>BTHU01000005.1:86649289-87224289 GCA_036184795.1 Tokudaia tokunoshimensis | reverse complement strand
TGAGTTTGTCTGTGTAGCCTATGCTGTCTTAAAACTCATTCTGTAGAGCAAATCAACAATACATTACCCACCATCTGCCTATTATGTATAGTACTCAATGTTCTAGTTAGAGCAATTGGGCAACAAAGTAAGTGGAGTATCAAGCTCGAGACTGGAAAGATTTATGAACCAGAGGGGTCAAGGTTGACACAAGAAAACCCACAGAATCAGCAATCCTGAACTCAAAGTGACTCACTAAGATTGAACCAACAATCAGGGGCCCTGTATGCATCTAATCCAGGTCCTATAAACATGTTATAGTTGGGGAGCTTGGTGTTTTGTGAGACTCTTAACAGAGTGGAAGCTGTGTTCTGATGTTTTTGTCTTCTCTTTGACCCCTGTGTTCCTACTCAGTTGCCTTGTCCAGTCTTAGATAGGGTTTCACTGCTGTGAACAGATACCATGACCTACCAGTTCAAGAAGATACAAATTGGAAAAGAAGAAGTCAAGGTATAACTATAAAGTATCACTATTTGTGGATGGTACTATAGTATGCACAAGATACCCCCAAAAATTCTACTAGAGAACTCCAACAGTTGATAAACAACTTCAGCAAAGCGATTGGATATGAAATTAACCATGACCAAAGCAATTCTTATAAAAGCAACATTTAATTGTGGCCGGCTTGCATGCTCAGAGGTTCAGTCAATTATCATCAAGATTGGAACATGACAGCATCCAAGCAGGCATGGTGCAGGAAGAGTTGAGGGCTCATAATCTTCGTCTGAAGGCTTTTAGCAGAATACTCACTCCCAGCAGAAAGGATGAGGTCTTAAAACCCAAGCCCACAATGGCACACCTACTCCAACAAGCCCATACATCCAAATAGTTTCCTACCTTGGGCCAAGCATATTCAAACTATGACATTCCACTCCTTGACCCCCATAGGCTTGTTCATACACATGAGTCTCAGGGAGACATATCTAGCCATAGTATAATAAAATGTACAATTAGTACAACTTCCAAAGTTCCCATGGTTTATAAAAGTCTCAACAATATTAAAAGACCAAAGTTCAAAGTCTCTTCTGAGATCCATCCAATCACTTAACTGTTATCCCCAAACCAAGATAAGAAACCAACTAGGCAAACTCCAAACTCTGCATCTAATGTCTAATGTCAAAGCAGTTTCACATTTCCAACTCCCTTTTCCTATTTGTTAGCTGCACTAAACTTCCTTTCCTGGGTTGATTCCACTCCCTGTTAGCAGATTTCCTCAACAAATAGTCCACAGTTCTGGCATCTCAAACATCTCAGGGTCTCCAAGGCAGCTTCAATACTAAGGCTACTTGTTTCAAAGTCTGGGATCCACACATGATCTTTTAGGCTTCTCCAAAGTGCTGACGCAACATCTTCAGCTCTGCCCTCTGTAGCACTGTAAACTCGGGCTGATCCACTCCACTGCTGCTGCTGCTGTTCTTAGTGATCATCGCCTGGTACTGGCATTTCTAATACACTGGGTTCTTCCACTGCAACTAGGGTTCACTAATAGACTCCTAGGTTCTCTTCCTAGCCTCAAATTCTTTGCATGGCCCCTTCATTCCTGGGCCATCAACTAACTGAGGCTGCACCTTCACCAACGGACTTCCATGCACTCTCACAGTGAAGCCTCAGCTTCTCTTTAGGACTCCTTCAGGCCTTCAAAACCAGTCCCACTTGGGTCCCTCTTACACATTACCAAGTACAGCTGCAGCATGAGGTACAACCATGGCTACCCCTCGAATGCAGCTTCTTTCTGCTCTCAGAAAACTCTCCCCAAAGAGTTCACCACAGTGATGCTGGCCTCTTCTTAATCACCACTAATTTCATAGGTCTAGATGAGTAGCATCAATTGCCCAGTAGTCTTCTCCTCTTGACTATAAAGCTAGAGCCACATGACTGAACCTCCAAAGTTCTGCTGCTTGCAGGAGCTGGAAAATGGCCTTCTTGTCCTATTACATTATCACTAGCTTCCTCATTTCCAACTGTTTCACTGCCTAAGCTTGGCTGTCCTGTATCTAGCTCTGTAGATTGACCTTGAATTTAGAGATATGCATGCCTATATCCAGGGATTGAAGGTTTGTACCACCATAGCTGGATTTAAGCTTTTTTTCACCTAGAACTTGCTCTATCTCAGGCTAGTCTTGACCTCAGAGATCTGGTTGGCTTTATCTCCTGGGATTTAAAGTGTGTACCACAATGCCTGGATCAAATTTAGCTGGGTAGGATCTTGCCCCCAAGGTCACCAATCTCCTCATTCAATTTAATATTCCCTGGCTCCCTGAAACAGGATCACATTGTACAGCTCTGGCTGTCCTTGAATTCTCTCAGTAGAGCAACCTGGCCATGAACTCAAAGAGATCTACCAGCCTTTGCCTCCTGAGTGTTGAGATTAAAGGTGTGTGCCTCTAGACATGGCTGAAAAACTTTGTTCTCACTGAGTGGATCAGGATGGCCTGAAACTCCTCCTGACATCTTCCTGCCTTTACTTCTGGAGTTCAAAGGTGTGTACCACAAAAATTACACAGGTGTGGTTTTTTTTGTTTGTTTTGGTTTTTTTTGTTTGTTTGTTTTTTGTTTTTTTGGTTTTTCGAGACAGGCTTTCTCTGTATAGCCCTGGCTGTCCTGGAACTCACTCTGTAGACCAGGCTGGCCTCAAACTCAGAAATCTGCCTGCCTCTGCCTCCCAAGTGCTGGGATTAAAGGCGTGCACCAACACTGCCTTCTTTTTTAATTTAATTTAATTTATTTTTTAAAGGTTTATTTATTTATTCTATGTAAGTACACTGTAGCTGTCTTCAGACACTCCAGAAGAGGGCATCTCTTCAGTATGGATGGTTGTGAGCCACCATGTGGTTGCTGGGATTTGAACATAGGACTTCAGAAGAGCAGTTGGTGCTCTTAACTGCTGAGCCATCTCTCCAGTCCCACAGGTGTTATTAAAGCCTTACTGTTTTGTTTTGGTTTTTTTTTGACTTCCATCTCATAAGGCTTTTCTGTTGATTTTCACACTTGTGATAAAGTAACAATCTTGCACATGATGGCTCTTTTTTTTATGTTTGCTTGTTTATTTGTTTGTTTGTTTTTTGCTCATTCATGAGTTTTATTAGATAGTATTTAATGTGAGATGCTGCTGGGGATGTTCTATTTCGAAACATAAAAGAAAGAAGACAAATAAAATGCTTTAAATTCAAGTCACTCTTATTCTAAAATCTAAAAAATTAAAGTAGTCTCCTCATCCCTCATAATGAGTACATTAACCACATATTCACATACAGAAAACATACATACATTCGACTGTTTATAAGATTTATCACCATATAATCCATTTATATTCAAGTGAAGTATATGAAATTATTTATTTGTATATATGTGGAACTTCTGTATCTCATCCCTTTTTAAACAACCAAGATAATATAATATGCCTATTCTCTAGAAGTCAATTCATATAAGAAGATTTAAGGTTAGAAGTCTCTTTTGAAGAATTACAATAACTATACAATAAGGGTCTAGTACTTCTTCTAAATGTAAACCTGGAGTTACAGCTTACAACCTTGAGTTACATCATATCCAATGTTTGAGATTTTAATTTAGGCTGTTTAGTTTGTGAATAATTTCAAATATTTCAAACAATCATTTGTGCATCAAGGAGAAAAAGCACCACGGAGAATGATGCATTTTTTAAAAATATTAGATGAAATTACAATAGTCATCTCAATCTCTTCCAAATCTCATCATATGTAAGGAACATTTACTCACTACAAATGTTCAATCTTTTGAGTTTTCTTGGTGAAATCAACAAATACACTGGACATAAGAATGAAAGCACAAGTGCTCGCTTTGGCAGCACATATACTAAAATTGGAACAATACAGAGAAGATTAGCATGGCCCCTGTGCCAGGATGACACACAAATTTGTGAAGCGTTCCATATTTTTCTTTCATCAAACCCAAAAGTAGATAACCACTCAAACATAAAGATAGCATCAAGAACAGCAGGTGGCAATAATCACTATGCCTTAATCTCTCTTAATATCAATGGTCTCAATTCCTCAATAAAAAGACATAGACTAACAGACTGGATACATAAACAGGACCCAGCATTTTGCTGCATGCAGGAAACGCACCTCAGTTTCAAAGACAAACACTACCTCAGAGTAAAAGGCTGGAAAACAATCTTACAAGCAAATGGTCCCAGGAAACGAGCCAGAGTAGCCATCCTAATATCAGATAAAATTGACTTTCAACCTAAAGTCATCAAAAAAGACACAGAAGGACACTACATACTGGTCAAAGGAAAAATCCACCAAGAAGAACTCTCAATTCTGAATATCTATGCTCCAAATGCAAGGGCACCCTCATTCGTAAAAGAAACTTTACTAAAGCTCAAAGCACACATCGCACCTCACACAATAATAGTGGGTGACTTCAACACGCCGCTCTCTGAAATGGACCGATCAGGAAAGCAGAAACTAAAGAGGGACACAGTGAAACTAATTGAAGCTTTGGACCAAATGGATCTAACTGATATATATAGAATATTTCATCCTAAAGCAAAAGAATATACCTTCTTCTCAGCACCTCATGGTACCTTCTCCAAAATCGACCAGATAATTGGTCACAAAACAGACCTCAACAGATATAAGAAGATAGAACTAATCCCCTGCCTCCTAGCAGATCACTATGGAATAAGGGTGGTCTTCAATAGCAACAAAAACAACAGAAAGTCCACATACACATGGAAGCTGAACAATGCTCTACTCAATGATACCTTGGTCAAGGAAGAAATAAAAAAAGAAATCAAAGACTTTTTAAATTTTAATGAAAATCAAGGCACAACATACCCTAATTTATGGGACACAATGAAAGCGGTGCTCAGAGGAAAATTCATAGCCCTGAGTGCCTCCAAAAAGAAAACGGGAAAGAACATATACTAGCAGCTTAATGGCACACCACCCAGTGGAAAAAAGATAGCCTTTTCAATAGATGGTGCTGGTTCAACTGGAGGTCAGCATGCAGAAGAATGCAAATTGATCCATTCTTATCTCCTTGTACTAACTTAAAGTTCAAGTAGATCAAGGACCTCCACATAAAACCAGAAACACTGAAACTAATAGAAAAGAAACTGGGGAAGTGCCTTGAACATATGGGCACAGGGGAAAATTTCCTGAATAGAACACCAATAGCTTATGCTCTAAGATCAAGAATTGACAAATGGGACCTCTTAAAATTACAAAGTTTCTGTAAGGCAATGGACCCTGTCAAAAGGACAAAACGGCAACCAACTAATTGGGAAAAGATCTTTACCAACCCTACATCCGACAGAGGGCTAATATCCAAGATATACAAAGAACTCAAGAAGGTAGATTCCAGAGAGCCAAATAACCCTATTAAAAAAAGGGGTACAGAACTAAACAAAGAATTTTCACCTGAGGAATATCGAATGACTGAGAAGCACCTAAAGAAATGTTCAACATCCTTAGCCATTAGGGAAATGCAAATCAAAACAACCCTGAGATTCCACCTCACAACAGTCAGAATGGCTAAGATCAAAAACACAGGAGACAGCAGGTATTGGCAAGGATGTGGAGAAAGTGGAACACTCCTCCACTGCTGGTGGGATTTCAAGCTGCTACAACCACTCTGGAAAGCAGTCTGGCGGTTCCTCAGAAAACTGGGCATGACACTCCCAGAGGATTCGGTATACCATTCCTGGGCATATACCCAGAGGCTTTCCCTGCATGCAATAAGGACACATGCTCCACTATGTTCATAGCAGTCTTATATATCATAGCCAGAAGCTGGAAAGAACCCAGATGTCCCTCAATGGAGGAATGGATTCAGAAGATGTGGTATATTTACACAATGGAATACTACTCTGCAATTAAAAACAATGAATTCGCGAAATTCCTAGGCAAATGGTCAGAACTGGAAAATATCATCCTTAGTGAGGTAACCCAATCACAAAAGAACACACATGGTATGTAGTCACTGATAAGGGGATATTAACCCAGAATCTCGGAATACCCTAGACACATTTCGCATATCAATAGATTTCTTTTTTTTTTTTTTTTTTAATTTAATTTTATTTTATTTTTTTAATTTACATTCCAAATCACTTCCCCTTTCCCGTTTCCTCCCTCCCCGAAAGTCCCATAAGCCCCCTTCCCTCCCTCTTTTCTCCGTTCAACCCCCTCTCATTACTCTGTCCTGGCGTTCCCCTACATCCAGTCTTTCCAGGACCAGGGGTCTCTCCTTCCATCTTTTTAGAAATCTATTGATATGCTGATTGTGTCTAGGGTATTCTGAGATTCTGGGTCAATATCCCCTTATCAGTGACTTCATACCATGTGTGATCTTTTGTGATTGGGTTACCTCACTAAGGATGATATTTTCAAGTTCTGACCATTTGCCTAGGAATTTCGTGAATTCATTGTTTTTAATTGCAGAGTAGTATTCCATTGTGTAAATATACCACATCTTCTGAATCCATTCCTCCGTTGAGGGACATCTGGGTTCTTTCCAGCTTCTGGCTATTATAAATAAGGCTGCTATGAATATAGTGGAGCATGTGTCCTTATTGCATGCAGGTAAAGTCTCTGGGTATATGCCCAGGAGTGGTATAGCCGGATCCTCCGGAAGTGTCATGCCCAGTTTTCTGAGGAGCCGCCAGACTGCTTTCCAGAGTGGTTGTACCAGCCTGCAATTCCACCAGCAGTGGAGGAGTGTTCCTCTTTCTCCACATCCTCGCCAACAACTGCTGTCTCCTGTGTTTTTGATCTTAGCCATCCTGACTGGTGTGAGATGGAATCTCAGGGTTGTTTTGATTTGCATTTCCCTAATGACTAAGGATGATGAACATCTCTTTAGGTGCTTCTCAGCCATTAGATATTCTTCAGGTGAGAACTCTTTGTGGAGCTCTGTACCCCATTTTTTAATAGGGTTACTTGCCTCTCTGGAGTTTAACTTCTTGAGTTCTTTGTATATCTTGGATATTAGCCCTCTGTCGGATGTAAGGTTGGTAAAGATCATTTCCCAGTTAGTTGGTTGCCGCTTTGTCTTTTTGACGGTGTCTTTTGCCTTGCAAAAACTTTGTAATTTAATGAGGTCCCATTTGTCTATTCTTGATCTTAGAGTATAAGCTATAGATTTCTAAGAAGATGGAAGGAGAGACCCCTGGTCCTAGAAAGACTGGATGTAGGGGAATGCCAGGACAGAGAAGGGAGAGGGGGTTGAATGGGGAAAAGAGGGAGGGAAGGGAGCTTATGGGACTTTCGGGGAGGGAGGAAACGGGAAAGGGGAAATGATTTGGAATGTAAATAAAAAAATATAGAAAATAAAAAAATAAAAATTAAAAAAAAGAATGCAAGCACAAGAAATATACCATGGATGACACTAACAGAAGAACTCCTAATTTAGACCTGAGTCCATAACTCTCAAGAAAAACTCAGAAAATCAAGTGTAAGATTTACAAATTTAGCAGTTACAGTTCATAAAAATAAAAAACCTCAAAAATGCCTCTCTTGCTAATACAGAAAAAATTTTTTTCTTGTGAACCCAGAAATTTTTCTTGACGGTAAAGAATATATACAGAAAATATTTTCTATAGATTAACTTGTAAATTTTTGTGCATAAATATACAGTTCTTCCACCTGCATTTGAATATTTTAAATAATTCACAATAAAAAATTCAAAGCACAAATTGAAAAAATACTTCATGGTCTATATAATCCAGTCAATAAATATTGCAGCATATGTTATTGTAACAGTGAGAAAAAAATTCTAATGTAAATGGTCAGCACTGTTACAGTATCGCGATGGCTCTTAATTCCTTGATCAAGCATCATGCCAACCAAACTTCTGGGTAGCAAGGCTTGCAGGTTCATGCAACCCACTGCAACACTTTCATATCTGCAAAATACTGATGTGGGTTTTGTTTGTTTGTTTGTTTAGTGTTTGGCTTTTAATGGTTGTTGTCTTGTTGTTTTGAGACAAAACCTCACTATTTAACCTTTGGCTAACCCAGAACACCCTACACATTCAAGTACATGTTCACAGTAATGAACACACTGAAACAAGTACACAAACACAGACATTAAAACAACACACACTAATTATATCCATATATAAACAAGGGCATATACATACACACACAACATGATTCAATCAAGCAAACAAGGGCATCTGAACTTCTAGTTCAGTGTTTGATTTCACACAAGAAGGTCTGATTCAATTAACCAACAGCAGGAAAAAGGAATCGTTAACAGGATTAAGTGGGTGGGGACTCAATGGACCAATGAGATGGGAACTTAAAGAAGGGAGGTGGGACTATGTGGGGATGGGAGAGGAGGAAGGTGTATAAAAGGGTCAGACAAACCATCTAGAATGTCAGAGTTCGGAACCTTGGAGTCACTGTGTGGTCCTGCTGGGAGTAGGAGTTTTGTAGTCAGTGTCCATATCAGGTAAGTAATTTACCTCCGTAAGGAGACTTCTTTATTATTATTATTATTATTATTATTATTATTATTATTATTATTATTATTATTATTCTATATTCTTTATTTACATTCCAAATGACTTCCCCTTTCCCGGTTCCCCCCTCTCCGAAAGTCCCATAAGCCCTCTTCCCTCCCCCTGTTCCCCATTTGCCTAAGAATTTCATGAATTCATTGTTTTCAATTGCTGAGTAGTATTTCATTGTGTAAATATACATGGAAAATATCTCTGGTAAAATTGAAGAAATATATAGAAAATCACGTTAAGATTGACTATTTCATGGAAGAATTATATAGATTAAAATGGTAGGCATAAAAGTATTCCTAAGTTGATTGAAAGTGGAATTATAAACATTTTCTGATAAAACTGAAAATCTACAAGGAAAATATTTTTGGATTTTCGAGACAGGGTTTCTCTGTGTAGCCCTGGCTGTCCTGGAACTCATTTTGTAGACCAGGCTGGCCTCGAACTCAGAAATCCTCTTGCCTCTGCCTCCCAAGTGCTGGGATTAAAGGCGTGCACCACCACCACCCGGCTCCTAAATTGATTGAAAGTAGAAGTAAAAACATTTTCTGATAAAATTGAAGATTTACATGGAAAATATCTCTGATAAAATTGAAGAAATTTATACAGATAAATTGGTAGGAATAAAAATATTCCTAAGTTGATTGAAAGTAGAATTATAAACATTTTCTGATAAAATTGAAGATTTACATGGAAAATATCTCTGATAAAATTGAAGAAATTTATACAGATAAATTGGTAGGAATAAAAATATTCCTAAGTTGATTGAAAGTAGAATTATAAACATTTTCTGATAAAATTGAAGATTTACATGGAAAATATTTCTGATAAAATTGAAAAAAATATATGGAAAAACATTAAAATTGAAGATTATCATGGAAAATTATACAGATTAAATAAGCATAAAAATATTTCTAAGTTGATTGAAAGTGGAATTATAAACATTTTCTGATAAAACTGAAAATCTACAAGGAAAATATTTTGGATTTTCGAGACAGGGTTTCTCTGTATAGCCCTGGCTGTCCTGGAACTCACTCTGTAGACCAGGCTGGCCTCAAACTCAGAAATCTGCCTGCCTCTGCCTCCCAAGTGCTGGGATTAAAGGCGTGCGCCACCACTACCTTCTTTTTTAATTTAATTTATTTTATTATTTTAAAGATTTATTTATTTATTATATGTAAGTACACTGTAGCTGTCTTCAGACACTCCAGAAGAGGGCATCTGATCTCAGTATGGATGGTTGTGAGCCACCATGTGGTTGCTGGGATTTGAACATAGGACTTCAGAAGAGCAGTTGGTGCTCTTAACTGCTGAGCCATCTCTCCAGTCCCACAGGTGTGTTATTAAAGCCTTACTGTTTTGTTTTGTTTTGTTTTGTTTGACTTCCATCTCATAAGGCTTTTCTGTTGATTTTCACACTTGTGATAAAGTAACAATCTTGCACATGATGGCTCTTTTTTTTATGTTTGCTTGTTTATTTGTTTACAACCTTGAGTTACATCATATCCAATGTTTGAGATTTTAATTTAGGCTATTTAGTTTGTGAATAATTTCAAATGTTTCAAACAATCCTTTGTGCATCAAGGAGAAAAAGCACCAAGGAGAATGATGTCCTTTTTAAAAATATTAGATGAAATTACAATAGTCATCTCATTTTGTGCATAAATATACAGTTCTGCCATCTGCATTTGAATATTTTAAATAATTCACAATAAAAAATTCACTCCACTGCTGGTGGAATTGCAGGCTGGTACAACCACTCTGGAAAGCAGTCTGGCGGTTCCTCAGAAAACTGGGCATGACACTCCCGGAGGATCCGGCTATACCACTCCTGGGCATATACCCAGAGACTTTACCCGCATGCAATAAGGACACATGCTCCACTATATTCATAGCAGCCTTATTTATAATAGCCAGAAGCTGGAAAGAACCCAGATGTCCCTCAACGGAGGAATGGATTCAGAAGATGTGGTATATTTACACAATGGAATACTACTCTGCAATTAAAAACAATGAATTCACGAAATTCCTAGGCAAATGGTCAGATCTTGAAAATATCATCCTTAGTGAGGTAACCCAATCACAAAAGAACACACATGGTATGCAGTCACTGATAAGGGGATATTGACCCAGAATCTCGGAATACCCTAGACACAATCCGCATATCAATAGATTTCTAAAAAGATGGAAGGAGAGACCCCTGGTCCTGGAAAGACTGGATGTAGGGGAACGCCAGGACAGAGTAACGAGATGGGGTTGAATGGAGAAAAGAGGGAGGGAAGGGGGCTTATGGGACTTTCGGGGAGGGAGGAAACGGGAAAGGGGAAGTGATTTGGAATGTAAATTAAAAAAATAAAAAAAAAACTTTTGTGCATAAATATACAGTTCTTCCACCTGCATTTGAATATTTTAAATAATTCACAATAAAAAATTCAAAGCACAAATTGAAAAAATACTTCATGGTCTATATAATCCAGTCAATAAATATTGCAGCATATGTTATTGTAACAGTGAGAAAAAAATTCTAATATAAATGGTCAGCACTGTTACAGTAGCGCGATGGCTCTTAATTCCTTGATCAAGCATCATGCCAACCAAACTTCTGGGTAGCAAGGCTTGCAGGTTCATGCAACCCACTGCAACACTTTCATATCTGCAAAATACTGATGTGGGTTTTGTTTGTTTGTTTGTTTAGTGTTTGGCTTTTAATGGTTGTTGTCTTGTTGTTTTGAGACAAAACCTCACTATTTAACCTTTGGCTAACCCAGAACTCCCTACACATTCAACTACATGTTCACAGTAATGAACACACTGAAACAAGTACACAAACACAGACATTAAAACAACACACACTAATTATATCCATATATAAACAAGGGCATATACATACACACACAACATGATTCAATCAAGCAAACAAGGGCATCTGAACTTCTAGTTCAGTGTTTGATTTCACACAAGAAGGTCTGATTCAATTAACCAACAGCAGGAAAAAGGAATCGTTAACAGGATTAAGTGGGTGGGGACTCAATGGACCAATGAGATGGGAACTTAAAGAAGGGAGGTGGGACTATGTGGGGATGGGAGAGGAGGAAGGTGTATAAAAGGGTCAGACGAAGCCATCTAGAATGTCAGAGTTCTGAACCTTGGAGTCACTGTGTGGTCCTGCTGGGAGTAGGAGTTTTGTAGCCAGTGTCCATATCAGGTAAGTAATTTACCTCCATAAGGAGACTTCTTTATTATTATTTTTTCCTATATTCTTTATTTACATTCCAAATGATTTCCCCTTTCCCGGTTCTCCCTTCCCCGAAAGTCACATAAGCCCTCTTCCCTCCCCCTGTTCCCCATTTTCCTAAGAATTTCATGAATTCATTGTTTTCAATTGCTGAGTAGTATTTCATTGTGTAAATATACATGGAAAATATCTCTGATAAAATTGAAGAAATATATAGAAAATCACGTTAAGATTGACTATTTCATGGAAGAATTATATAGATTAAAATGGTAGGCATAAAAGTATTCCTAAGTTGATTGAAAGTGGAATTATAAACATTTTCTGATAAAACTGAAAATCTACAAGGAAAATATTTTTGGATTTTCGAGACAGGGTTTCTCTGTGTAGCCCTGGCTGTCCTGGAACTCACTTTGTAGACCAGGCTGGCCTCGAACTCAGAAATCCTCTTGCCTCTGCCTCCCAAGTGCTGGGATTAAAGGCGTGCACCACCACCACCTGGCTCCTAAACTGATTGAAAGTAGAAGTAAAAACATTTTCTGATAAAATTGAACATTTACATGGAAAATATCTCTGATAAAATTGAAGAAATTTATACAGATAAATTGGTAGGAATAAAAATATTCCTAAGTTGATTGAAAGTAGAATTATAAACATTTTCTGATAAAATTGAAGATTTACATGGAAAATATCTCTGATAAAATTGAAGAAATTTATACAGATAAATTGGTAGGAATAAAAATATTCCTAAGTTGATTGAAAATAGAATTATAAACATTTTCTGATAAAATTGAAGATTTACATGGAAAATATTTCTGATAAAATTGAAAAAATTATAGGGAAAAACATTAAAATTGAAGATTATCATGGAAAATTATACAGATAAAATAGGCAGAAAAATATTTCTAAGTTGATTGAAAGTGAAATTATAAACATTTTCTGATAAAATTGAAGATTTACAGGGGAAATATCTCTGACAAAATTGAAGAAATATATAAAAAATGCATTAAGATAGAGTATTTCATGGAAAAATTATACAGTTAAAATGGTAGGCATAAAAATATTCCTAAGTTTTTTGAAAGTGGAATTATAAACACTTTCTGATAAAATTGAAGATCTACAAGGAAAACATTCCTTAAAAAAATTCAAGAAATACAGAGAAAAACATGTTAAAGCTGACTATTACATGGAAAATTATACAGATAAAATGGAAGGTATAAAAATGTTCCTAAGTTGACTGAAAGTAAAAGTATAGACATTGTCTGATAAAACTGAAGATCCACATGGAAAATACTTCTGACAAAATTGAAGAAAAATACCGAAAAACGTTAAAATTGAAGATTATCATGGACAATTATACTGACAAAATGGTAGGAACAAAAACATTCCTAAATTGATTGACAGTGGAACTACAAACACCCCCCCACCCCCACCCCGCCGCCCCAACGAAACCAAAGATCTACATGAAAAACACCTCCGACAAAATGGAAGAAATACACAGAAAAAATGTTAAAATTAAAGATTATCATGGAAAATAATACAGTCAAAATGGTAGACACAAGAAGCATTACTAAATTGAAAGAGGAGTCACAAACATTTTCTAATACAATTGAAGATCCACATGAAAAACACTTCTGTTAGACTATGTTTTTTGTTGGGGAATTGAGTCTATTGACGTGATAAGATATTAAGGAATAGTGATTGTTGCTTCCTGCTATTTTTTGATGCTCTTTTTATGTTTGTGTGGTTACTTTCTTGTGGGTTTGTTGGAAAAAGATTACTTTCTTGCTTTTTCTAGGGTGTAGTTTCCCTCCTCATGTTGGCATTTTCCATCTATTATCCTTTGTAGGGCTGGATTTGTGGAAAGATATTGTATAAATTTGGTTTTATCAAGGAATATCTTGGTTTCTCCATCTATGATAATTGAAAGTTTTGCTGGGTATAGTAGTTTGGGCTGGCATTTGTGTTCTCTTAGGGTCTGTATGAGTTCTGCCCAGGATCTTCTGGCTTTCATCGTCTCAGGTGAGAAGTCTGGTGTAATTCTGATAGGCCTGCCTTTATAGGTTACTTGACCTTTTTCTATTACTGCTTTTAATATTCTTTCTTTGTTTAGTGCATTTGGTGTTTTGATTATTATGTGCCAGGAGGACTTTCTGGTCTGGTCCTGTCTGTTTAGAGTTCTATAGGCTTCTTGTATGTTCATGGACATCTCTTTCTTTAAGTTAGGGAAGTTTTCTTCTATAATTTTGTTGAAGATATTTACTGTCCCTTTAAGTTGGAAATCTTCACTCTCTTCTATACCTATAATCCTTAGGTTTGGTCTTCTCATTGTGTCCTGGATTTTCTGGATGTTTTGGCTCAGGAGCTTTTTGCATTTTGAATTTTCTTTAACTGTTGAGTGAATGTTTTCTATGGTACCTTCAGCCCCTGAGATTCTTTCTTCTAACTCCTGTATTCTGTTGTTGATGCTTTCATCTATGACTCCTGAATTCTTTCCAAGATTTTCTATCTCCAGAGATGTCTCACTTTGTGATTTCTTTATTGTTTCTACTTCCATTATTAAATCCTGGATGGTTTTGTTCAGTTCCTTCACTTGTTTGCTTGTGTTCTCCTGTAATTCTTTCAGTGATTTTTGTGTTTCCTCTTTAAGGGCCTTTACCATTTGATCCATGTTCTCCTGTATTTCTTTAAGGGAGTTATTTATGTCCTTCTTGATGTCCTCTAACAGCATGGTGAGAAGAGACTTTAAATCCTACTCTTGCTTTTCCAGTGTATCCGGGATTTGCTGTGGTGGGAGAACTGGGCTCTGATGTTGCCAAGTAGCCTTGGTTTCTGTTGGTAGGGTTCTTGCGCTTGCCTTTTGCCATCTGGTTATTTCTGGTGTTAGTTGGTCTTGTTTCTGGCTGGAGCTTGCCCCTCTTATGAGCCTGTAAACCTGTGTCTGTACTCCTGGAAGATCAACTCTCTTCTGGCAGGGTCTGTGCACAGAAGGCTGTGGAAGTATCTGGTTCCCTGCTGCAAATGGCGGCCGGAAGGAAAGACTTGTCCCAGCTGCTCCACTGATCTTATGCCCTGCGCATTACTAGCTGTGCCCCTCCAGAGAGAAAGTGGAGATCTCACCTCTGCACTCAGAAGTGAAATCGCTGCTGGGAGATCGTTCTCTTCTGGTGGGCTAAGCACAGAAGGCTGTGGAGCTGCCTGGTTCCCTGCTGCAAATGGCCGCCAGAAGGAAAGTCTCCTCATAAGGAGACTTCTTGCTTGCTGGACTAGCCTTATCACCATCCAGCTACAACTTCATTTCCAGTTTATATTGTGTATATGTGATAGAGTTCAGTTTTAATGAGAAATGGGTTTATATGGGAATTTCCTTCATTTTAAAGACAGCGTGTCGATGAACAAGGATGGTCTTGAACTCTCAATCCTTGTGGTTCTGTCCAGTTTTCTACACTTAAACTCAGGAATTTCAGTTAGGATCATCTTTATAATTTAATCCTTCTGAAGTCTCTTAAATTATTTTTCAGAGATCATGGTTTGCAATTACATGAACTGGAATTACCTCTTAACCATACCTTACAAATTGTGTTGAGGAAGGATTCAGGCACACAAGTCCAAAATTCTAGCTATTGACGTGTGTCCCTGAAGTCATAACTGGTCCAGGAACCAAGGGTGTAAGCATGTGGTTGCTTCAACCTTGTCCAGGTGGTTAGATATTTTATAAGATTGGCATGGGTGTATGTATGAATGCACGCATGCATGAATGTAGGTATAGGAAAATTATACAGCAGCCACACTTGGAAACTAGAATTAATGTCCTGGGCACAAGGGATCACAATCCAGAGTAGACTTAGAAGTACTGGTAGATATATTTTCTCATCTATTTGTTCGTCTGGACACCAACTTGTCATGGGAAACTCTCCTTCCTGTAGCCTATGTATACTTGGCTTCCCCAAGACTCACATGAGCAGGTGCTTTCACTCAGTAGTATGCTTTTCCAAATGCTCTGGGGAAAGTAGGATGTTTTACTTAGGTTTGGAATTTCAGATGTGGTCTGAATGTGTAGCCATGTAGCCATGAATGAACAGACCTTTCATTTCATTTCCTAAATTAATATAATATAGCCCAGCTTGCTCACAAGGATCTCTAAAGGGCAAAGTAGTACATACAAACAGAGCCGGGCGGTGGTGGCACACGCCTTTAATCCCAGCACTTGGGAGGCAGAGGCAGGAGGATTTCTGAGTTCGAGGCCAGCCTGGTCTACAAAGTGAGTTCCAGCACAGCCAGGGCTATACAGAGAAACCCTGTCTTGAAAAAAAAAGAAAAAGAAAAGAAAAAAAAGAACACTACATACAAACAGGCATCTCACAGGTTCTCCTTAGCACTTCCCATGAGAGATCAATCTGTTGAAAGGACAATAATGCTGCATTGTTCCTGTGACATTAGACCCATATTTTCTTTCTTATTTTTTACATGAAATTTGTAACATTTATTTAGGCAAACAAAAAATCTCAATCTGTACATACAACATTAATACTTCAGTGATGTTCCATCTGAATACACAGCATGATTTACGGGCAGAATGCTCCTGTTCACCAGGCCATAACTCTATTTTCTTAAGGCCTGCAAAGTTGTTCAGTGTTTTGTAACAAGACTCTGGTCAGACTGTATGCTCCTGAATAACCCTTCTGACTAGGCATGAGATTAAGAGGAGCAGGGGTTGGACACCCATGCAACAACGGTTAATTTTTATCTCTGTGGGTGCTTACAAGGGAATCCGCATGCTGAGAGTGATGAACCTCTGACTTGGAGACCACAGGATGGGATCATTGGACAGATGGAGTTCTCCACTGTTACCAGGGCATGGGCTCTGGCTTTCTCTTTCCTGCAATGGTGAGACATAGGAATTCTCAAAACTTAGACTGAAAGTATGTCTCCTAAATGCTTCACCAGGTTCCTTCTGACTGAATATCAGGATGAGCACCTACAACCCTCCCACACTCCAGCAGCTGGCACTGGAGGGGCTGCTGAGGAATGATGCCATAGACTCCTCTGATCTGGACGACCTGCCCACTATGCTCTTCCCACCACTCTTCCTAGAGGCCTTCAATGGCAGACACACACAGATATTGAAGGCAATGGTGGCAGCCTGGCCCTTTCCCTACCTTCCTGTGGGGACACTGCTGAGAACCGCTGATGTGGAGATGCTGCAAGCTGTGCTGGATGGCATAGATATACTGCTGACCCAGACAGTTCTTCCCAGGTAAGCAAGGCCCAAGGAGACTAGAAAGGGAATCATAGGGTTAGTGGTAAGACACACTAGCATGAGGGCAGGAAGAATGTGGTCAAACAGGACAGAGGCTAATGATGTCATCAACTCGCAGGTCTACAGAATTACTATTCAAGTTGAAAGCTGATCTAAATGACAGTCATAGGTCAGGACAGCTCAGAGAACAAGTAGCCATAGTAGGATGAGCATTTCCATGACCTTAGTACAGACACTAGATATGGAAGAGACACAAGTCAAGAGCAACTGAATGGAGGGAAGTGGGGCATGTCTCCAGATGCAACTCATGCAGTGTACTTGCCTGCCTGACGTGAGGTGCTATGATGGAGCTAACATTAGACAGTGAGATCCAAGCTGACTCTATATTGGTTCTTGTTTTACATTATGAAACTTTACCTTTTTCCCTCACAGAAGGTGGAAACTTCAAGTGTTGGACTTGAGAGCTGTGCACCAGGATTTCTGGGATGCATGGGCTGAAAAAGAGGATGGAGTCTGTTCAGGAGATATTTTGATCAAGAAGCAAGTCCCAGAGTGCCTTCTTGGTTATCCACTGAGGCAGCATTTGCAGATAGTCACTAACCTGGCCCTCGTCTCTTCTCTGAACAAACACCAAAAATGCTTGCTGCAGTGGGCCCAAGAGAGAAAAGACTCTTTGCACCTTTGCTGTCTGAGGATGAAGATTTATGACTTCCCACTGGAGATTATTGGGGAGGTCTTTAACATTTTCCAGCCAAACTACATTGAGGAATTGGAAATAAACACAAACCAGGTCCTGTACTTCCTAGGTTTCTTTGCACATTTCCTTGGTGAGATGAGAAATCTTCTCAAATTCCATCTACATCAAACCCACTGCAACTTAAGTGTTGTGAACACAGTGACAGATGCAAATATGTGTGCTGTTCAATTCTTTTCTCAGTTCTCCAAACTTAACCATCTCCAGAATCTCTATGTGAATGGTGCCCACTTTTCCTACGACAACATGAAGGAGTTGTTCAGGTAAGGAAGGATGGTGAGCTGTTTCTGCTCTGGCAGCAAAACATTCCCTATACTTGGAGCATTAGTGGGCACCTAAGGTATGCCAGTCACAGAGGATGTTACACTGATAGACTCATTACAGTTTGAAAGTGTGGATTGTTTGTTTCTTAACTGAGCTCACTTGGCTCAATACCCACTCCTTTGCAGAGTCTGAGCTGGGGTAAGGCATATTGAGAGAGCTGCCTTGTACGCATGTCCACTGTGTGGGTCAGATGCATTAAATGTGCTTTGCATAGTCCTCTTTGGGATCCAGGCAAAGCTGATGGAAGGAAACAGGACAAAGCAGAGAGCCCTCAGCTGGAGAGGCTCCACAGTTGCCCTCTACAAAGATGTATGAGAACAGGAACCAGTTTGTCCCTCTATTGAAGTCAGTCAGCCTCTCATTCTTCCTAAAGGAAAGGATGGTTTGAACTAAGTAAATGGGTACTAAGTATGGTTGGGACTAAGTAAATGGGAAATCTGTGACACTGGGGTGGGAGTCATCCGAGTCAAGGGTAGAACACTGAAATCAGGGATGGAGACAGTGGAGATAGCAGGGACATAGTTAAACTCTGCAGGACACAGGCCAAGATGTTGCCAGAATCTTTCTGTGCTAGTTCTTTCTAGGCATGCTCTCCTGGCAAGATTGGGCAAACACTAGTTCTCTGACAGAGTGAGGATGGACAGTTGCAGACCTGTGTGGTCTGAGCCCATCCCACCTGACTGTAATATGCTTCAGTAGACAATGCTATGAGCAGACACCAACATGCTGTTTCCCCAGGGTGGACCTTCAACATATGCAGGATCGACTGTACATATGTGGATTCTCTGTGTTAGTGTCAATCTTACTAGTGTCCTCCAGCACCATGAGCCAAAACAAATTTCTTGTTCTTTCTCTAGATGCCTGAAGAGCCCCTTGGAATCCTTGTCTATGATTTTCTGCCACTTCTCAATGTCAGACTTGAAACACATGTCAAAGTGTCAGAGGCTCTATCAACTGAAACACTTGCACTTCTATGGTGTAGTGTTTTCTGATTCATGTTTCAACAGTCTCCGAATTCTTCTAGAAAATGTGTCTGAAACTCTGCAGACCTTGCAGTTAGAGAAATGCAGGATGAAGGACTCTCACCTCAAATTCCTCTTGCCTGCTCTGAGCCAGTGCTCACAGCTCATCTCGGTCAATTTCTATGACAATGACTTCTCCAGTATTGTACTGAAGGACCTTCTGCAATGCATGGCCAATCTAAGCAAATTGACTGTGGAGCAGTACCCTGCCCCTCTAGAGTGCTATGATGACATGGGTACTATTGTGGTGGAGAGATTTTCCCAACTGTGCCCTGAGCTCGTGGATATACTCATTGCCAAAAGGCAGCTCAAGACAATCTTTTTTGCTTCAGTCCCCTGCCGCCATTCTTGGAAGCGCTGGGTCTATGACACGAAGACCAGACTTTGCCATTATTGGCAGGAAAGAGGAGACTGATTCTCAATTCTAAGAAATGAAATCTTTGGAAGTACATTCATCATGGAGTCCCAGAATTCAAGGATTCAGATGCATTGGTATCAAAATGGTGTTCAGTGTATGGAGACCTCAGGGATGACTTGACATGAAGAACAATAGGATAATAACATCAGGGGTCTTGTAGAATCATAAAGACAGTACTACATTTCTAAATGTGCCTCCATCAGGACAGGATCACCAGTGACTTCCCCATGTTGTAAATATATGGCCAATCTATGAAGTGAATGGTCTCCTCTTGTGTGCTACTGAGTCACTGACCTCAGTTTTCAGTTTATGATCATGGCGTCCTATGACCTCATAATGTGTATGAGCCAGGAAATTATCATCTAAGCTATGTTGGAAGAAAAGTGCATTAAAGTCAATTATGACATTATCTTCTCTTTAATTCCTACTGTTTGCCTCCTCAGTTTGCTACATGTGCATAATTGTCAAATTAATTGTGAAAGGCTCTTGAAAACCACCCTCTGTACAGAACCAACTTTGGGATGTGATGGGATTGTTCGCACAGTGGCATTCCTACATAAGACCCTGAAGGTGAATACATTTTAGAAATGGGGTGTGTGGTAGTTGTTAGAACTTACAGTTCTGTCAGTGCTCACAGATATGGGATATCATAGGACTTATGACCATGGAGCATAGTTTTATCTGTGAAAGTGTGCTCCCACAACATATTCAGTATAAGTAGAATGCAAACTGTACTCATTCGCTGAGGGGCTGAACCCTCTACAGGTCAATTCATTCACATAAGTGTAGAGAAAAGATAAACAGGTTTGTCATGCCTCAGGCACACCTGGGATTCCTAATCTCCATGTTTGGACAGTTTTTCTTAGAGACAGTGTAGTTAGTTCAACAATGAAGTCCCCTGGGCAAGAGATTCATTCTCCTGCATCTTCTGGTTCATTATCTCTGGGTTGAGCTTCAGGGCAAGACTCTGTTTCCTCAGCCTCCTAGCTCTGTCTCAGCAGCTCACAGCACTGACCACACACACACACACACACACACACACACAGAGAGAGAGAGAGAGAGAGAGAGAGAGAGAGAGAGAGAAAGAGAGATACACAGATACACAGACACACACAAACTGTTTTAGGCTGTGTTGTCCTCAGGATGCCAGCATATAAAGAAAACTCATCCTCTATTTCCAGCCTACTGAGTACCTGGCCCTCAGGGGTGTACCCTACCTCAAATAGTGCACCTTAGGATCAGGAGAGATGGACCAGCAGATTAGTGTGATTGCTACACATTTAAGTCACTTAGGATTCTTTTCTGGTACCAACCTGAAGACACCCATCCATCTAACTCTCTGTGATTCCACTCTCATTAGATCGTATGTTCACTTCAGTACCTTTATGTGATGCATATAAGTGCATTCTGGCAAAACATACACTTACATTAAAATATACTAATATTCACAGTTAAAAAATACTGTTTAGCCTTGGACAACCAATTGGTTGTCTTCCTAGGGAAAACTGCCTCTTCACTTCCTTACTTTTCAGTTGCCTACAGTTCTTTGTGCACAGCTTAGACCCTGCTGCATTTTCTCTGTCTCGTTGGTCATGTTTACTGATGTCATCCTTTTTCGGCTCCTTTAAATGCAATCATGTTTGTCAAGCTTTGTGTGTATAGTTTTTTCTTCTATTAGGAGATGCAATCCCACAGCACACGCACTGGTTCTCTAGAGCTACAGTCCTCTTTCCATCTCTTCAGCAATGTTCCCTGTGTGTTTTGCAGATGTACCCTTTAGGACTGATATCCACAATTCTGCATCTTTATTGGTTGTAGTTTTCTGTAGGGGTCTCTTGACTGTTGCAAAGATAAGTTTCCTCAATGTTGGGTGTCTTAGTCAGGTTTTCTATTCCTGCACAAAAATCATGACCAAAAAGCAAGTTGGGGAGGAAAGGGTTTATTCAGCTTACACATCCACACTGCTGTTCATCACCTAAGGAAGTCAGGACTGGAACTCAAGCAGGTCAGGAAACAGGAGCTGATGCAGAGGCCATGGAGGGATGTTTCTTACTGGCTTGCTTCCCCTGGTTTACTCAGCCTGCTCTCTAATAGAATCCAAGAATACCAGCCCAGGGATGGCACCACCCACAAGGGGCCCTCCCACCTTGATCGCTAATTGGGAAATTGCCCCACAGCTGGATCTCACGGAGGCACTTCCCCAACTGAAGCTCCTTTCTCTGTGATAGCTCCAGCTTGTGTCAAGTTGACACACAAAATCAGCCAGTTCAGTAACCCAATCACAAAAGAACACACATGGTATGCACTCACTGATAAATGGGTATTAGCTCAAAAGCTTGGAATACCCAAGATACAATTCACTAACCACATGAAGCTCAAGAAGAAGAAAAACCAAAGTGTGGATAGTTCGTTCTGTCTCAGAAAGGGTAACAAAATATTCTCAGGAGTAAATACAAAGTGTAGAGCAGAACTATCTATCTGGAGGGTCTTGAAGTCGGCACAACTAACCAAATGTAGTGCCAGGGAAATGCTATTTATCCCCAAATACACAGGAGCAGATCTGATGCAACTTACAGCATGCTCTTTATTCTATTTAAGCTACCTCGCTGCCCCCCCCCAGCACCACTGTCATACAGGACAGTTTTATTGCTGGGGGAGCCCCAAATGTCGATTGGGGAAAGATTTTATAGTAAGCAGAAAGCAAGGGGTAAGTGTGCAAGCATCTAACTGGAAAATTACTATAGCCTTTAACATAATTGGCGGTTGCTGGGAATCATATCTTAAACTTAATTTCTGCTTCCTTCTGCATTGGTGGTCCTTAGGAAATGGATGGGCTTGTAAAGTGGGATGCAGGTTTGCTGGAGGAATAATCTGGAGAAGCTAGTCTTGTTGAGGATGTAACTGGGAAATGCTGGTCTTGTTGGAGATTATCCTAGAGACAGGACCTAAGCTCGAATTGGGGGTGGTGGGACAATTTTTTTTATCTAATGCTAGGTACCAGCCTGTTAGTTTACCTGAGTTCAAACTCAGGTCAGATTCTCTAAAATAGAGTCTGAAATTAAAATATTTGGTCCCTCAGTGCAAAAGATCCTCAAGGACTGCAATGGTGATCTCACTGACAGAAATAAAACTTAGTGATCTGGGTGCACTGGCTAGAGGGAGACATAGGGTGCTGAACTGGGAATGCCTCTTCCTCCAGCTCTCCAAGTCCTTCAGAGTAGCTGCAACTCTCTTCAGAAGAACATAGGAGTACCCACTACATAAATGTGACACTACCACACACCGAGGTTCAGTTGTGGGAATGGATTCAGGCCCAGGCTCAATGGTAGATGATTCAACTCTGACTGTGAGAGCTGGCAGTGAGTTATGGATAGGGTCTCTGAGTGTGTGTGTTCAGTGTCTTCAGACACCTAAGCCGAGAACAAGAGATGAGTTTGGTCAGTGTTAGACAGGGATTTGTGGGGCTGTTTTTGCCAAGGTAGATGGCCCCACTTGGCCATAAGTCAGGCTGTCAATACTAATACAATGTCTAGGATATTGCAATTGGACTCATAATTGTCACATAAGTCACACCACTTTTGCCACAGGACTGTCATCATCATTGTGGGGCCAGACCAGCCTGAACTCTGCTGATTCCTTTCCTCACTGCCAATTTCAATGCTAAACACATCAGACCACCAGAAAGAAGCAAGAGAAACAAGATTTAACAAAATATTTCAGGTGTTCCTGATCCCTGAATCAGCAACCCAGACTCCCTATTTACAGTACTTTTTTCCAACTCATGACATTCAACCCAGCATAACTCATGTCCCAACACTTCATGAGATCCCCAGGTCTTAAGCAGCTCTTCACACAAAGAGTTTATAGACCAGCAGAGTACAGTTCTGACATCATCTGGATCTCTGATAAGACCACAATAGTATCCCCACATCAAGCACACAATAATCTTTAATGTAAACTCACCCTGATATGCACAACAGTTCTCTTTCCTTCCTCACCTGAGCAACTTTTTCAGATTGCTTTGAAAGCATTCATTCTTTCTAGATATGCCAAAAACTCCTAACAGTCCTAGTGCCTGAGCTAATGCAAGTATATAAACAGGCAAGAGCTGAGACTCCTGAAAGGCTTTTGCTTTCCTCACCAGAAGGAAACAAAACCAAATGATGTTTTTCACCAACAATTTCACAGTGTGCTTAGTCTCAGACAATCATCTTACACATATTAAACAATTTGTTTCTCAGTTTGCTGAGAGCTGAAAATACAATTCTGCAAAGCAGGGTGAGTAACTTTAGCATAGAGGAGTATATGCATGGCACTCAGGGGCCAGCCTCAGTTATAATGCAAATTAGAGGTCAACCTGGGCTACAAGACAATTTATGTGAAAGATAAAATAAAACAAAATAAATCCTGAGTGTGTGCATGGGTGTTCTTCAGTCCAGTCCTTAATGGATTGAGATGGAGATTTATTTGCTATTATTGGTTCATTGTATCAATTGTTTTCTTTTGTTAGTGTTTTCAAAAGGATTCTTAATCTATAGTCCAAGGCAATTTTTCTACTTCAGTTTCCAGAGGGCTGGTATTCCAGATACCAGTAGCCATGACCAAAATAGATTTTATTTTTGTTTATATAAGTTCTATCTACTCTTGGTGGGCTTTGAAGTGAATATGTTAAACAGGCTGGCCTTCATGTCACAGAATTCTGCCTGTCTCTGTATTTAGAATGTGGGGACTAAAGGTATATACCACCTTGGCCAATTGGACTGATTTTCAGACATTTGTGGATCAAAAGCTAGAACCCAGATTCTGGGGCATGCTAGGCAAGCCCTCTGTCTCTGGGCTAAAATTTAGCTGCACTTTTAAGGAGACAAATTCAACTGTGTTGCCCAAGGCTGTCTCTCACCTCTAAAATCTCCTGCTTTCTCTGAATAGTGCTAGGAACTCTAGGAGTGCACCACCATGCCTACCCTGTGTTAAAGCAATCTTTTATTCCAGGTTGATTTTTCACTCCTTAAGTCAATCTTGGATTTCTCCTGGGCATTTTTATACTTGGTCATTTTATACCTTTAGAAAATAAGGACATAACATTCAAAAAATGGGAAATCAGGATTACTGTAGCCTTAGGTTTGTGGTGGGTGAGCGTGTAGTACTTGATTTCAGTGACTTTCCCACCTCTATACAGATGACACACTTGTAAGTGTGTGTTCACTATATATAGACTTCGTTTGTATGTTTAGTTCATAAAAATACATTACTCATACCTTTTTTTGTTGTGAGGACTGAGGATGCAATGCAGGGCCTCAGGCTTAACTCTACACCATAGTTTCAGAAAACCACACACCTGTTGCTGTTAATGAATTATTGTAAAACGTTTTCCAGTTAACTTTTAAATTAATAAATTAAAATAAATTAAACATCACATTTACAAGGAACTATTCAATTCATATGAAAAATATGAATACACAAGTAGACATTGTGGTGCATGCCTTTAATTCCAGCACTCAGGAGACAGAGGCAGGAGGATCTCTGAGTGGGAGGCCAGCCTGGTCTACACTGTGAGATCCAGCCCAGCCAGGGTTACATAAGGAAATCTTATCTACAACCAAAACAAAACAAAGATATGAATAATAAAAGTGATAGAAGAAATCAGAGAAATGGAAGTCTCATATAAAGGTAATTTGATCCTTAGACTTTCAGTTTTGGAGGATTTGTTTGATCTTCCCATTTCTGATGTCACAGATAGGAACTAGTGCCATGCAGTTGATCCTGTGATGCCTGCACATTAAAATCGTACTGACAGAAGTTATTATTGCAACATTTTAATTCTGGTGAAGTCTACTTTGTGTATTTTCTTTGTTGTTTCTTCATTTAAAATGATGTGTATATGTGCCTGGTTATATCCAGGCATGTATGCAATACTCCCAGAGTCTATAAGAGGATAACAAGCTCTAGGAGCTACAGTTACAGATGTTTCTGGATTTTGTGACCAAGATATTGTGGTCTAAAGTCTGGCCCTTTGCAAGAACATCTTAAAAGTAAAGGCATAGCATTGGGAGTGATTGTATTTAGAATAAGGGCATTATTGTGACATCAGAGCATGAGGAGAGAGCAAGATTAGAAGGAGAATGAAGTGAAATACCTTAAAATTATAAGGCAAATTAAAACTTAAAAACCTAAGAAAGCACTATGCAGAATGCAGAGGGAAAGAGGAAAAAAGAAGCTGCAGAGATGGCAGAAGGAGCAGGTCAGCTTCTTCTCACCATGGGACAGAACAGGTCTTTTCTTAATAGCAAGACAGGCTTAGTTTTATTAAAGAAAACAAACCTTTCTTCTTACAAACTTGAGTTTAATTCATTTTGCAATAAACGGAAGAAGTTTTTTTAATTTCTCTATGTAATAATGATTGAGGCTCATTTTTTTTTTTTGGTTTTTCGAGGCAGGGTTTCTCTGTACAGCCCTGGCTGTCCTGGAACTCGCTCTGTAGACCAGGCTGGCCTCGAACTCAGAAATCCGCCTGCCTCTGCCTCCCAAGTGCTAGGATTAAAGGCGTGCGCCACCACCGCCCGGCTCGAGGCTCATTTTTTTTATCCAGAATAAATGACTAATTCTGCACTGGCACTTAGTCTTTTGATCCATATACATATGTAAGTGTGTGTGTGTGTGTGTGTGTGTGTGTGTGTGTAAGTGTATAATTATGAGAATATATGTAAGCTTGGCTCAATTGGTTTGAATGGAAATATATAAATGTGCATCTGTGAGTCACACAGGACATTTTTGTTGGGGGAGGAGCCCCTAATGTCTATTGGAGCAAGGCTTTATAGTAAGCAGCAAGCAGGGAATACATGTGCAAGCATCTAATTGGAAAGTTACTGTGGCCTTTAACATAATTGGCTGGTGCTGGAAGTCATATCATAAATTTAACTTCTGGTCCTTTCTGCATTGGTGGTCATTAAAAAAGGAAAGGCTCGTAAACTGGGGTGCAGGCTTATTGGGTGAATAACCTAGAGAAACTGCTCTTCTTGAGGGTGTAACCTGGAAACTCTGCTATTTTGGGGGATTAGCCTAGAGACTGGAGCTAAGCTCAGGTTTAGTTGGGGAAGCAATTTGGAAACTAATGCTACACACCAGTCTGTTAATCTACCTGAGTTCAAAGTCAGGTCAGGTTCTCTAAAATGAAGTCTGAATTTAAAAGCTTTTGCATCTCATCCCCCACTTTGTCTTGTGACTAGAAGTCCCAATCATGGAACTTCCTAAAGGTTCAGGAAAACAGTAACAGGGCTTTATCCTTGTGTTGTCCCTGGAGTGTGGGTAAGGGCCCATCAATGGGACACAGTAGGGAGTCTTGAGAGTGAATTCTCCTCCAGCTGGCCAGGGTCTTCTTCAACTACAAACAGGATATGTAAAGGATCCACACTGCAACTCTGTAGCACAGGGACCCTTTCAGTGAAGCTCTAGTGACCCCTAGCAGTGTCTCTTGTCTAGGGCCCAAGGTCCAGGCTAAAGTTGGTGGAGCTCTGGAGGTGGACCTGTTTTACGAAAAGAGCAAAGTTTAAGCCAAACACGTCTGTTTACACATTGGATACCCTCAAGACCGTATAGTAACTAGCAATCATCTGCTTCTGTAATAACTTCTATCAATAGGTGAAACAAACATGACTTTAAAAGGGATGAATTCCATCTGGCATGGGGAATTCTGTACTTTATAAAGGATGAAGGGGAGAAGAGTTACCCAGTCATCATCAGTCTCTAAGATCAATTTAATTAAGGTCTCTTTTAGAGTTCTATTTATCTTCTCTACCTGTCCTGAACTCTGGGGTCTGTAAGCACAATGGAGTTTCCAATCAATCCACAGAATATTAGCTAATCTCTAACTAACCTGGGACATAAATGTAGGTCCATTGTCTGATCCGATAATCTTAGGAAAACAGTACCTTGGAAGAATTTCTTTTAGTAGTTTCTTTGTTACTGTCTTCAAAGTCTCATGCTTAGTTGGGAAAGTCTCAGTCCACCCTGAAAAGGAATCTTTAATATTAGCAAATATTTGTATTCAAATTTTCCTGGTATTTCCCCTGTGAAGTCCATTTCCTGATAGAATCCTGGCTTGGTGCTTTGGTGTTACGTACCAGGATCTTCTCATTGGCAACCGCATTAGTCAATTGATGGTCCTCATGGTTTTTGGCAGTTTTAGCAGTTTTCAAATTGGCATCTCTAATTCTGATGTGGGACTGGTGAACCAAGTCCTGCATTCTCCAGGGTCCCATGTGTGAAGAACAATGGATCTTTTTCAGTGTGCTTATACCCATTTTCTCTGATACAATTAGTTTGTAGTCATCTGTTCCCCATCATCTATTATGACTCTGAGACATAGACAGGTTTTTGTCCCAGATCATTTCTTCTGTCTGGTCAAAGTTTGGAATCTCCTAGGTCTAGTGTAATCAAGTACATGTGGGCCCCAGTTTCTAGGGCCACCCACTGGGCTGTTTTATTACTCTCTGACATGGAGTTTTAGTCCTTCCTTCTGCCATCAGAAATATTCTCTACCTATAAATAGCCCCACAGATATGATCAGTAGCAGAGGCACACTGGCTATCTTTTTAGTCTTTTCTCAGCTCTAACACCATGGTCAGAGCTGTCAGTTCTACTTTCTGGACTGGAATTCCTGCCAGGAGTGGCTCTGCCCATATGATCTCAGTGTTTGAGACCACTGCTGCCCCAGCATACCTCTGTCCGTCCTGAATGAAACCATTGCCATTGGTGAACCATGTTACCTCTGCATCCTTCTGAGCAGTCCTGCAGAGGTCCATCAATAAAGCTCAGGGTCAGGTAGCAGGACAGCTGAAAAGTTATCCTGGGGGGGGGGGCGAATTCAAGAAGAGAGGCTGGTAATGAGTCATTCTGGCATCATCTTTAACCAGGAGGTTGTTGCTGCACTGATGTGTAAACAGGGTAGAAACCAGTTTCTGCTATTGGTCATTGTCTGAGTATGTATCCCCCGGTCTAGGGAGGTCACCTGTAGTTGACAGAGTTCTGCCCTCTTAGCGGAAACTCAATAGTCCAAAATTTTTAGGGCCTCTAAGAGGTCTTGAGTTTGTGTTTTGTTTCTGTTGTCACTGGGAAATCATTATTTTATTTCTAAGGTTATTCCGAGTTTAATGAGGAGGCACTTTTGATCTTCAGGGTCACCCTTATCATCTTCTTCTGAAGTTATCTCTTTTAGGTTTCTCCTATGGTCTTCTGGCTTGGCCGTGTCTGCCAACAGGATCTTTGCCAAGTCTTGAGTCTGTCGCTTCTGTCCTCTCATCTACCTCTCTCTCTCTCTCTCTCTCTCTCTCTCTCTCTCTCTCTCTCTGTTGGCTTTTTGAGACGGGATTTCTTTGTGTAGTCCTGTGTAGTCCTGGCTGTCCTGGAACTTACTCTGTAGACCAGGCTAGCCTCAAGCTCAGAAATCTGTCTGCCTCTGCCTCCCAAGTGCTGAGATTAAAGGCATGTGCAACCACTGCCGGGCCATCTACTTCTCTTCTTCAGTCTCTCTTTTATTAAGTCCCTCAGACTCTTTTTCTCACCTCTCAACCTTCTGGACCTTTTTCTTAATATCTGGTGTTGTCTGATAAAGTAAAACCTAGAACCCCAGCTGCCTTTGCTTCCATGGGGGTATATTGTCAAAAATGCCTCCATGGCCCTCTCTAAAAAAGCTGTAGGGCTTTTATTTTCTCTCTGCCTAATATCATGCACTATGGCCAGATTTGTGGGCCATCTTGTGGCCACCTTGAGACTTGCCAGCAGAACCAAGCAGACCAAGAGCCTCCTCTTATCTTTAATGGTGTTAAGATCCCAATCTTGGAAAATTAGGGGAAAGCAAGCATAATGTGGTGGAGTGAGGGGTTGGGGGTGGGGGCCAGGTTCCCTGTGGGGCCAGAACCAGTTCCCTGGCCTCTTTGGTGGTGAACGGAACCTGTAGAATGTGGTAAACATAGCCTGTCTCATGTTAATATGTCTGTCAAGTCGAAGTCACTTTATCAAAGTCATTTTGTCAAAGTTATCTGGCCAAAGTCACCTCATCAAAATTACTCTTTCAAAGTCATCTTGTTACAAGAAACACAAACACAACACACAAAAACACAAATAAAACCTTCCCTGTCTATTGCAGGAATAAGAAACAACCATAAGTAGCACTCATGAAAAAGACCTCCCTTGACAGGCAAAACACAAATCCAACCTTATCTCTCTATCAGAGAGAAATGGGAAATAACCAAAAAGTAGTTTACACCCACAGGAAAAGAACCAGATTGGTGGGCATCTCTTGGCTCCCCCTGAGCCCACACCCACCACAGACAGAGACTCAGAACATTTCCTGAGTCCAGTATAGCCATGGATCCTAGATAAGTCTATCCCTAACTGCAAATGGCCACAGATACAAAAAGGCCTAGTTCACAGAGGGGAGAAATCCTGTGTTCCCTGAGTCCACGCCCACCCAAATGGAGGCTCAGAATGTCTCCTGGCCTCAGCATAGCCACAGCTCCCAGATATGTCTGTCCTAACTGTAACCAGCCATGGAAACAAATTCAAGGCCTTCTACCCAGAAGAATGTGACACCGTTTAGAATCAATAAACAGAAAAAGTCACAATCAGAAACAGAAATCAGTCAAAACCAGAAGAAAATACAGCCTGTAGTAAAAACAACCAACCAGAAGGTAGTGATCACAGAAGACAAATGTGGCACCACTCAGACCTGAAAGAAAAGGATATGGCCTGCAGTAACAAGAACCAAGAAGAGGGGGTGCTCACACACACATGACAACCCTCAGTACTGCACAAATATTTACTCAAACTTGGAAAAATTACCATGGCAACATAAATCATTTATCATTACACAAGTTTACATTATGCTCTGTAGATCTCACAGGAAGTTTCTAAAGTTCGATTCTCAGCAACCACATGATGGCTCAAAACCATATCCAGTAGGATCTAATGCCCTCTTCTGGCATGCAGGTATACATGCAGATAAAGCACTCACAAACTAACTAAGCAAATATATCTTTTATAAAAATGTGGCAAAAAAAAGAAAGAAAGAAAGAAAGAAAGATAGAAATCTGCCTACTTCTCCCCAACAGTGCTGGGATAATGGCAAGTTCTTTCAACCAGGGTTCCATCTTTTAAGACATAACTTATCCCTATGCATTTCAGTCTAGCCAGAAACTGGAGATCTTCATGCCTCACCTCACTCAGCCCACCAAGTCTGAGCTGCCATCCAGTTTGTGCCTTTTGATTTTAATTTGTTTCAGAGTCTTATCAAGTTCTACTGCTCAAGGGTCCTAGCTTGCCTAACTTGCAATCCACCAGCCTCAGTTGCCAGAGTAGGTGAGATGAGCAATGGCCTGATTTCCCAGTGCTCTCAGGATTGTTCTTCAGTCCCAGGACAAAGAACGGCTGAAGAGAGGACTCATCCATTTAGAGCACTGGGTTCTTCTGCCAGTACCTTCAAGAGAGCCACTCAATAGCATATTGGGACAAGTCAAAACAATGCAAATATTCCACCATCTTGTATTCTTGCACAGGCCACTTCAGGTTTAACTAGAATCCCATTGAACATTTCACATTGAGAAGTTGGTCTCATTTCTAACAATCCATGATCTTTCTGCATCTTATGAGAAAGGAATCTTCTAGCACTATACAAAGAGGCCCTCTTTCCTCATATCTAAGATTCCAGTCATCTCCCAGTAAAGGCAGGAGGAAGGATCTCTGCCTCAAGTTCATCTCAGCTACATACAGATGCTAGGTGAGCCTGGGCAACTAGAGACCCTGCTTCGAAACAGAAAAACCAATCAACAAACAAAGAATACAGAAATGGGAGCTGGAGGGCTGGAGAGATGGCTCAGAGGTTAAGAGCACTGACTGCTCTTCCAGAGGTCCTGAGTTCAAATCCCAGCAGCCACATGGTGGCTCACAACCATCTGTAATGGGATCAGATGCCCTCTTCTGGTGTGTCTGAAAATAGCAACAGTGTACTCATATACATAAAATCAATAAATACATCTTAAAAAAAAGAAATGGAAGCTGGAGAGAAGGTTCTGACAGTAGACTGGAAGCTTCCTTTCCCTAGAACCACATGATGACAGGAACCAATCACATCTCCAATCCCCAGGGATCTATATTTCTTCTGATCTCCTAATGCAGCAGGCACGTGTTCTTACAATTACACAAAGGTAGGCAAGCCACTCACACAGCTGAAATCTCTAAAAACCTTAAGAATGGATTAATTAGCTAAACCAGTAATACCAAAATTTGTAGAGTAAGGCAGGGCTTGGAAGCATTCTTTTAACTTCACCTTTCCAGAGACAGAAGCAGGAGGATTGTGAATTTCAACCACCTTGACCTAAATCAACAGTGCTAGGCCAGATACAACAACAGAGCAAAACTCTAACTCAAAGAAAACCAAAAACCTGTGAAATGACAAACAAAAAAATTGAGATGAAAGCAAAGTAGCCCTTGGAGCCAAAGTCACTCTACAATCTTCTCCTCAGAGGAGAGACTAATGAGAATTCGTGTGTAATCAGTGATGTTATGTCCCAGTGGAGAGGAGTGGCTGGGCTGCAGGAGATGAATTGGGTGCTCTGCCTGATGCGGGTAAGGGACTTACTTACCAGACAGACACAGGTGACAGGTCTCCTATGCCAGCAGGGTGAGGAGGTGACTCCAAGATTCCCAGAGTCTTCTCTGACTCCCTGAGCCTTTTATCCACCCCTCCTTCCTTCACATCTTTCCTTTGCAACTAAACCTGCCTACCACGGCTACCACCTCACTGAATTGGTAGTCTCCACCCAGTTAATCCTCATTGGCCTCAGGGCAGAATGAACAGAGAGTAGAGAGAAAGACAAGGGCCCATTCCTGATTCCCAGCACCCATCTTCTCAGGAGGCTGAGGCAGGAGGGTTGATACACTCAGGGCCTGGGCACAGAGAGCTCATAACCATACTTGATACTCAGGATGATCTGTGTGAGGTCAAGGTGAGCTGGGTCTAGAATGTCAGTCCCAGGCAAGGCAGCTCTAGAGCTGAGACACTTAAAATAACAACTAAATTCTTAATAGCTAGAGAGCTAGTCAACTTGATCACACCCACCTGCAGAACATGCCTTAGATTAACTATAAAACTTCAAGAAAAGGGAAGACCATGAGTGATCATACACCCTCAATCCTATCAATCAGGAAGCAAAAAAGAGTGGATGCCTATGATCATGAGATCTGCCTGTTCTACATACTGAGCTCTAGACCAGCAAGAGTTGTAGATTGAGAGCTTGTCTCAAGAACAAAAAAACAAAACAAAGCAGCAGGAAAAAATGAACAATAGTGGGGCTTGGTGATTTACTATTAATCCCAGCACTGCAGAGGCAGAGACAGAGGCAGGTAGATCTCTGAGAGGTCAAGGTCACACTGCCTGGTCCACAGAGTGAGTACCATGAACACCAGGTCTACATAATACAAAGACTCTTTATCAAAAAAAGAAAAAGAAAGAAAGAAAGCTGTTCTTTTAATGTCCTTCCTTTCTTACTTTTATTAATTAATTTATTCATTCTTTCATTGATTCATTCTTGTTTTATTGAGACAGGTTCTGCTGTGTATCCCTGGCGGTCCTTGAAACATTTTGTTTTTTTCTTTCCTGGTCCTCCTCCTTTTTTGAGACATTTTTATATGTATGCCTGGAACTCAGTATATAGACCAGGGTGGCCTTGATTCCACAGAGATCCGCCCTCTTGTGGCCCCAAGTGCTGAGATTAAAGACAAGCACCACCACACCCAGAAGGAAAGGTTTTCTTTATTTTAGATTATCTCACACTAGAGATGTTTGAGACAAAAGGAATGCATATTTGACTAAGCCTGATTTAAGGAGCCAGGAAGAGGCCCTTATGCTATACAGCAAGAGTCTACCTAAACAAGCAAGCAAACAAACAAACAAACACCCAACCAGAAGGTCTCAGTATAATTGGTGGTGTGCTCCTTTAATCCCAGGATTTTAGATGCAGAGGCAGGAGGATCTTTGTGAGTTTGAGGACAGCCTAGTCTATACAAGACCCATGGAGTGTGGTTTGCCACACAGGTAGTTATCTAATCAAGGAAGATGAGAAAAAGAAATCTCTGACTAGAAGCCAGTGCTAACATTCCAGATGACCTACACCCATTTTACTGAAGACTAATGGTGACAGGACTGGGATGACAAAGGAATTTCTTGGCAAAGGTCACTGCGGCAAAGTTCCCAATGAAGATTGGACCTGGATAAGACAAGGTATATACTAGAAACACACAAGGTTAGAATGACAGACAAACTAGTATGTGGATAGATAAGTAGATAAGAAATTTTAGGAACAGAGACAAAAGGAGAAGCCCCAAAGGGAAAGATGAAGCCAATTAAAGTTTGAATTAAGGGGACTGAAGAGATGGCTCAGTGGTTCAAAGCACTATATACTCTCCCAGAGGATGCGGGTTCAATTCCCAGCATCCTCATGGCAGCCCACAAGAGTCTGTAACCTCATTCCATGGGACCCACCACCCTCATACAGACAAACATGTTGGCAAAACACCAATGCACATAAAAAATAAGTTATTTAAAATTATTTAAGTAAATTTTTCAAATGGAAAGATTCTCAGTTCTAAAATTCTTCCTTTTATAGTGGGCTCTGCAAGAAATGTACAAATCACATTACTTGTCCCAAATACTGGGAATACAAGGATGTTTCCTAAAGTTTCCCCACCTCCATGGCCTCCCTGAAACAGGATCACACTGTATAGCTCTGGCTGTCCTTGAATTCTATCTGTACCCCAGCCTGACCATGAATTCCGAGATCTAACTGCTTTTGCCTCCTGAGTGCTGTGATTAAAGTCATGTACCTATATACATGGCTAAAGAAATATGTTCTCACTATGTGGATCAGACTGGCCTAAAACTCACAGAAATCCTCCTGCCTTTACTTCTGAAGTTCAAGGGTGTGTATCACATGCTGGGATTATACAAATGTGTTATTAAGGCCTTATGGTTTTTTTGACTTCCATCTCAATAATAGTGCTTAGCTGTTGGTTTTTAAAATGTTTCGAAAAAGTACACATCTTGCTCATGATGGTTCTAAACTCCTTGGTCAAGCATCATCCCAATTAAACTTCTGGAAAGTAAGATGGTAGCAACCCACTGCAACACTTTCACATCTGCAACATATACATGTGGGTTTTGTTTGTTTGTTTAATGTTTGACTTTTAGTTGTTGTTCTCATTGTTGTTTTGAGATAAAACCTCACTATTTAACTTTTGGCTAACCTATAACCCACTGCACACTTAAGTACATGCTCACAGTAATGAACACACTGAAACTTTAGTGCCAGGGTAATGGTAGTGGTCCCCCAAAACACAGACAGGAGCCAATCAGACTCAACTCATATCAGGGTCTTTATTCTAGTCAAGCTAGCTCGTCCCCTCCACCCCCAACACACCACCATCATGCAGGATGGTTTTGCTGGTAGGGGAGGCCTGAATGTTTATTGGGGTAAGGCTTTATAGTAAGCAGCAAACTGGGAGTACAGGTGCAAGCATCTGATTGAAAAGCTACTGTGTGCTTTAACATAATTGGCTGGTGCTGGGAGTCATATCATTAACTTAATTTCTGTTCTCTTCAGCATTTGTGGTCATTAGGAGAGGTGTAGGCTTGTAACCTGGGGTGCAGGTTTGCTGGGGGAGTAACCTGGAGAAGATGGTTTTGTTGAAGGTGTAACCAGGAGATGCTGGTCTTGTTGGGGATTAGCCTAGAGATTGGAGTTAAGCTCAGGTTTTGTTGGGCTGCAGGTTGGAAACTAATGATAGGTACTAGCCTATTATTTTACCTGAGTTTAAACTTGGGTTCTCTAAAATGGAGTCTTAAAAGATTTGGCCTCACATTCCCCTGCCCCCTTTCTCTTGTGATTAGATATCCCAATCATGGGACTTCCTGAAGCTTCATGAAAACAGTAATAGGGCTATGTCTTTGTGATGTCCCTGTGGCATGGGTAGGGGCCCATCAGTGGGAATCAGGAGGGAGTCTTTTTTGTTTGTTTGTTTGTTTGTTTGTTTTTCGAGACAGGGTTTCTCTGTATAGCCCTGGCTGTCCTGGAACTCGCTCTGTAGACCAGGCTGGCCTCGAACTCAGAAATCCGCCTGCCTCTGCTTCCCAAGTGCTAGGATTAAAGGCGTGCGCCACCACCACCCCGCAAGGAGGGAGTCTTGAGGCTGAATTCTTCTCTTGATGACCAGGGTCTTCTTCAACTGTAAATACATGTGTGGTAGATTCACGTTGTAACTCTGTAACACAAGGACCCTTTCATTGAAGCTCTAATGACCCCTGGCAGTGTTTCTTGACTAGGACCCAATCTCCAGGCTAAAGTTGGTGGAACTCCAGAAGTGGACCTGTTTTAAGGAAAGCACGAAGTTTAAGTCAAACACGTATGCATAATAAACATGTATGTATAATTGGACACCCTTGAGAATGTGTAATAACTTTGGTCAATAGGTGAACCAGCCATAACTTTAAGGGGGGAGTCCCATCTGGCATAGGGAATTCAGTACTCTATAAAGGATAAAGGGGAAAAGAGTTACCAAGTTACTGTCACTCTCTAAGGTCAATTTAGTTAAGGTCTCTTTTAGGTTCTATTTATCTTCTCTACCTGACTTGAATGAACTCTGGGGTCTATAAACACAATATGTTTCCAATCAATTCCCAGAATACTAGCTAATCTCTAACTTACCTGGGACACAAATGTAGGCCCATTGTCTGGCCCTATATGCTTAGAAAAACCATACCTTGGAAGAATTTTTTTCCTGGAAAGTCTCAGTCCATTCTGAAGAGGTATCTACAAACACCATTAAATATCTGTATCTAAATTTTCTTGGTTTTGTCTCCTTGAAGTCCAATTTGGTGCTCTGGTATTAAGTACCAGGGTTCTTCTCATTGACAACCATATTAGTCAATTAACAATCCTGGTAGTTTTTAACAATTTTAGCTTTTTTTAATTAGAATCTCTAATTATGATGTGGAACTGGCAGTCTGAGTCCTGCATTCTCCTGACTCTCATGTGTGAAGATTAATAGATCTTTATCAGTGTGTGTAGACCCATTTTCTCTGGTACAATTAGTCTGTGGTCAGCTGTCTTTTCATATCACTTGTGACATTTAGACATAGGCAGATTTTTAGCCCAGATCACATCTTCTGACTTTTCAGAAAGTGAGGGATCTTCTGGGTCTAGGGTAATCAAGGACATGAGGGGCCCAATCACTATGGCCACTCCCTGGTCTATCTTGTTTCCCTCTGGGTTGGTGTTTAAGTCCTTCCTTTTGAAGTCCTTGACAGTGGATTATGGCCAGCTTTTTAGGCCCCTACACAGACATTAGTATGGAGATGATTTTCTTTTTGTTTTTGATACTCTTTTCATCTGCAATCAGAAGACCCCTCTGCATATAAATATCCCCAAGGATATGACTGGTAGCAAAGACACACCAGCCATCCATGTCTCTTGGTTTTTCTCAGCTCTAACACCTTGGTCAGAGTTGCAAGTTCAGCTTCTGGGCTGACATTACTGTCAGGAGTGGCTCTGCCCATGTGATCTTGATGTTTGAGACCACTGCTGGCACATTAGATCTCTGGCCATCCTGAATGAAGCTGTCGCCATTGTCGAACCATGTTACTTCTGTATCCCTCCAAGAAGTAATTCAGAAGCCCATTTCAGGTAGCAGGGCAGCTGAAAAGTTATCCTGGGGGCATTTAGGAAGAGAGGCTGGTAATGAGTCATTTTGGCATCTCCTTTAACCAGGTCCTTGCTGCACTTATATGTAAACAGGGCAGGGGCCAGTTTCTGGAAATTGGTGACACATTGGCCATTGTCTGACACCAGGGCCCCAAGTATGCATCCCTGCAATTTAGGGAGGTAACCTGTAGTTGACCTTCTTAGTGGAGGCTCAATAGTCCAAATTTTTGGGGCCTCTAAAAGGTCCTGGGTTTCTACAGTCTCTCTTCTTTTAAATACTCTCTCTGCCACTATCACCAAATCCCTCAGACTCCTTTCTCCTAAACACTCAACCCTATGGACCTTTTTTTAAAAATATCTGGTGCTGCCTGATTAATAAAGCTATAGTGATTTAGGGTCCATGGGGGTGTATTGTCAAAATGCCTCCATGACCCACTCTGAAAAAGCTTTCATTTTCTTCATGCCTAACATCATACACACTGGCCAAATTTGTGGGCAATCTTGTGACTACCTTGAGACCTGCTAGCAGAGCCTAATAGTAGACCAAGAGCCTCCTATTACCTTCAATTGTGTTAAAATCCTAGTCTGGGAGAGTCAGGGAAAAGCAAGTATATTTGGATGGCTCCTTTGCAGGGACAGGGACCAGCTTCCTGGCCACTTCTGTGGTGAAGGGATCCTGTACAATAAGATAAAGGTACCCTGTCTCATGTTAATATACCATCAAAATAAAAGTCACTTCATCTCCACAATGTCACCTTTCAAAGTCATCTCACTAAATCACCTTGTCAAAACCAACTTGTGCCGGGCGGTGGTGGCGCACGCCTTTAATCCCAGCACTTGGGAGGCAGAGACAGGAGGATTTATGAGTTCGAGGCTACCCTGGTCTACAAAGTGAGTTCCAGGACAGCCAAGGCTACACAGAGAAACCCTGTCTCGAAAAACAAAAAAAAATAAAAAACAAAAAAAAAAAAAACCAACTTGTAATGCAAAACACAAACCCAACACACACACACACACACACACAAAACCACAAATATAAACTTTCTCTCTATCAGAGAGAAACAAGAAACAGCCAGAAGGTGGTGCACAAAAAGAAAAGAACTAGATTGGTGGGCATCTCTCATCTCACCTGAGCCCATGCCCACCCCAGACCAAGACTCAGGATGACTACTAGCCCTCTGTAGCCACAGCTCCCAGACATATTTGTCCTAACATCAAATCGGCCATGGAAAAAAATTCACGGCCTTGTACCCAGAAAGATGTGGCACCATTTAGAATCAGAGAACAGCATATTACCTCCATAAGGAGACTTCTTTATTATTATTTTTTCCTATATTCTTTATTTACATTCCAAATGACTTCCCCTTTCCCGGTTCTCCCCTCCCCAAAAGTCCCATAAGCCCTCTTCCCTCCCCCTGTTCCCCATTTTCCTAAGAATTTCATGAATTCATTGTTTTCAATTGCTGAGTAGTATTTCATTGTGTAAATATACATGGAAAATATCTCTGATAAAATTGAAGAAATATATAGAAAATCACGTTAAGATTGACTATTTCATGGAAGAATTATATAGATAAAATGGTAGGCATAAAAGTATTCCTAAGTTGATTGAAAGTGGAATTATAAACATTTTCTGATAAAACTGAAAATCTACAAGGAAAATATTTTTGGATTTTCGAGACAGGGTTTCTCTGTGTAGCCCTGGCTGTCCTGGAACTCACTTTGTAGACCAGGCTGGCCTCGAACTCAGAAATCCTCTTGCCTCTGCCTCCCAAGTGCTGGGATTAAAGGCGTGCGCCACCACCACCCGGCTCCTAAATTGATTGAAAGTAGAAGTAAAAACATTTTCTGATAAAATTGAAGATTTACATGGAAAATATCTCTGATAAAATTGAAGAAATTTATACAGATAAATTGGTAGGAATAAAAATATTCCTAAGTTGATTGAAAGTAGAATTATAAACATTTTCTGATAAAATTGAAGATTTACATGGAAAATATCTCTGATAAAATTGAAGAAATTTATACAGATAAATTGGTAGGAATAAAAATATTCCTAAGTTGATTGAAAATAGAATTATAAACATTTTCTGATAAAATTGAAGATTTACATGGAAAATATTTCTGATAAAATTGAAAAAATTATAGGGAAAAACATTAAAATTGAAGATTATCATGGAAAATTATACAGATAAAATAGGCAGAAAAATATTTCTAAGTTGATTGAAAGTGAAATTATAAACATTTTCTGATAAAATTGAAGATTTATAGGGGAAATATCTCTGACAAAATTGAAGAAATATATAAAAAATGCATTAAGATAGAGTATTTCATGGAAAAATTATACAGATAAAATGGTAGGCTTAAAAATATTCCTAAGTTTTTTGAAAGTGGAATTATAAACACTTTCTGATAAAATTGAAGATCTACAAGGAAAATATTCCTTAAAAAAATTCAAGAAATACAGAGAAAAACATGTTAAAGCTGACTATTACATGGAAAATTATACAGATAAAATGGAAGGTATAAAAATGTTCCTACGTTGATTGAAAGTAAAAGTATAGACATTGTCTGATAAAACTGAAGATCCACATGGAAAATACTTCTGACAAAATTGAAGAAAAATACCGAAAAACGTTAAAATTGAAGATTATCATGGACAATTATACTGACAAAATGGTAGGAACAAAAACATTCCTAAATTGATTGACAGTGGAACTACAAACACCCCTCCACCCCCACCCCGCCGCCCCAATGAAACCAAAGATCTACATGAAAAACACCTCCGACAAAATGGAAGAAATATACAGAAAAAATGTTAAAATTAAAGATTATCATGGAAAATAATACAGTCAAAATGGTAGACACAAGAAGCATTACTAAATTGAAAGAGGAGTCACAAACATTTTCTAATACAATTGAAGATCCACATGAAAAACACTTCTGTTAGACTATGTTTTTTGTTGGGGAATTGAGTCTATTGACGTGATAAGATATTAAGGAATAGTGATTGTTGCTTCCTGCTATTTTTTGATGTTCTTTTTATGTTTGTGTGGTTACTTTCTTGTGGGTTTGTTGGAAAAAGATTACTTTCTTGCTTTTTCTAGGGTGTAGTTTCCCTCCTCATGTTGGCATTTTCCATCTATTATCCTTTGTAGGGCTGGATTTGTGGAAAGATATTGTATAAATTTGGTTTTATCAAGGAATATCTTGGTTTCTCCATCTATGGTAATTGAAAGTTTTGCTGGGTATAGTAGTTTGGGCTGGCATTTGTGTTCTCTTAGGGTCTGTATGAGATCTGCCCAGGATCTTCTGGCTTTCATCGTCTCAGGTGAGAAGTCTGGTGTAATTCTGATAGGCCTGCCTTTATAGGTTACTTGACCTTTTTCTATTACTGCTTTTAATATTCTTTCTTTGTTTAGTGCATTTGGTGTTTTGATTATTATGTGCCAGGAGGACTTTCTGGTCTGGTCCTGTCTGTTTAGAGTTCTATAGGCTTCTTGTATGTTCATGGACATCTCTTTCTTTAAGTTAGGGAAGTTTTCTTCTATAATTTTGTTGAAGATATTTACTGTCCCTTTAAGTTGGAAATCTTCACTCTCTTCTATACCTATAATCCTTAGGTTTGGTCTTCTCATTGTGTCCTGGATTTTCTGGATGTTTTGGCTCAGGAGCTTTTTGCATTTTGAATTTTCTTTAACTGTTGAGTGAATGTTTTCTATGGTACCTTCAGCCCCTGAGATTCTTTCTTCTAACTCCTGTATTCTGTTGTTGATGCTTTCATCTATGACTCCTGAATTCTTTCCAAGATTTTCTATCTCCAGAGATGTCTCACTTTGTGATTTCTTTATTGTTTCTACTTCCATTATTAAATCCTGGATGGTTTTGTTCAGTTCCTTCACTTGTTTGCTTGTGTTCTCCTGTAATTCTTTCAGTGATTTTTGTGTTTCCTCTTTAAGGGCCTTTACCATTTGATCCATGTTCTCCTGTATTTCTTTAAGGGAGTTATTTATGTCCTTCTTGATGTCCTCTAACAGCATGGTGAGAAGAGACTTTAAATCCTACTCTTGCTTTTCCAGTGTATCCGGGATTTGCTGTGGTGGGAGAACTGGGCTCTGATGTTGCCAAGTAGCCTTGGTTTCTGTTGGTAGGGTTCTTGCGCTTGCCTTTTGCCATCTGGTTATTTCTGGTGTTAGTTGGTCTTGTTTCTGGCTGGAGCTTGCCCCTCTTATGAGCCTGTAAACCTGTGTCTGTACTCCTGGAAGATCAACTCTCTTCTGGCAGGGTCTGTGCACAGAAGGCTGTGGAAGTATCTGGTTCCCTGCTGCAAATGGCGGCCGGAAGGAAAGACTTGTCCCAGCTGCTCCACTGATCTTATGCCCTGCGCATTACTAGCTGTGCCCCTCCAGAGAGAAAGTGGAGATCTCACCTCTGCACTCAGAAGTGAAATCGCTGCTGGGAGATCGTTCTCTTCTGGTGGGCTAAGCACAGAAGGCTGTGGAGCTGCCTGGTTCCCTGCTGCAAATGGCCGCCAGAAGGAAAGTCTCCTCATAAGGAGACTTCTTGCTTGCTGGACTAGCCTTATCACCATCCAGCTACAACTTCATTTCCAGTTTATATTGTGTATATGTGATAGAGTTCAGTTTTAATGAGAAATGGGTTTATATGGGAATTTCCTTCATTTTAAAGACAGCGTGTCGATGAACAAGGATGGTCTTGAACTCTCAATCCTTGTGGTTCTGTCCAGTTTTCTACACTTAAACTCAGGAATTTCAGTTAGGATCATCTTTATAATTTAATCCTTCTGAAGTCTCTTAAATTATTTTTCAGAGATCATGGTTTGCAATTACATGAACTGGAATTACCTCTTAACCATACCTTACAAATTGTGTTGAGGAAGGATTCAGGCACACAAGTCCAAAATTCTAGCTATTGACGTGTGTCCCTGAAGTCATAACTGGTCCAGGAACCAAGGGTGTAAGCATGTGGTTGCTTCAACCTTGTCCAGGTGGTTAGATATTTTATAAGATTGGCATGGGTGTATGTATGAATGCACGCATGCATGAATGTAGGTATAGGAAAATTATACAGCAGCCACACTTGGAAACTAGAATTAATGTCCTGGGCACAAGGGATCACAATCCAGAGTAGACTTAGAAGTACTGGTAGATATATTTTCTCATCTATTTGTTCGTCTGGACACCAACTTGTCATGGGAAACTCTCCTTCCTGTAGCCTATGTATACTTGGCTTCCCCAAGACTCACATGAGCAGGTGCTTTCACTCAGTAGTATGCTTTTCCAAATGCTCTGGGGAAAGTAGGATGTTTTACTTAGGTTTGGAATTTCAGATGTGGTCTGAATGTGTAGCCATGTAGCCATGAATGAACAGACCTTTCATTTCATTTCCTAAATTAATATAATATAGCCCAGCTTGCTCACAAGGATCTCTAAAGGGCAAAGTAGTACATACAAACAGAGCCGGGCGGTGGTGGCGCACGCCTTTAATCCCAGCACTTGGGAGGCAGAGGCAGGAGGATTTCTGAGTTCGAGGCCAGCCTGGTGTACAAAGTGAGTTCCAGCACAGCCAGGGCTATACAGAGAAACCCTGTCTCGAAAAAAAAAAGAAAAAGAAAAGAAAAAAAAGAACAGTACATACAAACAGGCATCTCACAGGTTCTCCTTAGCACTTCCCATGAGAGATCAATCTGTTGAAAGGACAATAATGCTGCATTGTTCCTGTGACATTAGACCCATATTTTCTTTCTTATTTTTTACATGAAATTTGTAACATTTATTTAGGCAAACAAAAAATCTCAATCTGTACATACAACATTAATACTTCAGTGATGTTCCATCTGAATACACAGCATGATTTACGGGCAGAATGCTCCTGTTCACCAGGCCATAACTCTATTTTCTTAAGGCCTGCAAAGTTGTTCAGTGTTTTGTAACAAGACTCTGGTCAGACTGTATGCTCCTGAATAACCCTTCTGACTAGGCATGAGATTAAGAGGAGCAGGGGTTGGACACCCATGCAACAACGGTTAATTTTTATCTCTGTGGGTGCTTACAAGGGAATCCGCATGCTGAGAGTGATGAACCTCTGACTTGGAGACCACAGGATGGGATCATTGGACAGATGGAGTTCTCCACTGTTACCAGGGCATGGGCTCTGGCTTTCTCTTTCCTGCAATGGTGAGACATAGGAATTCTCAAAACTTAGACTGAAAGTATGTCTCCTAAATGCTTCACCAGGTTCCTTCTGACTGAATATCAGGATGAGCACCTACAACCCTCCCACACTCCAGCAGCTGGCACTGGAGGGGCTGCTGAGGAATGATGCCATAGACTCCTCTGATCTGGATGACCTGCCCACTATGCTCTTCCCACCACTCTTCCTAGAGGCCTTCAGTGGCAGACACACACAGATATTGAAGGCAATGGTGGCAGCCTGGCCCTTTCCCTACCTTCCTGTGGGGACACTGCTGAGAACCGCTGATGTGGAGATGCTGCAAGCTGTGCTAGATGGCATAGATATACTGCTGACCCAGACAGTTCTTCCCAGGTAAGCAAGGCCCAAGGAGACTAGAAAGGGAATCATAGGGTTAGTGGTAAGACACACTAGCATGAGGGCAGGAAGAATGTGGTCAAACAGGACAGAGGCTAATGATGTCATCAACTCGCAGGTCTACAGAATTACTATTCAAGTTGAAAGCTGATCTAAATGACAGTCATAGGTCAGGACAGCTCAGAGAACAAGTAGCCATAGTAGGATGAGCATTTCCATGGCTTTTGTACAGTCACTAGATATGGAAGAGACACAAGTCAAGAGCAACTGAATGGAGGGAAGTGGGGCATGTCTCCAGATGCAACTCATGCAGTGTACTTGCCTGCCTGACGTGAGGTGCTATGATGGAGCTAACATTAGACAGTGAGATCCAAGCTGACTCTATATTGGTTCTTGTTTTACATTATGAAACTTTACCTTTTTCCCTCACAGAAGGTGGAAACTTCAAGTGTTGGACTTGAGAGCTGTGCACCAGGATTTCTGGGATGCATGGGCTGAAAAAGAGGATGGAGTCTGTTCAGGAGATATTTTGATCAAGAAGCAAGTCCCAGAGTGCCTTCTTGGTTATCCACTGAGGCAGCATTTGCAGATAGTCACTAACCTGGCCCTCTTCTCTTCTCTGAACAAACACCAAAAATGCTTGCTGCAGTGGGCCCAAGAGAGAAAAGACTCTTTGCACCTTTGCTGTCTGAGGATGAAGATTTATGACTTCCCACTGGAGATTATTGGGGAGGTCTTTAACATTTTCCAGCCAAACTACATCGAGGAATTGGAAATAAACACAAACCAGGTCCTGTACTTCCTAGGTTTCTTTGCACATTTCCTTGGTGAGATGAGAAATCTTCCAAATTCCATCTACATCAAACCCACTGCAACTTAAGTGTTGTGAACACAGTGACAGATGCAAATATGTGTGCTGTTCAATTCTTTTCTCAGTTCTCCAAACTTAACCATCTCCAGCATCTCTATGTGAATGGTGCCCACTTTTCCTATGACAACATGAAAGAGTTGTTCAGGTAAGGAAGGATGGTGAGCTGTTTCTGCTCTGGCAGCAAAACATTCCCTATACTTGGAGCATTAGTGGGCACCTAAGGTATGCCAGTCACAGAGGATGTTACACTGATAGACTCATTACAGTTTGAAAGTGTGGATTGTTTGTTTCTTAACTGAGCTCACTTGGCTCAATACCCACTCCTTTGCAGAGTCTAGGTTGGGTGAGGGAATATTGTGAGAACTGCCTTGCACACATGTCCATTGTGTGGGTCAGATGCATTAAATGTGCTTTGCATATTCCTCTTTGGGATCCAGGCAAAGCTAATGGAAGAAAACAGTACAAAGCAGAGAGCCCTCAGCTGGAGAGGCTCCACAGCCACCCTCTACAAAGATGTATGAGAACAGGAACCAGTTTGTCCCTCTATTGAAGTCAGTCAGCATCTAATTCTCTCTAAAGGAAAGGATAGTTTGAACACAAGTTGAGACTAAGTAAATGGGAAATCTGTGACACTGGGTTGGGGGTCATCAAAGTCAAGGGTAGAACACTGAAATCAGGGATGGAGACAGTGGAGGTAGCAGGGACAAGGATAAACTCTGCAGGACACAGGCCAAGATGTTGCCAGAACCTTTCTGTGCTAGATCTTTCTAGGTATGCTCTCCTGGCATGATTGGGCAAGCTCTATTTCTCTGACAGAGTTGCAGACCTGTGGTCTGAGCCCATCCCTCCTGATTGGAATATGCCTCAGTAGACAAGGCTATGAGCATACACCAACATGCTCTTTCCCCAGGGTGGACCTTCAACATAAGCATAGATAGACTCTACATAAGAGGATTCTTTGTATCAGTGTCAATCTTACTAGTGTCCTCCAGCACCATGAACCAAAAAAAATTTCTTGTTCTTTCTCTAGATGCCTGAAGAGCCCCTTGGAATCCTTGTCTATGATTTTCTGCCACTTCTCAATGTCAGACTTGAAACACATGTCAAAGTGTCAGAAGCTCTATCAACTGAAACACTTGCACTTCTATGGTGTAGTGTTTTCTGATTCATGTTTCAACAGTCTCCAAATTCTCTTAGAAAATGTATCTGAAACTCTGCAGACCTTGCAATTAGAGAAATGCAGGATGAAGGACTCTCAGCTCAAATTCCTCTTGCCTGCTCTGAGCCAGTGCTCACAGCTCATCTCAGTGAATTTCTATGACAATGACTTCTCCAGTATTGTACTGAAGGACCTTCTGCAGTGCATGGCCAATCTAAGCAAGTTGACTGTAGAGCAGTACCCTGCCCCTCTAGAGTGCTATGATGACATGGGTACTATTGTGGTGGAGAGATTTTCCCAACTGTGTCTGAGCTCGTGGAAATACTCATGGCCAAAAGGCAGCTCAAGACACTCTTTTTTGCTTCAGTCCCCTGCCATCATTGTTGGAAGCGCTGTGTCTATGACATGAAGACCAGACTTTGCCATTATTGGCAGGAAAGAGGAGATTGATTCTGTATTCTGAGAAATGAAATCTTTGGAAGTACATTCATCATGGAGTCCCAGAATTCAAGGATTCAGATGCATTGGTATCAAAATTGTGTTCAGTGTATGGAGATCTCAGGGATGACCTGACATGAAGAACAATAGGATAATAACATCAGGTGTCTTGTGGAATCATAAAGACAGTACTACATTTCTAAATGTGCCTCCATCAGGACAGGATCACCAGTGACTTCCCCATGTTTTAAATATATGGCCAATCTATGAAATGAATGGTCTCCTCTTGTGTGCTACTGAGTCACTGACCTCAGTTTTAGGTTTATGATCATGGTGTCCTATGACCTCATAATGTGTATTATCTAAGCTGTGTTGGAAGCAAAAAGCATTAAAGTCAATTATGATATTTTCTTCTTCTCTTTAATTCCCACTGTTTGCCTCCTTTGTTTGTTATGTGCGCAGAATTGTCAAGCTAATTGTGACGGGCTCTTGAAAACCACCCTCTGTACAGAGCCATCCTTGGGATGTGATAGGATTGGGAGCACAATGGCATTCTTACACAAGACCCTGTAGGTGAATACATTTTAGAAATGGGGTATGGGGTAGTTGTTAGAACTTACAGTTCCATCAGGCTCACAGACATGGGATATCATAGGACTTATTATGACCATGGGGCATAGTTTTATCTGTGAAATTGTGGTCCCACAACATAACTTATTCAGCACAAATAGAATGCACACTATACTCATCCCCTTAGGAGCCAAACCCACTACAGGTCAATTCATTCACTTAAAGTAGAGAAAAGATAAACAGGCTTGTCATGCCTCAGGCACATTTGGGATTCCTAATCTCCATGTCTGAACAATTTTTCTTAGAGACAGTGTAGTTAGTTCAACAATGAAGTCCCCTGTGGAAGAAATTCATTCTCCTGCATCTTCTGGTTCATTTTCTCTGGGTTAAGCTTCAGGGCAAGACTATTTTCTCAGCCTTATAGCTCTGGCTCAGTAGCTCAGAGCACTGACACACACACACACACACACACACACACACACACACACTGTGTTTTAGACTGTGTTGTCCACATGATGCCAGCCTAGAGAGCAAACTCATTCTCTATTTCCAGCCTTTGAGTACCTGGTCCTCAGGGGTGTACCTACCTCAAATGGTGCACCTTAGGATCAGGAGAGATGGCCCAGCAGATTAATGTGGTTGCTACACATTTAAACTACTCTAGGATTCTTTTCTGGTACCAACCTGAAAGCTCCCATCCATCTAACTCTCTGTGATTCCACTTCCATTGGATCCTATGCTCACTTCTGAACCCCTATGCCATGCATATAAGTGCATGCTGGCAAAATATACACTTACATTCAAATAAGCAAATATTCACAGTTAAAAAAATACTGTTTAGATTCGGTTGGCAAGAATTTTATTGAGTATTTTTGCATCGATATTCATAAGAAAAATTGGTCTGAGATTCTCTTTCTTTGTAGGATTTTTGTGCGATTTTGGTATCAGCGTAATTGTGGCTTCATAGAATGAGTTGGGTAGTGTTCCTTCTGTTTCCATTTTGTTTCTGTTTTCTATTTTGAGCAATTCTCAAATTCATCTGGAATAACAAAAAAACCCAGGATAGCTAAAACTATTCTCAAGAGTAAAAGAACTTCTGGGGGAATCAGTATCCCAGACCTCAAGCAGTACTACTGAGCAATAGTGTTAAAAACTGCGTGGTTGGTACTGTGACAGGCAGTTAGATCAATGGAATAGAATTGAAGACCCAGAAATGAACCCACATACCTATGGTCCCTTGATCTTTGACAAAGGAGCTAAAACTATCCAGTGGAAAAAAGATAGCCTTTTCAACAAATGGTGCTGGTTCATCTGGAGGTCAGCATGCAGAAGAATGCAAATCGATCCATTCTTATCTCCTTGTACTAAGCTCAACTCTAAGTGGATCAAAGCCCTCCACATAAAACCAGACACACTGAAACTAATAGGAAAGGAAATGGGGAAGAGCCTTGAGCACATGGACACAGGGTAAAACACCAATAGTTTATGCTCTAAGATCAAGAATTGACAAATGGGACCTCTTAAAATTACAAAGGACACTGTCAAAGGACACTGTCAAAAGGACAAAACGGCAACCAACTAATTGGGAAAAGATCTTTACCAACTCTACATCCGACAGAGGGTTAATATCCAATATATACAAAGAACTCAAGAAGTTAGACTCCAGAGAGCCAAATAACCCTATTAAAAAATGGGGTACAGAGTTAAACAAAGAATTTTCACCTGAAGAATATCAAATGGCTGAGAAACACCTAAAGAAATGTTCAACATCCTTAGTCATTAGGGAAATGCAAATCAAAACAACCCTGAGATTCCATCTCACACCAGTCAGAATGGCTAAGATCAAAAACACAGGAGACAGCCAGTGCTGGCAAGGATGTGGAGAAAGAGGAACGCTCCTCCACTGCTGGTACAATTACTCTGGAAATCAGTCAGGCGGTTCCTCAGAAAACTGGGCATGACACTTCCAGAGGACCCCGTTATACCACTCCTGGGCATATAACCAGAGGATTCCCCAGCATGCAATAAGGACACATGCTCCACTATGTTCATAGTAGCCTTATTTATCATAGTCAGAAGCTGGAAAGAACCCAGATGTCCCTCAACGGAGGATTGGATACAGAAAATGTGGTATATTTGCACAATGGAATATATTCAGCAATTAAAAGCAACGAATTCATGAAATTCTTAGGCAAATAGTTGGAAATGGAAAATATCATCCTAAGTAAGGTAACCTAATCACAAAAGAACACACATAGTATGCAGTCACTGATAAGTGGATATTAGCCTTAAAGCTCGGAATACCCAAGACACAATTCACATATCAAATGATGCCCAAGAAGAAAGAAAGAGAGGCCCCTGGTCCTGGAAAACTCAGTGCAGTAGTGTAGGGGAATACCAGGACAGAGAAGCGGGAGGGGGTTGATTGGGGAACATGGGGAGGGAAGAGGTCTTATGGGACTTTTGGGGAGGGGGGAACTGGGAAAGTGGAAATCATTGGGAATGTAAATAAAGAATAAAAATAGAATAAAATAAAATCTCTTCTGCCCAGTTTAAAAAAAAATACTGTTTAGCACTGGACAACCAATTGGTTGTCTTCCCTAGGGAAAACCACATCTTTACTTCATTGCTTTTCAGTTGCCTACAGTTCTTTGTGTAGAGCTTAGACCCTGTTGCATTTTCTCTGTCTAGTTGGCCATATTCACTGATGTCATCCTTTTTCACCTCCTATAAGTACAATCATGTTTGTCAAGCTTTGTGTGTACAGCTTTTCTATTAGGAGATGCAATCCCACAGCATACTCACTGGTTCTCTAGAGCTATAGTCCTCTTTCCACCTCTTCAGCAATGTTCCCTGTGTGCTTTGCAGTTGTACCCTTTGGGACTGATATCCACAATTCTGCATCTTTATTGGTTGTGGTTTTCTGTAGGGGGTCTCTGCCTATTGCAAAGAGAAGTTTCCTCGATGTGGGGTAAAGACTATAATCATCTGTGGGTATAAGGGCAGATGTTTATACATTGTTGTTAGGGATTATGCTTGTTTAGCACACTAGTGCTTGTATATTCTCCTAAATAGTCAGCCCTGAAATCACACATGTATCTCTTTCTTAGGGTTTTATTGATGTGAAGAGACACCAGGTCCAAGGCAACTCTTATAAAGGAAAACAATTAATTGGGGCTGGCTTACAGTTTCAGTGGTTTAGTCCGTTGTTGTCATGGCAGGAAGCATGATGGCATGCAAGTCAACATGGTGTGGGAGAAGGAGCTCAGAGTTCTACTTCTGGATCCACAAGCAATTTGAAGAAAGAAAGTGAGCCACCTGTCCTGGATTGAGTTTCTTAAACCTCAAAGTCCACGCCGAAGTCACACACTCCATGCAACAGGCCACACCTACTCCAAAAAAGCCATGTCTCCAATAATGCTACCCCCTTAGAGTCTATAGGGATCATATGTGTGTGTGTATATATATATATATATATATATATATATATATATATATATATATATATTGCAATAATAATTAGTTAAAAAGGGGCCGTGAACTTGGAGAGAATTGCAGGCTTTGGGGCAGGGTTAGAAAGGAGGTAAAGAAAGAAGAAATGAAATTAAATTGTAACCTCAAAAAGAAAAGAAAGGTAGTTACTGGACTTATCTAAGCATATTTCAACATTTAAGGATGGTAAGGGCTTCAGAGTCAGATGCAGAAGGACACAGAGACATTTTTTTTCATAAGAGGGGAGGTCATAGTCTCAATTTAAGACCATGCATTGTCATATAGAAGTATCCCAAGCTGTTCTTTCTCCTACAAAAGTTGTGGGACATACCTTAGTTGCTGCAGTGCTTGTCTAGCATTGCAGAGCCCTGAGTTAAATATCAGAACCACACAATGCTGGGCACAGTAGTGCATACCTGCAGTCTCTCTGCTGTAGAGGGAAAGGCAGAGGACCATAGAGGTTCGAGGTTATCCTAGTTACTTAATCTGAAGGTTATTCTTGGTTGTCAATTGAAATACATCTACCATTAACTAAAAGCCAATATGCCGGACACATCTAGGTGGGATATTTTGGTTTGGGCATTTTTCTCTTTCTTATGCTTCTTCTTTAGGAGGGGGACATGTTTTTGTTTGATTTTGCTGCTGTTATGGCTGTTGTTGCTGCTGCTACAGTGGCTGCTGGGATTTTCTTTCTTTCTTTTTTTTTTTGAGACAGAGTCACTGTGTGCCACCCTGGCTGTGCTGGAACTTACTCTGTATACCACGCTGGCCTAGAACTCATAAGAGATTCACCTGCCTCTGGCACCCAATTTCTGAGATTAAAGGTCTGTACCAACACCGCCTGGTACCTTTGTTCTTAACTAAAGCTTTTTAATTGGAAATTCAGTTTAGTCTGGATCTTAGAGGTGTGAAGACACACCTTCTACTGGTCATGTTCTTCTGGCACCCTGTATAAATGACATCGAAAAAGAAAGTTCACTCTATCTTTGTCTGCTTACTTTTGCTTTCACTAGCAAATCTGTTCCTACACTGGCATTAGAGTCTACTTCTCAGGGATTCCTGCACTTAGAATGCAAATCAAAACAACCCTGAGATTCCATCTCACACCAGTCAGAATGGCTAAGATCAAAAACACAGGAGATGGCCGGGCGGTGGTGGTGCACGCCTTTAATCCCAGCACTTGGGAGGCAGAGGCAGGAGGATTTCTGAGTTCGAGGCCAGCCTGGTCTACAAAGTGAGTTCCAGGACAGCCAGGGCTACACAGAGAAACCCTGTCTCGAAAAACCAAAATTAAAAAAAAAAAAAAAAGACATATTCAAAAACACAGGAGACAGCAGTTGTTGGCGAGGATGTGGAGAAAGAGGAACACTCCTCCACTGCTGGTGGAATTGCAAGCTGGTACAACCACTCTGGAAAGCAGTCTGGCGGTTCCTCAGAAAACTGGGCATGACACTCCTGGAGGATCCAGCTATACCACTCCTGGGCATATACCCAGAGGCTTCCCCTGCATGCAATAAGGACACATGCTCCACTATGTTCATAGCAGCCTTATTTATAATAGCCAGAAGCTGGAAAGAACCCAGATGTCCCTCAACGGAGGAATGGATTCAGAAGATGTGGTATATTTACACAATGGAATACTACTCTGCAATTAAAAACAATGAATTCACGAAATTCCTAGGCAAATGGTCAGAACTGGAAAATATCATCCTTAGTGAGGTAACCCAATCACAAAAGAACACACATGGTATGCAGTCACTGATAAGGGGATATTAACCCAGAATCTTGGAATACCCTAGACACATTTCGCATATCAATAGATTTCTAAGAAGATGGAAGGAGAGACCCCTGGTCCTGGAAAGACTGGATGTAGGGGAACGCCAGGACAGAGAAACGAGAGGGGGTTGAATGGGGAAAAGAGGGAGGGAAGGGGGCTTATGGGACTTTCGGGGAGGGAGGAAACGGGAAAGGGGAAATGATTTGGAATGTAAATAAAAATAACTTAGAAAATAAAATTTTTTTAAAAAAAAGAAGACTATCTAATACTATTCATAGACTGAAAAACTACTGGATTCTTGGGACTTTTCATTTACAAGCAGCCAATGTTGGATGAACTACATCATAGCCTATAAGCTATTCTAATAAATCCCCCCTTTGATACATTCTTGCTATAAGTTCTGTTCCTCTAAGGAATCTTGACTAATACATTTACCTATGTTACATGAAAATGTTCCCTCAAGGAATTTTTTTTAAAAATACTGAAATTAAAAGGGAAAGGAAAGAAAGAAGATCTTTGTTTCATACAAGACATTCTCTATGTTTGAGGTAAGCCTCAGAATGGTTTTAAATTTTCTTGCTACACTACTCTAAGACTAGGTCTGAATATTGTGGAGGATGGGATTTGTGTCCTCCTCCACAGGTGAGCCTCCTCCCACATCAATAAATTCTAACCAGTTTGAAACAGGGCCTAAAGACACAGAGACCAGATAAAAATTCAATCATAAGCCTTCTCCTACAAGAGCCTTCTAGACCAACCCCCTTCCTGGTTCCTACCCTTGATCAGTTCTTTCCTTCTTATTATCTCCATAGTTCTGTTTTTATCCTGTGTTTTAAGGCCAGTGAGAGGAAGTAAGTGTAGAGTTGATTTTGGGTGACAGTGCCTAGTCGCCAATGCCAGGAGTGTTAGTTGCCTTAAAGTGAGTTAGCAGAAACAACAGGGAAGTACAAAGCATCAGAGGAAGAGAACAGTTTTACTTACAGATTTGTACCCTCTACCCAAACATAAATGTTCCACAGAAGCTCATCCAATGGCTGTCATCCTACAACAGTTCAATTTCGTTTTAGATGCTGTGGGTAGACTCTGGCTATAAGAGACTTTCATCCATTTCACTGTAGGCCAGATAGAAATCTTTACATTTGTCCTTATTGCATGCAGGTAAAGCCTCTAGGTATATGCCCAGGAGTGGTATAGCCGGATCCTCCGGGAGTGTCATGCCCAGTTTTCTGAGGAACCGCCAGACTGCTTTCCAGAGTGGTTGTACCAGCCTGCAATTCCACCAGCAGTGGAGGAGTGTTCCTCTTTCTCCACATCCTCGCCAACAACTGCTGTCTCCTGTGTTTTTGATCTTAGCCATTCTGACTGGTGTGAGATGGAATCTCAGGGTTGTTTTGATTTGCATTTCCCTAATGACTAAGGATGATGAACATCTCTTTAGGTGCTTCTCAGCCATTAGATATTCTTCAGGTGAGAACTCTTTGTTTAGCTCTGTACCCCATTTTTTAATAGGGTTACTTGCCTCTCTGGAGTTTAACTTCTTGAGTTCTTTGTATATATTGGATATTAGCCCTCTGTCAGATGTAGGGTTGGTAAAGATCATTTCCCAGTTAGTTGGTTGCCGCTTTGTCTTTTTGACAGTGTCTTTTGCCTTGCAAAAACTTTGTAATTTAATGAGGTCCCATTTGTCTATTCTTGATCTTAGAGCATAAGCTATTGGAGTTCTGTTCAGGAAATTCTCCCCTGTGCCCATATGTTCAAGGTTCTTCCCTAGTTTCCTTTCTATTAGTTTCAGTGTGTCTGGTTTTATGTGGAGGTCCTTGATCCACTTGGAATTGAGCTTAGTGCAAGGAGATAAGAATGGGTCAATTTGCATTCTTCTGCATGTTGACCTCCAGTTGAGCCAGCACCATTTGTTGAAAAAGACACATACTCCACTATGTTCATAGCAGCCTTATTTTAATAGCCAGAAGCTGGAAAGAACCCAGATGTCCCTCAACGGAGGAATGGATTCAGAAGATGTGGTATATTTACACAATGGAATACTACTCTGCAATTAAAAACAATGAATTCATGAAATTCCTAGGCAAATGGTCAGAACTGGAAAATATCATCCTTAGTGAGGTAACCCAATCACAAAAGAACACACATGGTATGCAGTCACTGATAAGGGGATATTAACCCAGAATCTTGGAATACCCTAGACACATTTCGCATATCAATAGATTTCTAAGAAGATGGAAGGAGAGACCCCTGGTCCTGGAAAGACAGGATGTAGGGGAACGCCAGGACAGAGAAACAAGAGGGGGTTGAATGGGGAAAAGAGGGAGGGAAGGGGGCTTATGGGATTTTCGGGGAGGGAGGAAACGGGAAAGGGGAAATGATTTGGAATGTAAAAAAAAAAAAACTTAGAAAATAAAATTTAAAAAAAAAAAGAAATCTTTACATTTGTCCTGTTTTCTCCTGTTCTCTTACTCTGAAACTCTGTACTTCCCGTATTGGGAAAAGCTTCAAGGTAACTGTATATGCAGCCAGAAGTGACCATAGCTGATGTGCTGCTCAGTTATGGCTGTGAAGGACAGGAAGACATTCCTGACCTGGGGTTCAGGGTGGATGAGGTTCCCGCCCATCAGTTTGAAGTGCTCGAGGAAAAGCCTTTCCACTCTGCTTTTGTATCCACCTCGCTCCCACTTTCTGAGGTGGGGGAGTCCTAGTGCTTGAATTTATTTTTTGTTTCTAGTCACAATGTGGCTATTTCGTGCGAGTGGTTTTGTCAGTGGTGTTTCTGGTGGTGTTTAGCCTTGTGTTATACTGGATGGTGACAGATGCAATGGGACAGACTAATTCTCACCCTCTTCCCTCCCACCCCCTTAACATCATCTTGGCTCACTTTAAGGAAGTGAAACCAAGGCTCACAATCTCTCATTGACATGAACAAGAAGAAAATACACACGTAGTCAGCTCGGAGTCGCCTACTTTCATACTGTGATGGCCAGCAGAAGGAACTTTCCATCTCCCCACTGTGGAAAACAAAATGTTTCAGAAGGCACAGGGACATTCAGAAAAGGTCCCATATATTGTAGTCTGGAAAGATTTGGTTGCCAACCCACCACCTTGGGTGAAATCTTTTCTTTTACCCCTGACTAATGCTACTTTGCCTCCGAAAAGCCATGCCCACTCTGATGGCAGAAGAACAAAAGCTGAAAGACTCCAAGTCTTCAAAGCCTCTCTATCCTATTCTACAGGGCAGTACACCAGAAGAAATCATATCCCTACCACCTTATACTCAGGTGCCAGCCCAGACCGAGGCGTCAGACCCTGCCTCGGTTGGGTTGGAACCCCACCTATGCCATTGCCCCCAACACTTTCATCCATGCTGGCAGGTCCTCCACAGAGTTCTACGGTGGACCCGTGCAGGCGCCTTGGCCAGTAGGTCCTCCACAGGAACCCTCCACCACCAGAGTGGCACAGGGGCCTTCGCCAATGCCCATGTGCAGGTAGGGTCCACACAGGTGTATCCACCCCAAGGAATGCCTCAATCAGAGCCAGTGGTCCCTGCACCAGTTCTACTCCTGCCTATGTATTCACCAGGGGAAGTGCCCCAGGTTCCAATAGTATCCATGTCAGGGATGGAGGGAGGCCCGGCCCAAGGGACCAGAAGGAGGTGTGCTGTGGCACTGCCGCAGGCTACAGCCTCAGAGGCAGATTCCACTATCTTACCCCAAGAGTGTCAGGGTCAGTTGACAAACAGGGAAACCAACCTCATCATTATTGGCCCTTCACTATGACTAATCTGTACAATGAGAAAAGGGAACATGCTAGGTTCTCTGACAACCCTAAAGAGCTCATTGCACTATTAGACCATTCTTTTTCCCCACCAACCCACTTGGGATGATTGTCAGCAATTGTTGCAGATTCTCTTTACAACAGAGGAGAAGGAGCACATCATCCTGGAGGCCTGGAAGAATGTTCCAGGTGCCAACGGCACTCCAAACCAGAATCAAGGTGGTATTGATGAATGCTTCCCTCTCAGGAGACCAGCTTGAGATTATAACACTGGGACAGGTAAGGAGCATCTCTGAGTCTATCGCCAGGTTCTAATAGCGGGTCTCAGGACAGCTGTCAAACAGCCCACAAATCTGGCCAAAGTTTATGATGTCAGGCAGAGAGATAATGAGAACCCTGCAGAGTTCCTTGAAAGGATTATAGATACTTCCCAGTGATGCTGGCATTTATAAATCAGTCAGCACTGGACATTAGCAGGAAGTTACAGAAACTAAAAAGACTAAGAGAAAAGTCATTGAGAGATTGAGTGAGAGTGGCAGAGAAAATGTACCATAACTGAGAAACTAAAGATGAAAAGAAGATTAAGACAGGGAAGATATTAAACAGAGATCTAATGAAAGTCCTGCTAGCCAATGGTAACCTGGACCAGAGAGAGAGGAGGTACCAGCTCTGGAACATCGCAGAGGGGAGAGAACCAAAGGAAGGCCACCAGACAGAGCCTGGAGAAGGCTGCCAGCCTTCACATTGGTAAGAACCAATGTGCCTATTGTAAGGAGGAAGGACACTGGGCTAGAGAATGCCCAAAGAAAAAGCTCAAAAGCAAGACTATGGTTACTGAGGAAGAGGAAGACTGAGGGAGTCAGGGCTTCAACCCCCTCCCCAAGCCCAGGGTAACCCTTAGAGTTGTGAGGGAGCTTCTAGACTTCCTGGTGGATACTAGAGCCCAACATCTGGTGCTCATGAAAGCTAAAGGGCCATTGTCTAAAAAGAAATCCTGGGTCCAGGGAGCCACAGGTGCCAAACAATATTCATGGACTACCCAAAGTTCAGTGGACTTGGGGATGGGATGAGTGTCTCACTCCTTTATAGTGATCCTTGAATGTGTATACCCCTTGTTGAGGAGAGATTTACTAGTCAAAATGATAGCCCAAATTCATTTTGACCCTAGGAAAATCCAGCTGATGGACCAGAATGACAATCTAATCCAGGTGCTAACACTTGACCTGACCTCTGAGACTAAGTATAGACTATACGAGTTACCAGCTGGCCCTGAAAGACCTGGATGCCTGTCTGGCAGAGTTTACCCAGGCATGGGCAGAGACTGGAGGTTTGGGGCTGGCAAAACATTGACCCCATGTATTTGTAGAGCTCAAGCCAGGGGCAGACCCAGTATGGGTCTGCCAATATGCCATGCCCCAGGAAGCACAAAAAGAGATCATTCCCCATATCCAGAAACTGATGGTCTTGGGAGTCCTTAGGCCATGCCAGTCAGCCTGGAACATCCCATTATTGCCTGTGAAGAAGCCAAAGTCCAATGACTACCACCCTGTCCTGGATCTACGAGAAGTTAACCTCAAGGTGATAGACATACACCTGACAGTGCCTAGCCCCTATACCCTGTTGAGCTCACTAACTCCAGATCAGAAATGGTATTCTGTTCTGTACTGAAAGGATACATTCTTCAGCTTACCTTTGGCTCCCAAAAGCCAGAAATACTTTGCCTTTGAGAGGCATGATCCCGAAAGAGGCATTAATGGACAACTCACCTGGACCCGCTTGACTCAAGTCTACAAGAACTCACCCACTATTTTTGATGAAGCTTAACATGAGGACCTAGGTGAGTACAGAGTCAATAATCCAGATATAACTCTTGTTCAGTACATAGACGACCTTTTAGTTGCAGCAAAAACCAAAGAAGAATACAAGAAGGAGACCCAAAATCTCCTACAGGCTCTGGGGGTCCTGGGATATTGAGCATCTGCCAAGAAGCCATAGCTCTATAAGATGGAGATACACCACCTATCTTGGCTACATTCTGAAGGAAGGCCAGCAATGGATTTCCACAGCAAGAAAAGAGACTGATTTCAGGACAGCCACCCCCAGAGCCCAAGACAGGTAAGAGAGTTCTCAGGGTCCGCAGGCTTTTGCAGATCATGGACTCCAGGTTTCACTAAAATAGTCAAAAGTTTATATGAGGCCACCAGAGAGGCCAAAGACTTTGCTTAGACTCAAGATCATCAAAAGACCTTTGAGAAAATAGAACAGGCCCTATTGTCAGCCCCTGTTTTGGTGCTGCCAGACATTACTAAACCATTTCACCTGTATGTCAACAAACATAAAGAAATAGCCAAAGAGGTCCTGACTCAGACTTTGAGACTGTAGAAACTGATCTTTGACAAAGGTGTTAAAAATCATCCAGTGGAAAAAAGACAGCATTTTAAACAATGGTGCTGGTTCAACTGAAGGTCAGCATGCAAAAGAATGCAAATCGACCCATTCTTATCTTCTTGTACAAAGCTCAAGTCCAAGTGAATCAAGGACTGCCACATAAAACCAGATACACTGAAACCTATAGAGGAGAAAGTGGAGAAGAGCCTAGAACACGTAGGCACAGGAGAAAATTTCCTGAACAGAACACCAATAGCTTATGCTCTCAGATCAAGAATCGACAAAAGAGATGTCACAAAATTTCAAAGCTTCTGTAAGGCAAAGGACACTGCCAATAGGATAAAACGGTAACCAACAGATTGGGAAAAGATCTTTACCAATCCTACATCTGATTAGAGGACTAATATCCAATGTATACAAATAACTCAAGAATTTAGACTCCAGAGAACCAAATAACCATATTTAAAAATGGGGTACAGAGCTAAACAAAGAATTCTCAACTGAGGAATACCAAATGGCTGAGAAGCACCTAATGAAATGTTCAACATCCCTAGTCATCAGGGAAATGCAAATGAAAACAACCTTGAGATTCCACCTCACATCAGTCAGAACAGCTAAGATCAAAAACTCAGGTGACAGCAGATGCTGGTGAGGATGTGGAGAAAGGAACATTCCTCCATTGCCGGTGGGATTGCAAGTTTGTACAACCACTCTGGAAATCAGTTTGGCAGTTCCTCAGAAAATTGGACATAGTACGACCTGAGGACTCAGCTATACCATTCCTGGGCATATACTCAGAAGTGCTCCAACATGTAATAAGGACACATGCTTCACTATGTTTACAGCAGTCTTATTTATAATAGCCAGAAGCTGGAAAGAACCCAGATGTCTTTTAACAGAGGAATGAATACAGAAAATGTGGTATATTTACACAATGGAGTACTACTCAGCTATAAAAACAATGATTTCATGAAATTTTTAGGCGAATGGGTTGAACTAGAAAATATCATCCTGAGTGAGGTAACTCAATCACAAAGAACACACATGGTATGCACTCACTGATAAGTGGATATTACCCCGGAAGCTTGGAATACCCAAGATATAATTCACAGACCACATGAAGCTCAAGAAGAAGGGAAACCAAAGTGTGGATACTTTGGTCCTTCTTAGGAGGGGGAACAAAATACCCATGGGAGGAGATACAGAGACAAAATGTGGAGCAGAAACTGACAGAAAGGCCATCCAGAGACTGCCACACCTGGGGATCCATTTTATAAACAGTTACCAAACCCAGATACTGTTGTGGATGCCAAGTGCTTGTTGACAGGAGCCTGATAAAGCTGTTTCCTGGGAGGCTTTGCCAGTGCCTGACAAATACAAAGGGGGATGCTTTCAGCCAACCATTGGACTGAGCACAGGGTCACCAATGGAGGAGCTAGAGAAAGGACCCAAGGAGCTGAAGGGGTTTGCAGCCCCATAGGAGGAACAACAATATGAACCAACCATTACCCTCCAAGTTCCCAGGGACCTAACCACCAACCAAAAGGAACACATGGAGGGACCCATGGCTCCAGCCGCATGGGTAGCAGAGGATGGCCTTGTCAGACATCATTGAGAGGAGAGGCCCTTGAACCTGTGAAGGCTCTATGCCCCAGTGTAGGGGAATGCCAGGACAGGGAAGTAGGAATGGATGGGTTAGTGAGCAGGGGGAGGGGGATGAGATAGGGGGTTTTCAGAGAGGAAACAAGGAAAGGGAATAACATTTGAAATGCAAATAATGAAAATATCTAATATAAAAAAAGAAATGTTCAACATCCTTACTCATCAGGGAAATGGAAATCAAAACAACCCTGAGATTCCACCTCATATTAGTCAGAATGGCTAAGATCAAAAACTCATGTGACAGCAGATGCTGGCAAGGATGTGAAGAAAGAGGAATGCTCCTCCATTGCAGGTGGGATTGCAAGCTGGTACAACCACTCTGGAAACCAGTCTAGTGGTTCCTCAGAAAATTGGACGTAGTATCACCTGATGATCCAGCTATACCACTCCTGCGCATTTACCCAAAAGATTCTCCAACATATAACAAGGACACATGTTCCAATATGTTCATAGCAGCCTTACTTATAATAGCCAGAAGCTGGAAAGAACCCAGATATCCTTCAACAGAGGAATGCATATAGAAAATGTGGTTCATTTACACAATGGAGTACTACTCAGCTATTAAAAAAATGAATTCATGAAATTCTTAGGCAAATGGATGGAACTAGAAAATATCATCCTGAGTGAGGTAACCCAATCACAAAAGAACACACATGTACTCTCTAATAAGTGGATATTACCCCAGAAGCTTGGAATACCCAAGATATAATTCACAGACCACATGAAGCTCAAGAAGAAGGAAGACCAAAGTGTGGATACTTTGGTCCTTCTTAGAAGGGGAAACCATTGGATTGAGCACCAGGTCCCCAGTGGAGGAGTTAGAAAAAGGACTGAATGAGCTGAAGGTGTTTGCAACCCCAGAGGTAGAAGAGTAATATCAACCAACCAAACTCCCCAGAGCTCTCAGGGACTAAGTGACCACCCAAGGAATACACATGGAGGGACCCACGGCTTCAGCTGCATATGTAGCAGAGAATGGCCTTGTCAGGCATCAGTGAGAGAAGAGGCCCTTGGTCCTGTGAAGACTAGATGGATGCCCTAGTATAGGGGAATTCAAGGGCAGGGAGGTGGGAATGAGTGGGTAGGTGGAGGAACACCCTCATAGAAGCAGGGGGAAGGGGCATGGGATGAGGGTGTCAGGGCAGGGGGAACCAGGAAAGGGGATAACATTTGAAATGTAAATAAAGAAAATATCCAATAAAAAAAAAGGTTCATAATTGTATGTTTCATATAGGACCCATCAAATTAAAGGTTAATATAACCTGTCAAGTCTAAAATGGCTAGTATCAGCATCAACCACTGGGCAGCACTTGCATATTAGATCATTGTGGTTTTTGCAGTTGTAGCCTTTATAAGCTGACATAGAAAAGTGTTCAGGGTTGTTGCCTTAGCCCCTGAATTCTGAGCTATGGAACTGATTGATCAGTTTTAAGATGTGTGTTCAATAAGCCATCCCTGTCTGACTGAGATGTTTGTGTGGTTTGTGGAGGGACTCCTGGAGCCCACCACAGATGGGATGTGGTCTATGGAGCAACTGGAACTGTCCTAACTGTCCTCAAGTTGTTAATAGTGGTGCTGATGCAATCTATGGTGGATTGAATATGCTTCGCCCAGGGAGTGATACTATTTGGAGGTGTGGCCTTGTTGGAGTGGGTGTGGCCTTGCTGGAGTAAGTGTGCCACTGTGGGAGTGGGCTTTGAGACCTTCTTCTTAACTGCCTGAAAGACAGTAGTTCTCTCCTGTTGGCCTTCAAACCAAGATGTAGAACTTGAAGTTAAGACAGGGATGAAGCTGTCTCTTAAGCTGTAATGTTGAATTTTCCTGGGAGACTCCAAGATGTTAGAGATGTCAGAGCCCAGGGATAACTGCTGAGGAAAGCTGCTAACAGGGAGTGGAAGCAGCCCAAGGAAACAAAGTTCATTGTAGTCAACAAAGATGAAAGGAGTTGGAGATCTGAAGAGTGTTTTGATATCACCCATGGAGAGGCAGAATTTGGAGATTGCCCAGCTGGCTTTTGGCCTTCTGGATGAATCTCAGAAGAGACTGTGAACTTTGCACTTTTAACATTGTTGGAATTGTTATAGACTATGGGACTTCTGATGTTGGACTAAATAGATTTTTTATTATGCTATGCTAGGTATGGCACCAAAAGACTCATGCACTTGTACTTGAACAAGCCTATGGGTGCCTAGGAGTGAAATGTAGTTGTTTGAATATGCATGGCCTAGGAAGCAGCACTATTAGGAGATGTGGCCTTGTCAGAGTAGGTGTGGCTTTGCAATCTTCCTTCTAGCTGCCTGAAAACCAGACTTCTGTTTGCCTTCAGAAAATGTTGTAGAACTCTCAGCTCCTCCATTGCCATGCCTGCTTGGATGTTGCCATGTTCCCACCATGATGATATTGGACTGAACCTCAAAACCTGCAAGACAGCCCCAATTAAATGTCCTCTATAAAAGTTGCCTTGGTCATGGTGTCTCTTCAGAACAATGAAACCCAAACTAAGACACAATCCATAGTTTTTTTGGCAGGAGATGGTAAAGATAAATAACAACATTTCATTTCTAGGTATTCCCACAAGAAGAGATGCATACAAATATATTAAGCTGTTGGTAGCAGAAAAAAGAAACTTGTCTTAAGTACTACCATTTTGTCTTCAGACTCCGTTTTACCTAAACTGAACAACTCCTTCTCTAAGCAACAACAGTTTCCCTGAACAAATGGATTTGACTGATTGGGCAAAAACACTTACATTCAATGTCAGTTGACCATGATGGTACACTTGGGAAAGTCCCTATTCCCTCAGATCTGATGAGTAAAGATTATAACTATAACTTGACCCACATGCTTACAGGAAATAGACTTATAAACCCTGCTTTAGCCCCTACTCAGGTGTAACAAAGTTATGTGCTGAAGACTTCTGTATTCATCATGCTATGTCCAAGGAAAACTATGCTTGCAAATGTAAAAATTAGTTACAACAACTGTAAATGACTCTTTATGAATTAAACAAGGAATACGAAGTTATAAAAGCCTTAAAGTATGGTCAACTTAAAGTTAAAATTTAAATATCAAAAATATACATAAATCAACTTGATTGGTTTCTAATACTCATAACCAAAAAAAAAAGTGTCAAGATGTAATTGTCTATGAGATTGCTCACTTCAGAATTGTTCATAAAAGATTACAAATTATTTGAATATCCTGAGGTTTGAGCTATTAGGTAATCAGTATAGTTTTTAAGAGATTTGTCTCTAAAGATTTATTTTTAGTTAAATGTGCGAAGGGGTATTGGTATGGTTAAAGCCTTGGTAAAATGTTAAGGCCTAGGTAACTGTTCCTGGCTAGCCTGCCATTTTGTGCTGTTACTATTATATCATATGTTGTTTCTGCTGTTACTAGTAATCTTTCTCACGCCCAAGGAGATTGCCTACACTCTTGTGCTCTGTTCCCTTGAAAACCAATTACAACAGTAGTCAGTAGAACTGCTTTGCAAAGTTACCCATAGTAAGCTTGGAACCGAACCACCCACCTAACAGTACTTCCTATGCCTATGTATAAGTTTTTATGGTATTTGAGTTGAGTAAAGTTTAGGTTCCCAAGTATTCCCTGGGAACTAACATCCTACTTGGCAGAAAGAGATATGTACATGGATAACGGATACCCTAGTTGGCAAGTTAAGACATGAATATTAGACAAGTGCCATCCTGATTAACAAATTAAGACATGTTAGACAAGGTAAGTCCCCTGCCACAATTGAATATCTCAACCAATGTGAGAAGGATAAGTGTACAACAAAGACATGTTCCTAAAGAAGTCCTCTATCCCTAAATCCTGATTGGTTCAATAACTTGGCACAGATATTTGTGTATTTTTAAGTTTAAAATTCCTGTAGGATTGTAATTCAATGTCACAGTTCAAATATGGACTGTGTTCCTGATTGATCAGTGCTGGGGAACATACATGTTCAAGAAACTATCCTGTCTGATTGAGATTGGTGTTCATATGTTTTGTCAGGTGACTCCTAGACCCCATCAGGAATGGATACTTGAGCATGGATATTTGCTGAGTTCAGAAGAGGGTGTTATATCTCTAGAAGCTGGAGTTGTGAGCCACGTGAAGTATGTGCTAGAAACCAAAGTCTAGTCTTGTGCAAGAGTACCTAGTATGCTCAGCCATGCCTAGTATGGATTTTACCATACTAAATATGTATCTAGTATGATTTTAAAAAAGAATACACTGTAAGTATTAAGCAACCTCTTGGTATATTACTACAGTTACATACTAATCCTAATTATATACAACTTTTAAGACACAGTGTGGCTGAGAATCGCTCAGTGGTAGAGCACTTGGGTAGTATGGGCAAGGCCCTAAGTCTTATCCCTCCCCACAATGGTGTTTAGGGAACACAGATGGTTTGGGGAGTGATAACTGCTGCCTGAGAGTCAAATCAAGCCATTACTCTTTATTATAGTTCTCTATTTGAGAGTTTTCCTATAGTTATATTTCAAAACTAAAAAGAAAATCTCAGGTTTAAAACAGTAGCAAAAATGCAAATTACTAGTAGCCTAAGTAACATAGCATGTTCATGAATCATTACAATAGAAGAATAGAGACTCAAGTAAAGAACTCCATGGGGCTAAGCTGGGCAATATTTGTAATGATTAAGGTCTGACATCTTTCATCACAGGTGGTAGCAATGCTGCCTGTGCCTGGTATGGAACTCCAGAGCCTTAAGAAGGTTCGTGTACCTTGGAGTATTCAGACTTCAACTAGATAGAGGTGCATGTGTATAGAAATTCTGAAGCACAAAGTCTAACATCAGATAGAAACTTTCTATTAACTACTTACATAAACTGCAAAGTTATGAGTAAAATAACCAAATAATTTCCACGAGCACTAATTCTGCTCTGACTTTAACCTCTCAGAATCCCAACACTGATTCTGTACAATAGAAATCAGAACTTTGAGAACTTATAAAAGAAGCAGAATTATTGTATAACGCAATTAGAAATACATATCTCAATGCTTACATTAATAACATTTATTATGATACAAAATGTCACTAAACAGGGCGATTTCCTTGCCCAGTACTTAGGCACATGTTTCAGGATTAGAAGATGTACAACATAGGAATCTCACTACAAAATTAAACATCTTCCAAGTTTATCTTCAGGTCATGTTTTTTGATTAAAGTGTTTTATTTACAACAAACAGAGATCTTTATAACATTAAATTTAATATCATGCATCTTAAGCTTGGCATATTTTGAAAAATAGACATTTTCAAAAGCAGCTTTCCAAAATAAATATTGGTAAATTTTGTATAAAAAATAATTCATTCCATATAAAACCCCATCCATGGAATCCCCTTCAGACTGCTCATACAAAGACATGTCACAGTGTCTCAGTGGTAAGACAGTTGTAAGTTAAGTTGCTCTCTCGACAATGATGAGAGCAGAAGCACTTTATCCTTCCAAACTAGAGGCTCAAGAGAGTAAACTTACTGATGGTTCTTCACATGCTTTGTGGCTACAATTGAAGGCTATCTCACATAAGGTCTCAGCTTAATCACGGTACAGTAGGCCATTTTAATTTTGTGCTCTCAAATTTGAGAATAGGGTTTCTCAGAAATTACTTCAAGGTGCTCAATAAAATAATTATCAAGATGAGTCTTGGGAGATTAAAATTCTTCTGAAGATCACTGGAAATTAGAAGTTTGTTAACGCCCACTGGTAGGTGACAGAGTTATAGCTGTAGCAGATCTTGATTCATCAGTATGCTGACAACACTTTCTGGGTGCACACCTCACAATTTTCCCAGACAAATTTCCCAGCTCTTGGTAGCTAATATCCTTACTACTGAAGGAATGTAAACATATTTTTCACATTTGCAAGAAAGGAACTAGTTTTACTGGAAAAAGATAAAAAGAATTGTGAGATTGTCAAGACTGAGGGTAGAGGTCTGGACCCCAAGCCCAGGCTTTTCCACTGGCTTGGGGACTTGACTCAAATCCTTCTGGTGTCTGACACTTGATTTAGGGAGAACGGGACATCTCTTGTCAACTTGTCAACTGCAGAGCATCTATAAGTGGAACATAAGGCTGCAATCGGAGCACGACTGTAGAACCATAGGAGATGCAGAGTGACTTTTGTTTGTTCATCTTTGCCCTTGGGAGTGTGCGTTTAATCTAAAAACAAAACCTTGCCAGCCCTAACACACAATTTATAGTCTTGCAGTTTTATGTGGAAGCCGTAGCTCAAATTATTGGTTCTCTTTCTGTAAAATGTGAATTTAAATTTGTTAAAATTTGAATTTAAATTCAAATTTGAGACCTGTTGCTTTTTAATTTAGGGGCTTTAAAAGGTATATTCAAAATTCCACATTCATTGAAAGGCACTTAGATGCCAAAGTTGGAAGTTGTATCCTAGTATGTTAGAATACTTGCCAGACATATGTGAGGCTTGGATTCACATCCAAACACTGATAACCCATAAATAAACTTCAAAAGCTACAATAAAACAAAACTCTAAAATGTATGTTGAACTCTTTGATCTCTTAAAATATTTATAGAATTCTTGGAAAGAAATATAACATTATTCTGGGTTACCAAACATGATGCATTCCCTTTACATTTTACAAAACTTGATTTAGTAACAATTTTCACAAGGACACAGTAACTAAAGTGTAGTAATAGTGAAATAAAGTTTCCAAAGTGAAAGTCAGACACATTGCCAGCTCACTGGCAAGAAATACAATCTTATTCTGTGGGTGCTCATAGGCCAGATTCTATACTTCAGCCCCTGTTCTGAACTTGGCTAAAGACAACAGTTTTTCTGATCTAATTTCCTTTTTTTTAAAAAAAAAAAAAATCAAACTTGTGCGGGCACAGTATCAATTAGCTCAGACCAATAGGCTGTCCATAGATTACTCTAACTCAAACCTGCAACATTAAATGACCCTTGACCTGTGAATTCACTGTAGATCACATACCAAATGTACTCTTGACCTGACTAAAATAGCCATTGGTTTCTCTTGCCCATTGTTCTGGGCCCAAAAGCCCAAGCCAATGTTGTCACAGTGGACATGCTCAGTGGTTAATCCCCAATTACACACTGAGTAGAACAATTTTTAATTTTCCATCTCTCCTATACTGAGAGATTAACAGGCTCCAACTAATACTCTACCCAATAGGCAAATATTAATTATGATAGGTGAATTTCAACATGTAATAATTTGTTATTGAAAACCAGTAAAAACAAAAAATCTCATATCTTTAAGTAAAACACCAAGTAGTGTTTGTTCTTTAGCCCTCTGCCTTCTCATGACAAAGCAGTTGTCAGCTGATGGGGGACCCTGAGACATTTTACTAACTCAGGACATATGAGAAATTTGCCGACTTCTGAACATCAAATGAAAACAAAGCCTGAAAACAAACCTAACTAGGGTCAGGGATCTCTCTTATCACTAGGATTCCTCATCCTTAAAGCTATAATTGGAATAGAGAGGGTGTGGCAGGATTTACTTAGTTTAATGGTAAAATCAGCAAGCCAGTGTCAGGTTAGTATAAGACGCTGATGATGCTTGGCAAAACATAACCATACTCTTAAGCACAGATGTACTCATATTGATGATTCTGATATTCTTAGAATTCTTGACATTGAACTTCTGAGTATGAAGGAGTTTTGATGTTCTTATTTGCTAGGCTCTCATTGAATCATCTTGCCATAATCAAACACTGAAATGAACAACGAATCCCCACACTAGTTTCCAAGTCCAAGACCAGGTTTCAATTATTTTCCTATCACTGTGTTTCCTCTTACTAGGTCTTCTTTGATAACATCAGGTGTTTTGTTTTTAAGGATGGCAATGCAAGATTCAGATTAAAATTTAATCTGTACCATTAAAAAGATGTGAGTTAAATCTGAATTCTGGTTCCATCAACCACTAAATCTCGGACTTTGGGCAAATGATTTAATCGTGTCATTCTTTTTTTTTTTTTTTTTTTGAGACAGGGTTTCTCTGTGTAGCCCTGGCTGTCCTGGAACTCACTGTGTAGACCAGGCTGGCCTCGAACTCAGAAATCCTCCTGCCTCTGCCTCCCAAGTGCTTGGATTAAAGGCGTGCGCCACCACCGCCCGGCTAATCGTGTCATTCTTAACAGGAGAGCAATAATACAGTGGGAATGTACAGCAAGTATCTTGTACAATTATTGTTGTAATCAAGTTAAAGTATGGAACCTGTGAAGTACAGTGGTTGGTTTACACAGCATCCCAGTACAAATGGGTAGGGCCCGGGCTGGGGAGATAATTCTAGAATGGTAAGGAGTGACATCTGTAAATCTTTCCGGAAGTGTCACTTCAGTGTAGTAGAGAGTTAAAGCTGGTTAAGTCTCAGAGCTGCTCATGCTGCAATCTAAATGCTGGTGGTAAGACTGTCATTCTAGTTTTGCCTTCATCTGATATCATGGATCCCTGCTTTGTTGCCAAAGGATTAGTTAACCTATTCCTCTTCAAAAGAGTAACTTCTTAGACTAGGGTTCAATTCTCAACCTAAATTCAACATTTAATGGAGTGATACTTCAAATAACACAGTCAGGAAGCACAAACTACGAACATGTCACATACTTCCAAAACACACAAGGATACCTATTCAGTTTAGCTTTGTACGTGCACTTGTGAATTTGCACAACACAAGACAATGCAAGGTAAGACAACTATACCCTTGAAACAAGTGTGTCTCAGGGATGTTAGCTTGAAAGCTTTTTTTTTTTTCAGCTGTCAATATAATGTTGAAATTTGTTCTTTCCACAGATTTCAGACGTTTATACAGATTCTACTTCCTGGACTTATTTTTAGCTAGAATTAGGAGAGCTTCCCCACAAGGATATCTTGGGAGGATATTCAATAATAGTCCATCTACATTACTAGATTCATGAAGGCTTCCTCTTAGGTTCCATTTGTATTACTGAGAGAAAATAGACACACTTAATTTGGAAACAATTTTCAAACTAGACTCTGACACTTGTCTCCCACATCAACAATAAAAGAACATATTATACATGAAACACTCTACTGGAATGGAACTTGGAGGCTTCTTGGATGAGATCACACAGTTAAGTCACACATCTTATTTTCCATTATCTTATGACTGTGCGTGGAACAGGTTTGAAATTGGGGCATGTAAGGTACAAAGTTCTTACCAGAGGTCCCTAGATTCAAATTAGTTTCTACAAAGTGTGAGCAACTCTCCTGGAGGATTCTGATGTCACTGAACAGACACTGGGCTGGGAATGGGCACAATACTCCTGCCTCACCAGTCAAAAGCATATCATTCTCTCTTTTGTTGACTGAGGTTACTCCTAGATAATAGACAGACTTTTCCCTGTGATTTTCTTCAGGAAAACTTCCCTCCAGTTCCAAAAGCTCATCCAACCCCGAGAAGGAAAGTTGTGGTGAAATCATGTTGGGTTGTTGATCTGATAAAAGGAAAAATGCCTGGGCCTCTGTCTCCCAGGAGCTGCTGGAGAAAGACTGTCTCAGTGGGGAATGCTTAGTGGAGATGCACTTACTGACAGAACTATGTATAAACCCTTGTTCTTCATCAGTTTCCACTAGTTTATCATTGCTGACCAGAGTTGCATATTTAACTGAGGGTTGTCTCTGACACTCATCCTCACAGATTACCTGGGTGCTCTGAGCCCCAGAGAAGTCAGCACTGTTACACTGGTCACTAATACAAATAGAACCACTTTCAGGGTCTGGCGTGGTCAAAAGAAGAGAGACCATAGCTGCTGGGACCATGTCATCTTTATTTTTCCAAGCTGTATCGACACTGATTTCTTCTGAAATGGGTTCAGGCTCCAGAAGAAGAGGACCAAATATCACTGATTCTGCATGCTTGGTAAAAAGATGCTCAAATGTTTCAGGCTAAAAGAAAAGACACATTTTAATGCTCAGTATGTTACATCTTCATTCAGTCACATTTGCAGAAAGGCAGGTGTATAAGGTTCAAAGCAAGGTATATCAGTCAACCACAAATGACACAGTTGGTGACTGAAAACTTGGAATATCAAAAATCATAAGGGAGAGGCAGTCTCAGTTTTTCAAAGTTAGACAAGAAAAACTCTCAGGCTTGAGTTCTTCAAATGCTATGAACACAAACACATGGACCTCTCTTTAAGGGTAAGTATGCTTGATCATGGTCATGGACTACAAAAGTGAGTCGTGTCTGCAAATGCTTAGTTCTTAGGAGAGACTAGTTATTGTGACTGGAAAATACTCTCTTCTGAAAAAAATCATTCTATTCTATAGTACATTATATTTCCACATAATGAAAACTTAATCTTCATGCATAAAAAACAAACACAAAAACAAACAAACAAAAACCCAAATGAAAACAAGAACAGGTTGGAATATAGGAGAATGAGCAAAACAAGCCTGCCAAAGATAGTAGTAATATTTACTTTATACCAAGTAAGCTGCAAATGTAAAAATCTGTGACTGACTCAACATACCTGCCTCAAGTCACAGTGAGAATCTGCCAGAGGCTATCTGACAATAACAACTGATGGTACCCACTTGCTGAAGATTATGATGGTGAAAGAGACACTGACAGACTTGAACCTGTTATTCTTTATACATAACCTCATGTAAAGATATATCCTATGGAACACATGGAATGAAGACAAGCACAAAAGACAAATGTACAATATATTTTTTATAAGAACAAGGATTACATAACAATGAATTCCTGCCAAGTAGCTACAAATCAAAAATCTATGTGCAAAAAGCTCAATACAAACAATGTAAACACATCAAAATGCAAAATGAAAACTACTGCGGATACATCACAGTGAATAGTTAGCACAACTAAATAGAAAATGTGTTCAATTTACAGACCATACAAGCAACTTAGCCTTTGAATGTTACAGTGTTTTGAGCTTTAAAGGAATTCTGAATTATTGCCTGAGATAGTGGTGTACTCAAACGTTCTTCACAATGGCCAGTATATCCAATGTAAAAACACAGCCATTGCAAACTCTTAACTGAAATCATACTAGTGATTAAAACCATACAGAAATAAATATGCCAAACACAAAATATAGGAATAATGGCATAGACATATGTAAGGGTTAAAATCTGAAGGGTAAATGCTGTTACTAAATGATATGCAATGAGAAAATTGATCCTACTCCCATTTTGTGTCTGAAAGAACCTTTGTGATTTCCTTCAAACATTTTATTTGTCCCTTAATGCATCTACTATTTATATATCTTCAAATTGTTCCAAAACTTTAAATGAGCTCAGTATGTGATCCACTCATTATCATCATTCTACCAATATAGAAAAATCAAAACAACACAGAGCATGCGGTTGAGCTCAGGTGTCTTCCTCAAATGATCTGTTTCATGTACTTCATGATCCCTAAAGTTTCTTAATGAGTAATTAATTGTGGAATAAGTCATTGCCATCTTAAACAGATTTATCAGGAAGGTTTCACTAAGCAATGTTTTTCTTTTGTATAACCACATATGACTGAACTATATCTTATCAGTGGTCAAGAAACTTCTAAAAAGTTTAGTTTTTCAAATTTTGTTTCCCTCTATTGGTGAAAGAAATTGAAAACAATAACCTTTATAAGTTCACAGTTGGACTTTATATTATAATGATATCTGTTAATAGTTAATGAAGAAGAAAAAGGGATAGTCTCCCTCATGTCTTAATTTTAAAACTTAGACATCCAAATAAAATTATCAATCACCTCTATGTGACTCACATATTTTAAAATAGAATGTTATTTGTGTCTATCAGTTTGGTTTAGCTTGAATGTAAGCAATATAGCCTATACTATATTAATGTCATACAGATATGGCAACTGATCTGTTTTTCAGGGAGAAAAACCCTGTCCTCACTGTAAATTATTTGTACAACCAGAAAGTCTCCCTTCCCTGCATACATCCCTGTCTGCCAGAAGTCTTGACTGATTCAGTAGAAATGAATTAGATTTATGGAAGTTGGTACTCTTTCCTGCTCTGGGAAATCTGACCTGAGTGTGTAGGTTATCCTAATAGCTTCCACTGATCTCTGACCTGAGTATGTAGGATTATCCTAATAGCTTCAACTGCACTGTGATTAGCACAAACCACAACTCCTGTGTTTCTTTGAACTAAAGGAAAGTTAGCACTTAAACCATCTTCAAGACTATCGACAACTGAAATTCCTAGTTTGGTACATAAAAGCCATGTTATTCAAGAGAATGCTGAAATTCAATTTGTGTGACTATAATGAAATCTAATATGGAAGCTTTCACACACAGAAATAAAAACAGAATTCCTTCCCTGCAGTTTGTATGCGAAGATTTTGAAAAGCTGTGAGTTAAAAGTTGCCTATTAGAGTTCACTTAGTTAAGGCATTATCTACCATATTTGGTGATCTGCAACAAAATAGGTTCTGACAGCAACAGTCACACCATTATTATTTTATGACTTAAAAAAGTAAAAAGCAGAGTCCGTGAATATTAACTTTAAACTTTTGATGCCCTGAAAATCAAGCATATGCCCGAACTGAACTACATTAAACCTACATTGTGACCACAAATATACACTTCTCTATTAAGCTCAACAAATGTTATTTCTTAGTCATTCAAACCATAGTTTAGGTTTGCTTCCCTCCTTCAAAATGTAAACATCTTCTAATATTGTATGAACTGTTGGGAAGTTGGTAGATTGGGTTCATCTGTAGTGGTCATGAGAGACTTCAAAGAGTGTCCGTTCTCTGTTTAAATAAAATAGAACAAAATAAGAAAGCAAAATAAAAACCTTGTTTAGAAAGCTAAAGATGAAAGATCTCCAGCCCCGTGTCTCTTCATGGTTGTAGACATTTTGTTCTTGTATAGTATCATAGTAACACACTTAGGAAAAAGGAGGGTCAGTGTCTGGAGGGACTACTCTCACTTCCTTACTAGATGTCATTGATACTCTAAAGACAGCCTGATCACTCCAGCAAGGAAAACTATAGTAGCAATATCAAAATAGGTATAAGAACAAGGGTTCAAGGAATAAGATGAACAGGCACACTGAATAGTTTGAGAAGATAACAAAGAGTAAGGATTGAGAGAAAAGTAGAAAAAAGTGAAAGAAAATAGACTTTGTTCAAAAACACCACAATGACTTTAGACACTGATTTATAATTCTTATTCTTATTCTTATTATTGCTATTACTATTGGGTTTTTTTTGCTTGTTTGTTTGTTTGTTTTGAGACAGGGTTTTGAGTCCTGGTTATCCTGGAACTCACTCTGCAGTCCAACAGAGATCTGCTGCCTGCGTCTCCCAAGTGCCAGGATTAAAGGTGTACATCAACACCACCTGACTAGAATGCTGATTTTTAAGAATTTAAAGTGACATGATAGTAAAGAGTGGAATCCCAGAGACATTATCATGAACTTTAAAAATCCATTTCTCCATAAATCTTCTAAGACAAATCTCTTCCTTTTCTTCAACCATGGATTGAAGACTGAAAGAATATTAGGTTAAGATCATGCAGATAACTAGAGCAAAGCGACCACCATGACCTAGTTCTTTTTACAGTACAGTAAAAATAAAAACATTTCCAAACACAGACAGGAAGAAGAGGGACTCTCCATCTTCCTTTGCCCAATCTCAGAGGTAGTCTTAACCTGATTAGTTCATGATCTCTCCTAGCTCCTTATTACTCAAGATTATGATGGAAGAAGAAAATAAAAGCCATGAGACACAGCTGCTAGGCCAGTGTTATAACCGACAGAGACTGGCGCTCTCTAAATAAAACTCTGACTCCAAAAATTAGCCTGTTCTTCCACATATTTCCAAGGAGAGTCTAGCTGTTTCCAGATGCTTTCTAGCCAGATCCACAATTGTTAGGTTGTCTGGATTGCTATGGCAAGTCTAAAGTCAAAGAAGACTTTAGTCCCAAGGGCAAGTTCCTTGGGCTCTTGGTTTTATATTTAGATTTAATCATAAAGTGAATTATTAAGCTCACTATTGCAATATTGAAATGGATGTACATATGGGAACAGGGTTGGAATGAAGAGAGTGGTACACAAAAGCATAGGACCTTGGGGGAGGAAAGAAAGGGAGAAAGGGGAAAGGAGATAGGAGGAAGGAAGGAAGGGAAAAGCAGAGAAAGGAACACTTAAAATATTGTAAAATAAATATTTTAATGCAAAGCTTCACAGCTTCTCTTCCAACTACCAATTCTAACTGTTCCAATGAATTCATTTCATTGTTTAGGACAGAGGTCTGGATAAGTTTAGTGTGTGGTGTTTTTATTTATTAAAAAATTTTTAATGAGAAAGTTTATAAAATTATAAAAAATGGGATGTCATGAAGCCAATTAAAGTTGAAATAGAGCAGGCATACACTATTTTTAGATTTAGCAGAAAAAACATAAGAAATATGCAAAATAAATTGAGAAAAGTTGAGGTCTTTTATGCTGTGAAATTAGAATTACAAGAAAAGTAAATATTTTGAATTTATACTGAAGCACATTTTCCTAATCAAGGGTTCAATCTCTAAAATTCTGATTCTTGGAGCACACAGAGGCCACAGAAGATTCTAATTTCAGAGAGCAGAACTGACACACTTGCTGTTCTCATCCCTGGAGACTGTTGCGAAGCCAGAATGAGAATAAATCAAAACCACATGATCTGAGAAAGAAAATACACAATGAATGATTCAAATTCAATTTTAAACCAGGGAGAACACTGAGAGGCACATCAGAGAAAATGACCAAGGAGAGCCAAAGACCAGACATGGGCAGCAAGTGCAAAGAAAGCCAGTCAGCCCTGCAAAACAGAGAAGGGAGAGTCAATGTAGAGCCTGTAGCTAAAAGGCCTTTGCCTAAGAACTAGTCTATGTGTCCAAAGCAAGCGTTGGTTCTCAAAGCCACTGACACATAGCCTGGGAGAAAGGGCACAGCTATGGAATACAGCCATCTAGGGGTGGAGGTGTTGGGAAGCTGAGCTATATACACATGGGGGATCAATCCCCAACTGCTTGCACTGAATCACCCTCCGCTGCCCTCGTGCTTCATCCCACATGAATGGAAAGCAAAGGAGTGTAAGACATTAGACGGGGATGGATTCTGATGTAATAAAAGTCAAGGTACCCAAGAGAACATGACTTAACAGAAACAGGAATTTCATGGAATAGGAGAGAATTTTAAAACAGACATCCTGTAACTGACAACTCTAGCAAGACTGTGACATGAAAGCAGAACAGAATGCTCCGACCCTGCACTTGGCTGTGAAGATAAATCCCTGGGTTGTAAAACTTCCAGTCATATTGGATAATGGAAAGTAAGGATGCTTCAAAACATCAAACAAACAAAAAACAAGCTATGCAAGAGTGTCCAACGACCAACAACCATGGTGATAGCAAAGAGAAAGACACAGGGGAGAAATGCACATAGAAACAGTGGAGTTTCTTAATGCTGACAGGAGACAGAATTGAAACTCTTTACTCAAGTCAAATGAAAAAACAACCTTAATCAAAAATTTTCAGAACACTGAAACTAGAATGCTTTTCAAAAAAGAAAACTACAAGTGACCAGCAAGGGGGAATGTTTGAATGCCCATCTGACTCTGTAGGAGCAACATCAGCTGCCAGATAGTTTAGCCAAAAATGGCTGCAGAATTCTCTTGGAAAGAAATCCATATTCTACCAACTACCTGGCAGAACAAATGGAAAGAAGGGGAGACTATGGTGTTTAAAGGAAAGTGGACCCCACAGGTCCATAGGGAGTGGCACTATTAGGAGATGTGGCCTTGTTGAAAGAAGTCTATCACTGGGTATGGGATTGAGTTTTCAAATGCTCAAGCTAGGTCCAGTGTCACTGTCTCTTCCTGCTGCCTGAGGATCCGGATGTAGAATGCTAAGCTACTTGACCATGTCTGCCTGTGTGCCAGCATGCTTCCCACTATGACAATAACAGTCTAAATGTCTGAGCTGTAAGCCAGCCTAAATGAAATGGTTTCCTTTATAAAAGTTGCTGTGATTGTGCTGTCTCTTTTTATTTTCTATAGCAATAAAAACCCTAACTAACACAGAGACACATGGAGAGTGCTTTGCCAAACAGGTGGTTATATAATCAAGGAAGACGAGGAAAAGAAATCTGAGAAGCTCTCTGACTAGAAGCCAGTACTGAACGTTCCAGATGACCTACGCTCATTTTACTGAAATCTAACAGTGACAGGGATGGGATCACAAAGGAATTTCTTGGCATAGGTCACTTCAGTAAAGTTCCTCATGAAGATCAGACCTGGATAAGACAATGTATATATTAGAAACAGACAAGGTTATGATGGCAGATAGACAAGTAGGCAGGTGGATAAGTAGATAAGAAATTTTAGGAACAGAAACAAAAGGATAAGCCCTAAAGGGGGAAAATGAAGCCAATTAACATTTGATCTAAGGGGGTTGGAGAGATGGCTCAGTGGTTCAGAGCACTGGATACTCTCCCAGAGGATCTGGGATCAAATCCCAGCATTCATATGTCAGCTCACAACTGTCTGTAACCCCATTCCAGAGGATCCAACACCCTCATACAGACACACATGTGGGCAGAACACCAATGCACACAAAATAAAACTAAGTTATTAAAAATGATCTAATTAAATAGTTCAAATGGAAGACTTCTCATTTTTAAAATTCTTCTTTTGATATTGGAACTAGAAAGATATGTATCAACCACATTCCTTTACTCTTCAGGAGACAAAAAATTACACTGAGAACAAAATGAAGTATGTTTATTGGTTCTCTCATTTTAAATAATAGACCCATATACAAAATAAGGTACAGTGTAGTGACAATTTATAAAGGTTAAAAAAATCGAGGAAGAAATGAAGAAAATGTGTAATATATGTATTTTTTAAAAAAATAGTAGTTCAAATGTTTCTCTTTGAAGAAAAAAAACTGAGTTTATTGAAAGTTTCAGAACACTAAAAACCTTACATAACAGTGCGCACATGAGTAAATGCCCTAATATCTGTGAGTCTGTGGCAGCATCCACCTGCTGTTCTAAGGGCACGCAGTATTTAGGGACACATAGGTGACCTGTCAAGAAGATTAAAAGCAAAACAATTGAAAGAATTGTCATTTGTGGGAAGGATGAAACACAAGACTATACCATTAATAGTCTTCTATACAAAGCTACACATTTGAATTCTTTCAGACCCATACAAGAGCAAATAGAAATGCCAGGGCACGCACAAGAACAAATGCTGGCAGCATGCTCCCTACTAGCAGTGGTGGTATACTGCTCAGAAAAGAGAAATCTGGTAAATGATGAACTCTCCTGTGGGTGTGAGGAGGATGTGCATAAATACACTGTGTGCACAGGATCAAGGTACTACCAGGTGTCCGGTGAGCAGACAAAACCCTGCCAACCCAGAGACAGCTCAGCAGAGTCTGGAATGACAAGGGCAGTATGCCATCCTTCAGGACCCCTCAAAGCATTACTGCTCATTAGTGACACACACCTGAGTGCATGCAGGAACACCCAGAAGTATGAAGTGAATCACACACACTGTATGTTCTGAAAGGGAGAATCTATAGAGGAAAAGAAGGGGACAGGGAGAGGGGCAAGAGGGACAAACTGGATGTGTACTTCCTATTATGAGAAATGAAAACAAATATGGAAAAATTAAAGATATTATATTAGGTCATTTTAAGAGACTGTGTTAGTATAGAGGCATTATTTTTTCCAAGCTGAAGACTGATTTCACAGCTTGTACATGCTAGATAAGTGCTCTGCATGAAGCAGCACCCCCAAGGCCTACATTACTCTACTTTGGTGTGTGTATTTCATATGAATATTTAAAGATAGCAGGAAGTATTATATACAAAAAGATCTTGGGAGAAATATGTTTAATGACGTGGTACCACTGTACTATTTATTATCAGGTCTGACATGTAATTAAAATATATATTTGAGAATGAGTCTAAGAGAGTGGAAGTCAAAGGAAAAGCTCAGGCGCCCATTCTTGCCTTCCACCTTGTTTGAGACACCGTCACTTGGTTGTCCACCATTGTTTTTATTAGCTTGCTTGCCTGCAAGCTTCCTACAATTTTCTGGCCCCCAGCTCCTACCACACCCTAAGAACACTGGGAATACAGACATCATGTTGCAGTACCCTGCTTTATATTGGTTCCAGTGATTCAAACTCCACTTCCTTCTATGGTAAGTATTTTATACACTGAGACATTTCCCAAGTTCTTTTGCTTTAAAAAGATTTTAAACTACTGGCTTTTACACCTTCAATTTGCATGATTAGTTTAGTATATGTAGTAGTTTGAATTAAAGTGGGGCCCAGAGGTTCATGTATTTGCACGCTTATTTCCTAGTTGATGAGCTTCTTGAGATGGATTAGAAGGATTCAGAGATATCGCCTTATTCAACCAGATATAAACTACTTAGAGAAGGTCTGTCACTGTCTTGTCCTTGTCCTAAGAATATGATGGAGACTAAAATGGAAGAGTTTTAGATTAATGGCATTGGCAGAGGAGATTTCACGACAGCCTAGTATTGACTATGTCATTTGGTTATTATTGATTGACAATAAAAACCAAGCATGTGAGGCAAGGAGAAATACAAAATATAAAGTTTGAGGAGAAAAAGACCAACCAGTAAAGGTAACATTAGAGCTAAGCCTTGTGCTCAAGGAAATAAAGTGTTTAAAGACACTATTCTACTGAGTTTGATTCTAAAAAGAAAAAGGGGAGTGGTAACCTCAGGGCAAGATCCTACCCAGCTAAATTACTAACTTACTAAAGGGTAAAAAGAAAAGCTTAAGTAACAAAGAAATCCATCAACAACTGAAAGCTTATGCGAGTATAAGAGAGAACCCAAGTTGCAGCCCCAGCAAGCAGAACTTGGCACCTTCAGTTATAGAAATCAAGAATACAAGAAAGGAATTATAGACTCTTCCTCCAAGCTTAAAAAAAGCTACTGAGACCATGCATTTGACAGGGCAGCCTCCTGAATGGAGGCCTAGAGATGCCATTGTATAAAGCTATGGAGATGAAGCCTGGATTGTGTTGCAGACCCCAAGATGTTGGAGATGCCAGAGTCATTGGATACCTGCCAAGGAGAGCAGCAAACATGAGGTGGAACCAGCCTCAGAGAGAGAAATGTGTTGCAGTCAATGAAACTAAAAGGAGTTGGAGATATAAAGAGCCCTTTGATATCAGACATAGCAGAGACAGAATTTGGATATGGAGTTTGCCCTGATGAGTTTCAGTCTTGCTTTGGTCCAATAGTTCCTTACTATGCATCCTTTCCTTTCTTTTGGAATGGCAGTGTATATTCCTTGCCATTGTATGTTGGAAATGTGTGATCTACTCTTTTTCTTTGATTGTACAGGGTGTTATAGTTAAAGAGATTTTCTTGAGTCTCAGAAAAGACATGGATTTTGTACTTTGAAACAGTGTGGACACTATGAAAGACTACAAAGACTTTTGAATTTGAACCGAATAAGTTTTTGTATTATGATATATATCTATAAGCTTATGAGGACCTGGGAGTGGAATATGGTAGTTTGAATGAAAATTGCCTCCATGGGTTCACATATTTGCATGCTTAGTTCTCACTTGGGAAGGATTAGAAGGAACAAGAGGTATGTCCTTGTTGAAATAAGTTTGGCCTTGTTAAAGGAGGTATGTCATTGGGTGAGATCTGAGGTTTCAAAAGTCCACTCCAGGACCCAATGTCTCTCTCTTTGCCTGTTGTGTGGGTTCAAAATGTAAAGCTCTCAGCTATGTCTCTAGCACCAGGTCTATCTCTGTGTACCCACATTTCTCACCATTACGATAACGGGCTAACTTTCTGGAACTATAAGCCCCTAAGTGAATGTTTTCTTTTATGAGAGTACTTTAATCATAGTATCTCTTCATAGAAATAAAATAGTGACTAAGATAGTATAGCTTTTGATATATTATAAACCAAAGGACAGTAAAAATTTAAAAAGTAGAGAGAATTTCAGAAAAATCTTAGAGATGAGAGTAAATGCCTAGGACTTACAGGTATAGAGCACATTTGTAAAGAGTAATGTTCATGAAAGTCAGGATTCAAAGAAAAAAATAAAGGAGAGCTTAATATTAAAGACATATATTTATTTAAAATTTTAAATATTAAAATACTTTTATAAAAACCACTGAATTTTATTTTTAAAAAAAAAATAGTTTCCCATTGGCTGTTTGGTTTGCAGTGTCTGGAGTGTATATAAGTCCATCTATTCCTTTTCTCACTTTATTTTTGAATTGGATATATCATGTATGTTCATTCATTTATCATTTGAAGGCCATTTGGATTTTTTCAGGTTCTGGATACTAGTAATAATTCTCCTATGAATATTCACGAATAAATATTCCTGTGTAAGTTTCATTTTTAGGTAGAAATGTTAAGAGTAGATTGCTGAGTCCTGAATTAAGCTGGAAGAATAACCAGATCCTTTAAAAGGTCTACACTGTTTTTACAAACCTCAAAAGGTCTGAAAGCCTCAGTGTCTCTGTTTGGTGTTTCTGTCCTTTCTGTGATGGTTATTTCATAAGCTGTGGAAAGCACCTTCTGGTTTCAACTTGCATTTCCCTGATGTCTAAGGATGTTGACCATGTGTTCACTTGCCGTGATGGACATCCATCCCATAATCTGTATAGCCGACATTGTGGTCTTGACTTGCACTTCCTTGATGTTTAAGGATGTTGATCATTTGTTCATTTGTAAATACAAAGGTAATTTTGTGTTTTGTATATATTGTCCTTAGAAAAATGAACAGTCAAATCTTGCACCTATAGTTTTTAATTATATAAAAATATATGTAACACGATTGGCCATTTCATCTATCTTGGAGTGTTTGATTTGGGGACATTAGGCTTAAAATGTTAATGTAAAATTGATGGCAAAGACATGACTTTGTCAGAGGGACTTGGGTTTGAATACAAGTTTTTATGAATCCTGGTTGAATATGTGGCCAGGGCAAGCTACCAACACATCTTCAGACTGTCTTGTCATTGATTGATTCGTATTTGTTTGTTTGTTTGTTTGACATTTTTGAGACAGGGTTTTTTGTGTATAGCCCTGGCTATCCAGGAACTCACTCTGTAGAACAGTCATGCCTCAAACTCACAGGAATCCACCTGTCTCTGAGTCCTGAGTGCCAGGATTAAAGGTGTGTGCCACCACTACCTGGATTATTGATTTATTATTAATAGTTCATCTTTGTTATGCCTTAGAAATACATAAAAACTATGACTACATATACTGAAAATGAGAAAGTAAAGTATTTGCAAAGGTGAAAAGCAATTTCTCACAAATGAGGATATTCACAACCCACTTCTTTTTGTAATCTATACATTAGGGACTGGAAAGATGGCTCAGCAGTTAACAGTGCTTGCAGCTCTTCCAGAGGACCTGAGTTCATTTCCCAGAACTCATGTCAGGTGGCTCACAACTGTCAGTTCCAGCTCTGGGGCATCTGGTGCCCTCTTCAGACATCGGTGGGTACCTGCACACATATGTGCACACACATAAATAAAATAATTTTTAATATTCACTTCACTTTACCAGAATCTGGAAACTTAGGGTGATATTTCAATTTACTCAAAATATCTGCTGGATACCCTGCTAATTACAGCACCACACTTAGCTCCAATAGGGGAGATGTGAGACAGCTAGGAGAGCCAGAGTTTAGAGACATTTGGTGGTTCACCCATTCTATATCCTCTAATTTCTGCCAGGCATTATCTGGAAAAGAGTAAACATTAATGCGGTTCAGGTTCAAACTGCATTTGCTCAATCTGGCATTTCTCTGTCTCAAGTAAAACTTAAAACTCCTTTTTCTCAGTAGTATGAAGAAAAATTGCCAAATACGCCTTGCTGGAGGGAGGAAGAGTTTTAACCTCCTTTTAAGAGTCAGTATGATGACTGTCCTGAATTCATCTGTACTCACATGGTGAAGCTTTCAAGTTTTTATTTAGATGAGCATTTAGTCACTTTTGGTTTTAAAAGAAAGGCTCATATTTAAGAGGAAAATGTGCCCAGTCTGTCAACTGCATTTCCCATTTAAGAATGCCTTAGCAGTTGAACTTCCAGGTGTCTACCATTGTATCACAGAATCAGATACTGACTATTCATCAGCCATATCTGACTCAAATATTAATTTCTTTCCCTCCTGCCCCTCTTCCTTTTTACTTTTGTCCTTTTTTCCCCTTTTGTTTGTTAAGACAGTGTTCCTATGTAACCAATGCGAGCCTCAAAATCATTATGCAGTCCTGGCTGGCCTGGAACTCACAATCCTCCTTCCTCGACCTTCCAAAAAACTGACATATATTCCAGGTGTACACCACCACCCCCAAATCCAATGTCACTCTCTTCCCTGTGCCCACCCAAACCCCATCCATGCTCTAAGCCACAGCACATTGTAGCTTACGGCTGTGACATTCTTTCTAATGATCAACTAGTATTTAACTTACCCACCAAATGATACATACAGTACAGGAGCATATATAGTTTTTCTTAATAATATAGCCCTAAGGTATAGCAATGTGATTGGCACAGCACAGGTTTATAGTAATATTATAAACTAGTAAAAATTAGTATATGAGTGAATGGCTATGTGGAAAATGAACAAGCATTATAGTAAACAAAAAAGACAAGTTCTTATTCCTTCAACCTGCTCAGCCACTCTGAGCACTCTGGGGCCACTCTGCTGGGCCCCACTCTTTCTGAAAGGGCAAAGAGGATTTCTTAAAAATTTGTTTACCTAGAGTTTAGCAGCAATCACTCCTTATCTATAAACTCTCACTCTGTGCCTACTAACAGACACATGAGTGACATATACGTGCATTTGAGATAGCACCTTGATCTTGAGAAATGTTATTATATGAATTAATTGTGGAAGAGAAAGAAGAGTGATGTTATTTGAAAAATTCAGTAACACTATTGAAATAAAAGGAGTCTAGGGTTAGAGCGTGGAAGGGCACAGCTGAAGAGTCAAAGGCATATGGCTAGCATTAGGAAAAGCAAAGATTAAATGCAATGATATTAGAATGATTAAAGGTAAAATTACACAGTGGCCTCTTTGAAAACAGGGTGTTGTTTCATCTGCTTGAGGACTGCTTCAACCAGAGCTGTTGCTGGTGTGTACATGGTTCATGGTATGTACAAGAGCATGTGTTTGTTCATTCATGGACAACCTGCAAAGCAATGCTCTGTGGAATGCAAGACATACATATACCATGTGAATGCTGGGAGATGGGTTTAGGTGGGTTGCAAACAGCACTTTAAACAAATGGAAGAAAGTTTTAAAAGCATTCTGTTTTCTCTCCTCTCTTCCCAGCAAGATATTTTCCACAAATTTTGTTTCATTCCTGTGTGTTTGGAGTGGTGTATTTGTTCTAGGCTGGAAGATAAAATATACTTCTCCAAATGGGAAAAATGTTCCTGGTTCTGAAATAAGGTATGTAACTAGTATAAGATTTTCTATTTGTTTTTTTTTCTTTTCTATTTTGATGACAGGACAGTCCAGGGTCAACACAAAGGCAGCAATAGTCTACAATATACAAATGTGAAGCAGTAACATAAAATAATAACTGATACTTATTAAGACCTTTAAATGCTGCAAGTGTCACTTTCTCTCATCTACAAATCTCCATCACTCTGAGTTTTATTATACTGTATCCTGAAGTCAGATTGTAGTGTCCAAAAGTGATACTGTACTTGCAAGATGTTGTGAATGTTAAATATTAGAAAGTTATAATATTGATTCTAGGCCTTTTGACTAAAGAAAGCCCATTTAGTCAACTATATATTCTCTATCTATAACATTCCTCCCTCTTATAGTATTTATTTTTTTATGTACAGTAACCAGAAAAAAAAAAGATGTGTTTTGTCAACTCTCATGAGATAAGGGACTGAACTTTGTTTTCTCTGATCAAATCCCAAACCCAGCTATTGAGAAAGACAAAGGATGATAAAATGAACTGAACAAAATAAAGCCTTTTAAAGATGTTTAAAGATATGTAAGTAATATGATTTCTAAACTGCAACCTTAGATATGTGGGTTAAAATACTTAAAAAGTGACCTTTTGGAAATTGAGTCCTTGTGCCCAGGAACAATTCTTGGGGTTTGGAACATCGTCCCAAAACAACTTTTTCATTCTGCAAAGGAGAAATAAAACACTAATGTTACAGAAATGTTCAGACTGTAAAAACATTAGCAGTTAAATACAGAATAAGCATTGGTCCACTGGATCAGGTCAGTAGGGCCAAATCCACATTTATATTTGATTCCACAAAGTGTTCCCTAAACTGTTATGAAGACCCTCTCTTACGCTGTGTGACAGGCTCTGTACTGACTCCCTTGTCTAGGTTTTGCTTAGAAAATATTTTAAATGGCCACCACATATGAGAGATAAGTCCATGTGATATGGTCCCACCTCACTATTTCAACTAAAACATGATGTCAGATTATAACGTCTTCCCTACTCACCCTTTTGATATAGAACTGTGTATCTATAGATCTGGCACATGTGAGATCACCCAGTGGTCTGGGTGTTTCAGCAGAGTGGTGTGATACCCCCAGAGCCATCATGGAACTCAAGACCATTTATCAAACCAGACACCTTGGAGCTTTCTGAATTGGCATAGAGTCCCTGGAGCCCTCTGAAGAGCACTGGTCCACTGCCATGATGGAATGCATCTGTTCCCCATGAAACATCTACTTTTAGGGTCTCATGATCTCACTAAGACCTTCAGTCCAGACTGCAGAGCTTAAAAGCCATTTTTTACAAAGCCTAAGAGCATACTGTTCAGGATGTCCTGTTATCTGTCAGCTAATTCCTGAATGCATATACAGGACTTTAGTTGTTGTTTTGTTTGATTGTCTGTTCTTTTGAGACAGGGTGTCTCTGTGTAGCTCTGGCTGTCCTGAAACTCACTCTGTAGACCAGGCTCAGCCTCAAACTCAGAAATCCACATGTGTCTGCCCCCTAGGTGCTAAGAAAAGCCACCACTACCACTCAGCTTACAAAAAGAAAAAATTTAAACCTGAGTCCTGCCTTTAAGTGAATGCTTTCATATCAAGATGAAAAGTGATTACCTGAAAAAAAACTTCCTTTTCTGTCATGTTGATTGCATACGGAATATATGAAAAAAACATTTCTAATGCATTTATATTTGTTAATGTTATGAGTTAAGGTTTATGTCAATCTTTTTTTTTTAATTTTATTTTCTAAGTTTTTTTTATTTACATTTCCCCTTTCCCGTTTCCTCCCTCCCCGAAAGTCCCATAAGCCCCCTTCCCTCCCTCTTTTCCCTATTCAACCCCCTCTCGTTTCTCTGTCCTGGCGTTCCCCTACATCCAGTCTTTCCAGGACCAGGGGTCTCTCCTTCCATCTTCTTAGAAATCTATTGATATGTGAAATGTGTCTAGGGTATTCCGAGATTCTGGGTTAATATCCCCTTATCAGTGACTGCATACCATGTGTGTTCTTTTGTGATTGGGTTACCTCACTAAGGATGATATTTTCAAGTGTCAATCTTTTAATATACTTAAGTTACACTTTTGATGGCAAAGCCTTTATCCAAGTGCAATACCTCTGGTGTGAAATTAACAGTGTTCCGAGCAGTAGGACACAAGAGGAAATAATTATGGGTACAATGACATACAGCCCGGCATCATTCTGCTGCTTGTCGATAGCATCTGAAAGAGACACAAAACTATTCTGTAAAATCATGTGCAGGACACATTCTATCTCCACATATGTCTGTAGTACTTCAAAGATAAAGAAATTTGATACAGAAGAAAAGAGGGCCTGCAGAGATGGCTCAGTGGCTAAGAGCACAAGCTCTTAGTGATCATACACAGAGAGGGATGAGGTTCAGTTCTCAGTAACCACAGGGCAGCCTACAACCATCTATGACTCAAGTGTCGGCATATCTGATATCTGATTCCCTCTGGCCTCTGAGAATATCAGGAATGTATTTGTTACACATTCATACATGTTCAGGAAAACAGTCATACATGTAAAAATTAAAATAAATATTTTTAAAGGAGAAATACGAATACATTGTGGCCACATTACTAATTGTATTGACTTGTAAGTATTATGCTTGAAGTTTAGTAAAACATTGTTTTAGTATGCATTTGGCCAGCCTCTCCATCTAGTCATTTTAAAACTCTGAGTCAGAGCAGCAGTTAAAGCTGATGGTGATGAACTCACCATCTGCTACTGCAGACGACAGCACCTGCCAATCTTCATCTTTTTACCTATAGACACACCTGTATCTTTGCTGCTTAAGGCCTCTGTTCCTTTGCATGAACCATTTTGGCCTGATGTTCTTAATGGTGCTTCACCTATCACCTGACACGTGGCACCCCGGCTTCCCTCTGTTCTCAGAGCTTTGCTCAAGCACCAGAGCCCACAGAAAGACCATCTCCAACCTTTCCTTGCCACATTTTAACTCTCTGTCTTATACTCACTGTATTTATCTTCAAAGCACTGACTTTCACCTGGTGCTATATCTTAATGCATTCACCGACTGTCACTGCCCAGGAAGTAATGAGACTTAAGTTCCACAAAAACAGACTTATGTTCTCCAGTCTATGGAACATGTTTAACATATACTTGTTCAATAATAAATTATGATTATTCTAGAAGCTGTTAAAATGCTTCGGTTTGAAACTCTATTACTGGGTTCCTTAGGTTTAATATCTTAAGAAGTAATAAAAATTAAAACATGGGTAAGTGCAGTAATCCAAACAGAAGGTGCCCAGTGAATATAACTAATTCCAGACCAAAAATAAATAAATAAATTTCCTTGAACAACCCAGTGACACATGTAGCTCTTCAGTGATCATATGAGGAAGAAATTATCCAGTGATAGTTTAACTACTGACAAACCTCAAAGTATACAGTGAAAAGTAGAGTAGGGCCAGAGAGTCACCCCAGTAGTAAAAGCATTTGCATGCAATCCTAAAGACCTGAGTTCAATCCCCAGAACCTAGAGTAGAAGGAGAGGGGTACTGGCCTCTACTTGGGTGTGGGGCACATGTGTAGAGCATCAATACTAGCACCTGCATCATACACAAATACTTTTTAAAAAAGAATATAGGTTTGTTGTTTTTTATTTTTTACCTTTGGTGAAGCCATTAACTATCTTTGGTTTTCCAACTCCTTCCATAAATACTGGGTAAAGACTAAACTGATATTTCTCGATGGGAATAAAATTATCTGAAAAGAGAAAAAAGTTCATGTTAATTAAGAATGAAACCTATAGAAAAACTGCAGGCTATTCTGTCTGAACATTAGTCATTATTTAAGAATTGGCTTGATGGCTATGTTAGTTAGGGTTTCCATTGCTATGAAGAGACTCCATGACCAAGGCAACTCTTATACATTCAAATTGGGGCTGGCTTACATACAGTTTCAGAGGTTTAATCCATTATCATCATAGCAGGAAGCAAGCATTGCAGCATGCAGGAGACATTGTGCTGAAGAAGGAGCTAAGAGTTCTGCATCTTGATTTGAAGGCAACCAGGAGAGACTGGCATCCTCGGGCTGCTAGGAGGAAGCTCTCTTCCACAATGGGTGGAGCCTGAGCATAGGAGGAAACCTCCAAAGCCTACCCCAACAGAGGTACACTTCTTCTACAAGGACATACCTCCTAACAGTACCATTCCCTATGGGCCAAGCATATTCAAACTACCACATTCCACTCCCTGGCCCCATAGGCTTGTTCAAACACGTGAGTCTATTATGAGGGCCACACCTAAGTATAGCATAATTCAAAATACATTTAGTCAGTCTTATCAATGTTTAAAAGTTCAAAGTCCAAAGTCCACACAATCTCATAATTATATTCCCCTATAAAATGGAAATCAAAAAGCACATCAGATATATCCAACGCATCATAGCACAGGATATACACTATCATTCCAAAATGTCATAGTGAAGAAATACTGGGCTAAAGACCAAAAGCCAGCTGATCAAACTCCAAACTCCACATCTCCATGTCCAATGTCAAAGAAGCCTTCAGATCTCCAATTCCTTTCATTCTCTGTTTGCAGATTGAGCATTCAGCAGCAACAAACTTCATTCTTGTAGGCTGGTTCCACTCCCTGTTAGCAGCTTGTCTTGGCAGGTATCTCATAGATCTGACAAATCTAACATTTTGGGGTCTCCAAGGCAACTTCAACTTTATAGCTTCTTGTTCCAATGTCTAGGATTCACACATGATCTTCTGGCCTCTTGCTAAGGATCACATCTCCACCTCTGCCATCCGTAGAACTCTAGGCTCAGGTTGACTGAACTCCACTGCTGCTGCTTTTGGTGATTATCCCATGGCGCTGTCATTTTCAATACACTGGGGTCTTCCACTACAACTAGGCTTTACCAATAGCCTCTTATAGGCTCCCTTCATGGTGCCAAGCCTCAAAAATCTTTGCATGACCCCTTCAGTCCTGAGTCGTCAACTGCAACTGAGGCTTCACATTCACCAGTGGCCTTCCTTGGCCTCTTACAGTGCCAAGCCTCAGCTGCTCTCCATTACCCCTTCATGCCTCCAAAACCAGTACCACCTGGGTGAGTCTTCTATGTTATCAAATCCAGCTGCAGCATGTGGGGCAACCTTGGCTATCTCTGGAACACAGCTTCTTTGTGTTCTCAGAAAACACCTTCCCAGAAGATTTCACCTCTGTGATGCTGGTCTCTTCTTAATCACCACTAATTTCCTAGCTCCAGATAACCAGTATCAACCATCCCAGTAACCCCTTCTATTCTTGACTCTAAAGCTAGAGCCTCATTCATGGCCAAGGCTGCAGAGGTCTTCCTGGAGCTGGAACATGCCCCCTTTGTTCAACTTCATCATCACCAGTTGTCTGTTTTCCACTCCCTCACTGCCTAAGCTTGGCAGTGTTGGAACTAGCTGTGTAAATGGACTTTGAACTCAGAGATCTGCATGCCTCTGTCTCGTGAATTCTGGGATTAAAAGTTTGTACCACCACTCCTGGATTGAAGCTTTTCTCTACTTGAAACTTGCTCTGTACCAGGCTGGCCTTGAATTCAGAGATCTACTTGCCTCTGTCTTCTAGGATTAAAGACATGTACCACCATACCTGGGTTTAAGCTTTGCATGGCTTCTATTCCTCAAGATCTAGATAGAAAGCCTCTGTTTTCCAACCTCAAAATCTAGATTACAGGTGTGCCCTCCATTGAACTTCCATGTGCCCTTTTATTACATGAATCATATATTTTGTATTTTTACTTTCTAAGCTTGCTACACTTGATTGAAATGCTCTTCATGAAATTAAACCAGAGGACAAAGTCTATGCTAGGCTTTTATGGGACTTCCTTTGTAAATGCAAATAATCTGAATCTTTTCACCTTAGCCTCAGGCAGACCCTTCAGATAAGGGCAAAAAGCAGCCACATTCTTCACCAAAATATTACAAGAACAGTCTCTAGGATACATACTAAAACTCTGAAACCTCTAGAGCCAGACTTCCATAGTTCAAATCACCCTCTGCACCACTTCCATATTCCTACTAAAATGGCCCACTATGCCCCATTTAAAGCATTCCACTGCTTTCCAAAGTCTCAAAATCCACATTCCTCCAAACAAAAGCATGGTCAGACCAATCATAGCAATACCCAATCCCTGGTACCAACTTCTGTTTTAGTTAAGGTTTCCATTGCTATGAAGAGACACCATGACCAAGGCAACTCTTATAAATGCAAACATTTTATTGAGGCTGGCTTACGGTTTCAGAGGTTTAATCCATTATCATCATAGCAGAAAGCATGGCAGGATGCAGGAGACATTGTGCTGGAGAAGGAGCTGAGAGTTCTGCATCTCGATTTGAAGGTAACCAGGAGAGACTGGCATCCTCAAGCAGCTAGGAGGAAGCTCTCTTCCACAATGAGTGGAGCCTGAGAGTATAGGAGGAGACTTCCAAGGCCCACCCCCACAGTGACACACTTCCTCCAACAAGGATACACCTCCTAATTTGACTACCACTCCCTATGAGCCAAGCATATTCAAACAACCACAATGGCTAAAGGAATTTCAGAAATAACCTAAACACTCCAAAGTTTGCCTGTAATGATATTGATTTTTAAATAAGGTTTCAAAACTCCTAAGACACAAATGACTAGTTTTCCAAGGATATTCTCCAGGGAGAGCTAATTTGTTCAAGTTCAAGGCATGTTTTCTTTTGTTCCTGAATTTCCTACTCCAGGATAGCATGTTCTCCCTTTTCCTATCATCTTCAGAGTAGGGAAGATTTTCTTTCTATGTGAATTCCGCTTACTTAGTCTTCCCATTGAAAGTAGCCTGCAAAAGTCACACAAAGGATGGAATGGAGACAAAGAGTTCTCTTATGCTGTCTCAGGATCTCAATACGTGGAAAATGACAAATTCCACAGCAACGTTCAAGACAGATCTGGCAATGATTTTCATGGATACTAATGAGACCAAGAGTCCATAAGCAGCAGAGCTCTGAGAGGTCTGCACTCATCATTCCTCTGATTTACAGTATAGAGTAACTACCAATAGCAGTGGCAGTAAACGTGTTTCCCTGCCTATGATCTATAAATAAATTTAGCCTGGAACTAAATTGTAGGTGTTGAGAGTAAAAGGAAAGTGTGGGGCATCTAGATTCTGTAAGTAAGCAACCCCCAGCCTTAATCCTCCCCTCTTCCTTCTGGCTCTGTCTAGAGCTGTTGCTGTTCTAGACACCTCTCAAGGTAACTGGCCACTCTTGGAGGGATAAATCTGACCTAGGTCAGCAGGTTCAAAGTCCTCAGACTTCCAGCCTAGCCCTCCCAGTCACTGCTTAGTGACATTATAATTGGGTACTAAGTTGGAGGGAAATTTGACATTAGACCTAATAAGACATTAAAACGTAAGACAGAAGCAACATGAGCTCGACTAAAGAAATACCATATGTACACTTATAAAAGGTTATAGTAGTGTCACATTCTGACAGAAAGAGGGAGAATGTTTAGGACATCTGATTGCATCTGTGTAAAACATAAAAGAAACATGCTCACAGAAATACAGCAAACAACGTTCTGACCAGGCAAGAAGACTATAATTCATTTGGTAGCTTGGCATCCTTATTTTGAGGTTGTCACTAAATGCTTTATTATCAGAATTGTCAGTCTACAGTGTCATACTAATCTATGAAAAGTACAGTACACATACCATGGATATAATACTTTTTAACATTCGAAGGGATTCTAAGCCATTTCATTCCGTCATCTTCATTAAGGATCTTCCATTCAACAACCAGGTATAACAGACTATAATCATCAGGTGACAGTGTCCAGGAAAGGATGACACAGCTGCTGCTCAGGGGATAAACACTGAGTGACTCCACAGCACTCACTGAGGGGAAGAGAAGAAATTTATTTTAAATTCAAGATAAATGAAAATGTACTACCTGCCTTGAGAAACAATCCAGAGGAATGGAGAAGGAAGACAATGTATACAAATGTCACAGAGATCACACAAGCAGAATGCAGGAGTCTATGACATGGAGAACAAAAGTGATTCTACTCCAAATCTAAAAATGGAATTTTGATAGAATCAAAATTGTTCTCAGCTGGAATCCCACACAAGTCTGTTAACCACACTCTCTGATTCTCACACTGTTCAGTGACATTTTCAAAAAATGTCCTTAGCAGAGTCCTTCAGAAAGCCTCGGTGGATTTCCACATCTGAGGAGACCATTCCTATCATGCCTACAGGACCCCACAGGCCCTATCTCAACCTGCTCTCTTCTGAGTGTGTTTTTCTATGTAGAAGTCACCCTTATTTTTCTTCATCTCTTCCCCTGAGCTGTGAAAACCTGACCAGGTGTGCATCTACTAGAAGCCAAGACTTCTCCACCCCAAACCCATGGGAGGAATCTTAGTTCCCAATCAACAGCATTCCCTCAAGATGCTTTCTCTGTCCTCATTCCAAGATCAAGTTCCTGTTTATTTTCTTTCAAAAAAAAAAAAGCCATATTCCTGTCCAGGCATGGCGGAACATGCCTTTTATCTCAGCATTGACAGGATAGAGAGACAAATAGATATTTATGAGTTTAAGGCTAGACTGGTCTACATAGTGAGTTCCAGGCCAGCCATAGCTACATAATGAGATCCTATCTCAACCTATAGGACCTGCATAAAGGTAGAAGATGAAATCAATTCCCCTAAGTTGTCCTCTGACCTCCACACACATGCTGTGATATGCATGCCCAAAACTACACCACAATGCACACACTCACGAAGATATGCGGCAATAATTTTAATTAAAAATAATAAATTACCCTTATAAATTTAGACTAACCGTCAACTTTAAAGAGAAGATACAACATATTCAAACAATAATTAAAGACTTCATGAAAGGAGTCACCTTTTAGAAGACTAGAAGCTTGGTAGAGACACCAGAAATGAGTATTTTCCATTTAAAATGATATTTTTGACACATAATCCAGATTAGAAGCTCCTATTGAGAGTGGCTCTTAGGCCAGGAAGGAGGCCCCGCGGATAAAGACACTGTCATCTACACTAACAACCTCAGTTAGGTTTCCTAGGATCCACATGTTGGAAGGAGAGAACTAACTCCCACAAGCTGACCTCTCACCTTTACATACATACTCTAGCATGTGCATCCCTCCAAAATTAACTAGTTTTAAAATATATTTTTTAAAGAAAGCATCAATGCTCAGAATAATCAAATGTACTAACATTGCTAAATGCAAGGTATACACCTACTTGCATCAAAGTTGGGTTTTTTTTTTTTTTTTTTTTTTTTTTTTTTTTTGGTTTTTTTGAGACAGGGTTTCTCTGTGTAGCCCTGGCTGTCCTGGAACTCACTGTGTAGACCAGGGATTAAAGGCATGCGCCACCACCGCCCGGCTCAAATAAAGTTCATAATAGTTTCCAAGTCTCAGGAATTAATTTGAGTTCATATAGCCTATCATACTATTACTAAAATATACAGTATTTTGTATATAAGTAAAAACTTTATATATATATTACATGCAAATATATACCCTAGTATATATAGTATGTATTTATATAAAACTATATGTAACAAAATACCTTATATTTATATATAAAATGCTCAATATTCTAATTTTTAGAGAGAGTATAGCCCACCTTTGTTACTTCAAAGAGTTTAAGTATTATATTCACTAGAATATTCTATTGCTGATAATGTCATTTCAGAAACCTTGTCCAGATGAGCATAGTTGGTTATGTGTTTGCAAGATATTTCTCACACAGAGAGGAGAGTAAGTGTAGCAGTGGCTCTTGGACCACTCGGAAGCTAAGTTAGATAAGAAGGCCTATGTTGAGGGTACACACTAAAGGGGGATGCCCAACCCCAACTAAAACATCTGCAGTGCAATCTGTGCACCTAAGGCTCAGGGAAAATCATGGAAGACAAGGAAAGACTGTAGTAGCCAGAGAACCAAGACATCTACTGTTGATAATATCCCCTAGACATGAACTCTAAACAATATGGATGCCTAAACAAGATCACCATAAATGGCAACACCAATGGACATACCAATGTGACAAGGAAAATTCCGTATGGTCCCACTCCTAGATGAAGAGCTGCAGGTGACCAGTGTCTGCTGAGAGAGGAAGACTCAATCTCCTCCATGAATGAGCTCCCTCACAGATTGACTAATCCCAAGCAGCCAGCCTTGAACACATGTACATACAAGCAAAGCTAAACTGACTCAGTAAGTTATACTATATGCGTACATAATATTCAATAACAGAAGAGATCATGAATTTTGGAGGGGGTTCATGAGAGGAACTGGAGGAGGGGGGCAAGAATGATAGAGATGTAGTGCTGTAGAAGAAGTCTTGCCAGCAGGTCACATCACAACTTAATAGTGTTGCTGAAACAATATCAATAAACAAGAGGATTCTGCATGAACCACTATAAAAATAAACAAATTGACCAACTACTCCTCAACATCTCTTACCTTTACTCATGGGCCATGAGAACGTAAGGTTAAAATTCACAAGGGAAGCACCAATGGAATTGATGGCCACAACTGTAACAGTGTGTGCTGGTTCTGTCCACAGGAAAGTGAGATTGGTCTGATTTCCCACATCTTCTGACCATGTCCCATTGTGGGCAGTACGATGCTTCACCACATACCTCCTCACACTACACAGTGAGTCATTTTTCGTCAGGGGCTGTAGGAAACACAAGATTTAATTAGCACTTGGACCACCATGTTTATGCCAGAACTCATGGAGTTCTTATTACATACACATTCCCACCAGGAGACAGGAGTTAGACCAGGCCAGGAACTCCCCAGCCTAGTGCTAAGGTACTAAGGAGAGGGGTAGAGTCGAAATGTATAATGCAGTAGGCCTGAGCTCAGCTAGCAGTCATCCAGTAAAGGGAAATTAGTTTTCCTTTTTTGATTTTTTTTCTTCAAATTCAAAAACTAAATCCCTTAAAGACAGTAAAGTAAAATGTGATTAGGACATTTGATATAATAAGAATACATAGGAAGTATTAAGACTTTCTACTCTAATTATAGAGAAAGACTGACATGGAAATTTCCTCATCTAACAAGCAAGTAAAGGAACTGCTTATGTTCTGTGATGAACCAAGGAAGCTCAGATGTCACCACCATCTCATGAACTCAAGTAAATCAGCCACTGTTCCCTCAGGATGTGCTTGGAAGATGGCCCTGAGCAAGTAGAGTTTTGACAAAAGGTTAACAAATAACAGCAGCTATTTTGGGACCCTAGTCATTTCCATCTGGTCTATATCTATATAAATTATTCTGTGTTATGGAAGATTCCAATCCTGTTTGTTCATTCTGAAGAGTCTAACAATACTCTCACTTCCCAATGATGACCTTTACTTATTGTAGATAAAATTGAATGCTGCCAATCCCTCAGAAAGCTTCCACAAGCAATAAGTGTCTCTGAATTAGAAGTGACAAACACTCTCATATAGATGCACGTATCCTGTGTGGGTAGGACCTCGTGGGCTGTAGGGTAGAAGTAAGGCGTAAGTAGCCATTATAAGAGAAGAAAGTCTCTGAGGAAACATGTTTGATTTTATCTGAAATATCCATGTCATTTTGTTGTGCTCATATTTATTTCTGCAGCCATAAGTCAAGAATTAAAGATATTACAAGATGCTCATGGCTCATCTGTACATTTACTGCCCCAGCTCTAAAATGAGCATTTCTCTCAAGTCCTAACTTCTTTTTCTGAATAATGGTGTTAGAAACATTCTTTCTTCCAGGACTGTCTTAATGGTTAGGCCATCTTAGCTTACAAATCAAGGATTATATGCATATATACTTGCCTCTCTACATACACATATCTCTAAATGTTTCTGTAAGGAGCTACCTAGGCTTAATATGAGTTTATGTTCATCTCTAACTACAATCTATGAATACAAGAATTCTGGCTGACACTTTTGCTACTCTGGAGCCTCCTGGGAGAGTAGTGAAAGACACAGGCTCACCGCCATTCATCTTCCTAATTCTTCCATTCTAAAATAAACATATACTGATGAAATAACTGCTAGTCTATAACCCTGTAAGAAATGTACAGCTCTGAAGTATCTCTATAGCATCTTCTATCTTACACACTTTAGATACATAGGACTCATTTCCAAAGTTAATTAAGTCTTTTCCGTTGCCACTCTCAGGGAGGTAATTTCACATACTTGTGATGGAGGTAACCTAGTCACAATCTGTATTACACACCCTCAAGTTCTCCAATTTATGAATTTTTTTAATTTATATATTTTAAAGTTTAATCTTTGATCTATGAAATTTTTGGTTTGGGCAAATGTGTGAAAAGGTAGGCTGTGTGCCTATCATTTCAGTTTTCCATAGAAGAGTCTCACTTTGGAATAATAATTATGAGTGTAGTAGTCTGAATAACTCACATGCAAGTTTTCATGTAGAGAGTTTTCAACTCACCCAAGGAAGCATCTATGAGCATGCAGGAAGACTATATGTAACTTGCAAGGGGACTGCACAAGTTTGCATTTCTACTAGTAACAAACCAAGTTTCTTGCTGTTGTGTATTCTCAGTCAGCAATTTGAAGTATCTTGAAAAATAATTAGTCATTCTCATAGATATGGAATAATACCCCACTGCTGTTTTACTTTATAAATCCCCAACAAGGACAAGCAGTGTTGAGAACTTTCTTGCCTTTTTATTTTTCACCTGTGGGTCTGCTTTGGTTAAGGTCCTATTCAGAGATTTGGTTCACATTTTTGTTGGGCTATTTGTTTTCTTATTGTTGAAGCTGAAGTGTCCTCGCTGCAATGAACTTTTTATTCTCTTGACCATCTTTCCAAGATCAGAATTTACTTTAATAAACTCCAACTTACTAACATTGAAAGAATGGCCATAGTGTTGGAGGTTGCTAGAATAAGTCATTTTGCCAACAAACTTGATGACTCGAGTTTGATCGTCAGAAGCCACATGATGGAGAAAGAGAGAGAACTGATACTTGTAAATCATCCTCTCTCTGACCCCACACATGTGCCAAAGATACTCAAGTGACCACATAGCACACAATAAATAGACAACAAATAAATGAATGTAAAAATTGTTGCCCTTTTTTTGTTTTCATTTGTTTTAATAATACCTCCCATGATGGGGATGTGTCAGACACAAAGGCTCAATTCAAAGAGTCTTAAATGACTAGAGCAGGAAAACGGTGAAAATGTAATAACTTAGTTCAGGCTGAGTATCTCTAGATCTGCTAACCTAGACTGTGTGCTGCAACCCAAAATTCAGAGGGTTAACAAGATGCCCGAGAAGTTTCAGCTCTCAGAGCATTTTGAATTGCAAAATTCTAATGCTTAATTAAAAACCAATACAGGGAGAGAAACAACACCCTGGAAAAAATGAGATAGTAACCTTCTTGCTTCAAACCCAAAAGTAGATAACCACTCAAACATAAAGATAGCATCAAGAATGGAAGGTGGCAATAATCACTATGCCTTAATCTCTCTTAATATCAATGGTCTCAATTCCCCAATAAAAAGACATAGACTAGCAGACTGGATACGTAAACAGGACCCAGCATTTTGCTGCATGCAGGAAACGCACCTCAGTGTCAAAGACAAACACTACCTCAGAGTAAAAGGCTGGAAAACAATTTTACAAGCAAATGGCCCCAAGAAACGAGCCGGAGTAGCCATCCTAATATCAGATAAAATTGATTTTCAACCTAAAGTCATCAAAAAAGACACAGAAGGACACTACATACTGATCAAGGGAAAAATCCACCAACAAGAACTCTCAATTCTGAATATCTATGCTCCAAATGCAAGGGCACCTTCATTCGTAAAAGAAACTTTACTAAAGCTCAAAGCACACATCGCACCTCACACAATAATAGTGGGTGACTTCAACACCCCGCTCTCTGAAATGGATCGTTCAGGAAAGCAGAAACTAAACAGGGACACAGTGAATCTAATTGAAGCCTTGGACCAAATGGAACTAACAGATATATATATAGAACATTTCATCCTAGAGCTAAAGAATACACCTTCTTCTCAGCACCTCATGGTACCTTCTCCAAAATCGACCATATAATTGGTCACAAATCAGACCTCAACAGATATAAGAAGATAGAATTAATCCCATGCCTCCTATCAGATCACTATGGAATAAGGGTGGTCTTCAATGGCAACAAAAACAAAAGAAAACCCATGTACACATGGAGGCTGAACAATGCTCTACTCAATGATAACTTGGTCAAGGTGGAAATAAAGAAAGAAATCAAAGACTTTTTGAAAGTTAATGAAAATGAAGGCACAACATACCCTAATTTATGGGACACAATGAAAACAGTGCTAAGAGGAAAATTCATAGCCCTGAGTGCCGCCAAAAAGAAACGGGAGGCAGCATACACTAACAGCTTAATGGCACACCTGAAGGCCCTGGAACAAAAAGAAGCAAATACACCAAAGAGGAGTAGAAGGCAGGAAATCATCAAACTCAGGGCTGAAATCAATCAAGTAGAAACAAATAAAACCATACAAAGAATCAACAAAACGAGGAGTTGGTTCTTTGAGAAAATCAACAAGATAGATAAGCCCTTAGCCAGACTAACCAGAGGGCACAGAGACAGTATCCAAATTAATAAAATCAGAAACGAAAAGGGAGAGATAACAACAGAAACTGAGGAAATTCAAAAAATCATCAGATCCTACTACAAAAACCTGTATTCAACACAACTAGAAAATCTCGAGGAAATGGACAATTTCCTTGACAGATATCAAATACCAAAATTAAATCAGGATCAAATAGATCATCTAAACTGTCCTATAATCCCTGAAGAAATAGAAGTTGTCATTGGAAGTCTTCCAACCAAAAAAAGCACAGGTCCAGATGGTTTTAGTGCAGAATTCTATCAGACCTTCAAAGAAGACCTAACACCAATACTCTTCAAACTGTTCCACAAAATAGAAACAGAAGGAACACTACCCAACTCATTCTATGAAGCCACAATTACACTAATACCAAAAGCACACAAAGATCCGACAAAGAAAGAGAATCTCAGGCCAATCTCTCTTATGAATATAGATGCAAAAATACTCAATAAAATTCTTGCCAACTGAATCCAAGAACACATCAAAACGATCATTCACTACGATCAAGTAGGCTTCATCCCAGAGATGCAGGGATGGTTCAATATAAGGAAATCCATCAATGTAATCCACTATATAAACAATCTCAAAGAAAAAAACCACATGGTCATCTCATTAAATGCTGAGAAAGCATTTGACAAAATTCAGCATCCTTTCATGCTAAAGGTCTTGGAAAGATCAGGAATTCGAGGCCCATATCTAAACAGAGTAAAAGCAATTTACAGCAAACCGGTAGCCAGCATCAATCTAAATGGAGAGAAACTTGAAGCAATCCCACTAAAATCAGGGACTAGACAAGGCTGCCCTCTCTCTCCATATCTTTTCAATATAGTACTTGAAGTTCTAGCTAGAGCAATTAGACAACAAAAAGAGGTCAAAGGGATACAAATTGGAAAGGAAGAAGTCAAACTATCACTATTTGCAGACGATATGATAGTATACTTAAGCGACCCAAAGAACTCCACCAGAGAACTCCTACAGCTGATAAACGACTTCAGCAAAGTGGCCGGATATAAAATCAACTCAAGCAAGTCAGTAGCCTTCCTATACTCAAAGGATAAGCAGACTGAGAAAGAAGTAAGAGAAATGATACCCTTCACGATAGCCACAAACCATATAAAGTATCTTGGTGTGACTCTAACCAAAGAAGTGAAAGATCTGTATGACAAAAACTTCAAGTCTCTGAAGAAAGAAATTGAAGAAGACCTCAGAAGATGGAAAAATCTGCCATGCTCATGGATTGGCAGGATTAATATAGTAAAAATGACCATCTTGCCAAAAGTAATATACAGATTCAATGCAATCCCCATCAAAATCCCAACTCAATTCTTCATAGAGTTAGAAAGAGCAATTCAAAAATTCATCTGGAATAACAGAAAACCCAGAATAGCTAAAACTATTCTCAAGAGTAAAAGAACCTCTGGGGGAATCAGTATCCCAGACCTCAAGCTGTACTACAGAGCAATAGTGTTAAAAACCGCATGGTATTGGTACAGTGACAGGCATGTAGATCAATGGAACAGAATTGAAGACCCAGAAATGAATCCACACTCCTATGGTCACTTGATCTTTGACAAAGGAGCTAAAACCATCCAGTGGAAAAAAGATAGCCTTTTCAACAAATGGTGCTGGCTCAACTGGAAGTCAACATGCAGAAGAATTCAAATTGACCCATTCTTATTTCCTTGCACTAAGCTCAATTCCAAGTGGATCAAGGACCTCCACATAAAGCCAGACACACTGAAACTAATAGAAAGGAAACTAGGGAAGAACCTTGAACATATGGGCACAGGGGAGAATTTCCTGAATAGAACTCCAATAGCTTATGCTCTAAGATCAAGAATTGACAAATGGGACCTTATTAAATTACAAAGTTTTTGCAAGGCAAAAGACACTGTCAAAAAGACAAAGTGTCAACCAACTAACTGGGAAATGATCTTTACCAACCTTACATCCGACAGAGGGCTAATATCCAATATATACAAAGAACTCAAGAAGTTAAACTCCAGAGAGGCAAGTAACCCTATTAAAAAATGGGGTACAGAGCTACACAAAGAGTTCTCACCTGAAGAATATCTAATGGCTGAGAAGCACCTAAAGAGATGTTCATCATCCTTAGTCATTAGGGAAATGCAAATCAAAACAACCCTGAGATTCCATCTCACACCAGTCAGGATGGCTAAGATCAAAAACACAGGAGACAGCAGTTGTTGGCGAGGATGTGGAGAAAGAGGAACACTCCTCCACTGCTGGTGGAATTGCAGGCTGGTACAACCACTCTGGAAAGCAGTCTGGCGGTTCCTCAGAAAACTGGGCATGACACTCCCGGGGGATCCGGCTATACCACTCCTGGGCATATACCCAGAGACTTTACCTGCATGCAATAAGGACACATGCTCCACTATATTCATAGCAGCCTTATTTATAATAGCCAGAAGCTGGAAAGAACCCAGATGTCCCTCAACGGAGGAATGGATTCAGAAGATGTGGTGTATCTACACAATGGAATACTACTCTGCAATTAAAAACAATGAATTCACGAAATTCCTAGGCAAATGGTCAGAACTTGAAAATATCATCCTTATTGAGGTAACCCAATCACAAAAGAACACACATGGTATGCAGTCACTGATAAGGGGATATTGACCCAGAATCTCGGAATACCCTAGACACAATCTGCATATCAATAGATTTCTAAAAAGATGGAAGGAGAGACCCCTGGTCCTGGAAAGACTGGATGTAGGGGAACGCCAGGACAGAGTAACGAGAGGGGGTTGAATGGAGAAAAGAGGGAGGGAAGGGGGCTTATGGGACTTTCGGGGAGGGAGGAAATGGGAAAGGGGAAGTGATTTGGAATGTAAATTAAAAAAATAAAATAAAAAAAAACAACTTAGAAAATAAAATTTAAAAAAAATTAAAAAAAGGAAAAAAAATGTTTTACTGCTAAAGAATGCACAAGTATTCCAAAATCCAAAACCTCCAGAATCTGAAGTATTTCTGAAAAATAAAAAACACTTCCATCAATATTAGAACCAAATGCATAACTAAATATTCACAATCCTCACTGATATATATAATTGGGAAATATATTGGTATATTGGGTAAATATATTGGGTATAAATATAATGTACCATAGAGTCACCCTTAAAAAGAATTCTAACTTATTTTTATGGATTCCCCACTCACAGCCAGAAACCTAACTCTCACTCTTCAGCAGCATTTGTCACGGTGACTTCACTCATTCCAAAGAAAGGGAGAGAGTCACGGACAGGGAGAGGCGACGCCATTCCCAAAGCCAATTCTGCTAGAATCATATCAGTTCAGCTGTCCTGAGATGGTACGTAGCTTTATTCTAGCATGACAAAAATCTTGCTTTAAAAGTTTGTACTTTGTACCTAAAGCCCCACATGGAGATCTAATCATGAGCTAGCATCAGAATATTTGGGAGAAATTATACAAAATTCCAGCTTGCCTGAAACCAGTTATAAACTTTAATTACAATGACATCAGGATTTTTAATTAACCAACAAATATGGCATATTAATGTAATGTGTTATTTATAGAGAAAACAGAATATTGGGATTTGACAAAATTCTTTATGTTCTTGGCTATTTTCCTATAAGTCTAAAAGTATCCTAAAAGTAAAAATGTCAGAGAAATTGTTTTTATTTATTTTTAAAATTACATTTATTTGTGTGATTGGCATGGCACTCATGTGGAAGTCAGAGGACCACTTGTGGGAGTCAGTTCTTCCCTTCTACCACTTAGGTCCTAGAGATCAAATTCAGTTCATCATGTTTGGTGGTGTCTTTACCTCCTGAGCCATCTTGCCAGAAGTTCAGAAATTGTTTTTTATATTAAAAAAAATTCATACACTTACCCTGTAGCTGTGTGAGATGTTGAGTTCATAGACTATATACCCTTAAAAAAAATCTTACTCCTGTTTTAGAACCTAGATTAAAGAACTGACATGGTTTGGGTCTCAAATATCTCCCCCACAGCCATATATTTGACATGTTTATCAGCGCTGGTAAGAGATACAAACATTAGAATAGAAGGCCTAGTCATTAGGCTATAGTAGAAAGGAATAAGGACATTAAAGGAATCCCTTAAAGGGAGTGTTAGGGCCCTTCTCTGTTTTCTTTCTCTCTTTCAAGTCCTTGCTGCCACTAAGTGGGAATGTCATAATGGTCCCAAAGCATGGCACCAACATAACAGGGAGCGTTGAAACCCTGAGCCCAGGTAAACCTTTCTTCCTTATAAGCTGTTTATCACAGGTACTTGGTTACTGATGCAACACATGACTAACACAGGGACCATAATCACAGAAACACTAAGTTAGGAAACCAAAGGAACACAAAACAGAAAGTGAGCTACTGAAGGATAGATAGTCCATCCAAGGAAAGGCATTCAAATACTTTGAGAGTCAGCAGGTTAGTTAAGGTGCTATCCCTGTCTTCAGATCAACCCTGAGGAACCTATATCGTTCTACTCTCCAATATGATAGTGCCCAGCTACTTGTGGCCACTTAAATTTCAGCTAATTAAATTAAGTAAAAAGTGAAAACTTAGATTTTTGCATCACACTGGACACAATCCAAGCCATAAAGCCACAGATGGCCTCCATGTTGGAGAAAGCACGTAAGAACTGTTCTTGCTGTTACAGAAAGTTCTCTCAGGCAACATCACTGAGGAAACATGGGAGCCAGGCATAAGAAAGAACGGGAACTATCTGAAAAGTAAAGCCATTGTTCTGTTCTAGGGAGTGATGGGAGTATGGGGAAGGAGGTTGACTGTAGCCTGGGGCACAGGGCAATTGTTATAAGGACAAAGATAGATAAAGATGAAGATAAAGATAAAGGAAAGCTACTTAGATTCTGTTCACAGCTGACCCTAGCAATGGCTGAGCACGTCACTGTCTCTTCCTCTGTACAGGAACACTCAATATCTAACAAACACCACTGCCAATTCCTAATATCACTTTCAAGTAAAAAGGTCAAAATGGAGACCATTTAGAAATTGTATTACCATGGGAACAAAATCATACAGTAACTGGAATTACAAACTAAGTATACACAAACTCTTATATAGCCCAATTTTTAAATGGGGATTGGTCTTAGATCAGGAAATCATTTTAAAACATGTATTAACTTCCTCTTGGGGAGAGAAATTCATTTTACATTTATATAATAAACACCACATTGCCTACCTCATGTATATCATTCCTAAATCAGTCTTCAGCTTAATGTCTACTGATAAAATTATTTACTTGGGATAGAGATCAGGTCTTTAGGAGAATGACTACTTCCGCATTTCCAAGTTGACCACCCATCATTATGGAAAACACTCGGCCTATGCCACCACGTAGGTCAAATACTCTCTTACCTCTTGCACACTTGAAGTGTGAGGGAAGAGTCATGTTTACATTGTTCAGCATTCAACTGAAATCCGGTTGTGAACTTAAAGCAACACTAACTATCATTTAGTAATTGTAGCCCTGATACAGATGACAAATGTGAAACCCAGAGTTCAAAACTTTACCATAATTGCAATCACGCAATTATAGTTGAACTGAGAAAATAATAAAGACTCCTGACAATGTCAATACTACAGATAGTCAGCTCTGACAACCACATCCCCAAAATGCATTAAAACATAAGCTCTGGGGGTCATTTGTGAGGTAATGACAGAACTATGAACAAAGTAGAGACAAATGTAAGTCCAGAATAAAATAAGAAGTAGGAATGAGAAATACCTTCCACGGCCAGCAGTGGTGGCACATGCCTTTAATCCCAGCACTTGGGAGGCAGAGGCAGGTGGATTTCTGAGTTCAAGGCTAACCTGGTCTACAGAGCGAGTTCCAGGATAGACAGAGAAACCCTGTCTTGAAATCCAAAAAAAAAAAGAGGAAAAAGAAAAGAAATACCTTCCAAAGCAAGGTGACATTTCTCTCCTTTTTGGTATCGTCCCCACCCATTATTCTCCAAAATTCAGGCCCTCTCATAGGAACTGCAAAATAATAAGAAGCCTGAGTTAGACACATGTTCTGAAGAGAGATGTTTTCAGTCTTGTTTGAAGCACATGTGATGCAAGATATTTCCTATCCATTCACATTGAGGCAGTGAAAGGCCAGTGATTGGAGGGGAGAGAGGAGGAGGAGCTAAGAGAAGGAAGGGTGGAGAGAGAGGGAGCCTGGGAGCTGCCCAGGGAGTGGAAGAGGAGACGCACAGATCCAGATGGTGTCAGATGTGTTTCTAGTTTGCTGAGAGGTTAGAAATATTGGGATAAAACTTTATCATTGCAATTTGGCATTATGTAATTGGGAGTTTCATATACATAAATATATTTGGTTAACTACTCAAATTTAAGAGTCATGCTTTGCTGGATACTTGGAAGGAGTGGGTGCTGGGCAGGAGAGAGGCCCGCCGGGACTTGGAGCAGAGGCCTGGAGGGGCGGTACTATATTTTAACCATTTCCCACTACACACATGCTTCTGCATTCTCAAGAAAGTTTAACAAATGTTCACAGACCTTTTACATCCATGATAAGTGTGTAAGCTGGACTGCTCCAGTTACTCCAATACCCTAGTCCATCCAACCGACGGCAGCGAACCTGTACCACATAGACCGCACAGAGGTCGGACACTAGCAGGCTGGCAGACTTTGATTTTGAATTGAATACCTCATGCGTCTGTAAAGGAAGTCACACTGTTAACATACCTGCCTCCTGTGAGTCCTGAAGTATGCTTTCATTTTAAACCATAGCACCATTCCAAACTTAAGGCCAAGTGATGTTGTATTTTCCCACTTTAGAAATCACAAAGTTCTGCTCATCAAAGGAACCCTGCCTCCCACAGTGGCTCGTTCCCTTGTGAACTCACCGCTCTTGCAAGGTCAGTTCCAAACACTCTCACCCTGCTGCTAACCCTTATCTTCTGGTCCCCTCTCCACCACAAAGACAAGAATTCTAATATGGTGGTCAGACAGGATTCTCTAGAGAATCAAGTGGGTAGGACTCACATACACCAAAATGAGGTCAGTGTGCTAATGATGTAATCAGGGTTTCTTGTATTTCCAGATTTAGCAAGCTGGTGCAAAACTAACCGTTTCCCATATGCACATTCAGCACTGATTGTTCAATAAAAATAGCCTCTATCAAAATGCCCATGCATACATATACTGAAAGCTATCAGAAGACCTTAAAAGAAAAAATGGTCCCTGAAAAGAAACAATTGAGTGTGGGTAAAAAGGATGCATTATGGCAAATATTTCTTCAAAACAGCCTTCTCCAAACATTTAATGTCATAAAGTCTATCTCTGCACTAGAAAGGTACAGTGAGCAGGGTTTCCTCAGCCTGTTTAACCATCCAGTCTCTTTTTCACAGAACATTTCATTGAGAAAATGTCCTGTCAAGAATCCTTTTAGAAATGCTGGATCATGACATTTTGTTCCTTACAGGGATTAAACTTTGACAATCTACATAATGAAAGTAACTACACAGTAGACGAGAGTATACTCTCTCTTTGCCAGGAATAATGCTAAGATGCTGTTGCATGCCTAACTCTCTGCAGCTGTGATACCTGCATGAGACATACATGAGGTTGGTCATGGGAGGGATAGGGGCTCACAAGGCACCCACTTCTCCCTGAGGATTTTACTGTTGCTGGGGGAAGCTGAGACATTTTCTTTGGTGATATAGCTGCTGATAAGTTGCCCATGCTCCTGTGGGAAAAAAACTCCTTACCAAAAAGGTAGAATAACAACTAGCTAGCAAGAGGAAGGGGGTCACTGGGAGGGGAACAAGAGGTGGAAAGAGGGGATGAATATGATCAAAATACAGTACATGGATGAAAATATCACAATAAAACCCATTACTAAGTATGATTAATATATGCTCATAAAACACTTAACTAACATCTAGTAGTCCCAGGACTTAAAAAGGCTAAGCAGCAGGGGTTTATAAGTTCTAGGCCAGCCTGAGCTACAGAATGACTTCGAGGTTAGCCTGTTCTATAAAGACTCCAATTTACAGAGAGAGAGAGAAAATCAATTTGAGATAAAAAGTACCTTCCATTGTATTTCTTTTCCACTTAAGCCATATCGAATCTGGAATTGAAGGTTATTCTCTGGAAAGACTGGCTTTTCCCAAGATACTTTCAATAATCCAGTGTTTATAGTAATTTCTGCTTTTACATTAGACGGAGGTCGTGGTTTTACTAAAAAAAAATTAAAAATAATATTATGTAATAGTAACTTATGTAGCAATATTAACCATCATTATCCCTTATAAACAATATCCTTTTTAAAGTCTTGTCTTTACTGTGGGGTGCACACCATGAATGAGCCAATAGCTTCCGCTGCTATAGCAACATATTAAATTGCTTAAGTACTATACTTTCACACTAGCTGGTACGGAACTTTTCTCCAGAGGGCATGCCCTCCTATTTCAGATGCTGTCAGCTCCCCTCCAGAGCTGCCACGAGTTAGAATCTAACAGGTTGACATGAGGTAGAGCCCGAGGTCTCTAGGATGGTGGCCAGGACACTCCTCTTCTTTGATTATTTGATGGGCACCTCTGCGATGGAAGCATCCAAAGAGAGATAGCCATTGACTAGAATATGGAGTACACAACTCTAGCAGCTGAAAGGAAATAGAACCCATAAATTGAAAAACCCCAATTAGGGCCATGTACAGGCATTATACAGTTAGGAAAGGCCTCTGTAGACATTCTTGGCCTACCCCCTCAACCCAATGGCTCCCTCAAACTCTGTAAGTAAGACAGCGTTGATTCACAGGGAACAAAGAAGATCTGGGCTGCACATAAGCGTTGGCCATCATTCTTTCCCTCCAAGTCTCACTTCTGAAAAAAAAACATTATGCAAAAAGTGTGGTCTCTTGTTTGAGCAGTAGTTTTTGACCACTTAAGAAATCAAAGCTAGTACTTTAGACCATTCAGGACCAATGACCATTAAAGTCCTCACAGCTGGTGAAAGTATTCATCTCCAAGCCAGAAAGGTGATAAAATGTTTATCCCTAGAAAAGGCTGTTTCTTTCCAAGAAAGGACATGTCAAGCATTTGAGACAGTGTAGAGTTAATTCTTTGGTTGTGCTTCAATGGGTCACATGGATAGATTCAGTGACTGCCAAGCTGTAGTATCCACTCTGACCAGAGCGATGCACACATCGGGGGACTATGATGGATGATATAGAAGGTTTTCCTGCCTGATCCAAGCTTTAAAGGCTAGAAAGAGGGGGCACGGAGGTTTACACCCTGAGGCTTTATTTTCACATCGCTCTCTTCCTAAGGCAAGATGAGTCTGATTTAAACTCTTTTAGTTGTGGAAAGCAAAAACACACAGTGTTATTGAGATAGAATGTCGTTGATTCCATGTTGTATGTGAATGCTCATGAACCTTTACTACCCTAGAATACTGAGTAACAGAAATGTACCAAGTGCAGTAAAACCACTTACATTGGAATCGTGCAAAGGAAAAGATAATCAATTAAGTAGGCATCTTTGTCAAAAACCAGATATAATAGTTAAAATAAATTCATTCCATAGTTAACAAAATAGAGATTCCATTTCAAATGTGTGCTGACCGATTTAAAAAAGTATGAAAAATATACTGATTTTTGGCATAATTTCCTAACAAAATAATGTATAGCAACAAAAGACATGACCATTAAGTTGGTCATTTCTTGAATATTCCACAGTAACTTTGGAAGAATGTCTTAAATGTCTCAATGACTCTTTGAATCTTTTGATCTCAAGATATCTTTTGAAACTCATAAGTAAGATTACAGATTTCACCATCTGCATCAATTTTCTTCCCTTCCTTTAGCTATTTTGAACGTTTCTTACCCACCTTCTCAAATTCAGTCTTGAAGCCTTTAGATTATCAAATAAAACTTTCAGATTAAAATAGCAAATTCTTTCAGAACTCAACCAGAAACCTCATAAAATCGCTCTCACAGCAACGCATGCGATCAAGTGCTGTATGGAAATACCCAGCTGCTGTGAATCTACTACCCATACTTATAAACAAACATGTTACCAATAATACAAAAATTAATTCAAAATGGTAATAAAAACTCAAAACTAGAAAGCTTCTATAGCCAATCATCTTCTCAATTACTCTATAAACAGAAACAATTTTTCTCTTCAAAATATAGTGCAATTAGAAAATGGCATCCAGATATAAAGAAAATACATAATATAGTTTGACATACCTACGGAGTCAGGAAGGACACATGTTGGTGGAGAGTCAAGTGAACCTAAAGAATGGTTGATCCTGATCCACATTGTATAGCCAGATAATAGAAAGATCGGCTGGAAAACACATTCATAAAAGCCATCCCTCTGTAAGATGCAGTTTTTGGACTCAGATGTAGGATGAATAGATGGACTATCGGGACAATACAGGCTGCGCCTTAAAAGATATTTAAAAAAACAAAAATATGTAGCCAGTTAATATGTAGGATTGATTAAAAAAAGACATTTAGAATTCAGATTTTTTTTTGACAGAGATCATTTTCTGTTTAAAAATTGATACTGTTGTTATAAAGGCCTTCTTGAGCTCGGAGCTCTATCTCAGACTTCCTACTGCTGTGGCTCTAACACAGTTCGTTGTGCTGATCCCCCAACCTTCCTACTGCTGTGACCCCCACCCCCACCCCCACCCTGTTACCCAGTTCCTCATGCGGTGCTGACTGCCCACACCCAACCATAAGATGACTTTCAGTGCTACTTCATAATTGCATTCACATAAGGATCAGGATTTGTTATTGTTTTCATTACAGTTTGGACTAGAAAGTGTAGGAGCCCTGCCAGTCAAGCCAAATATTACTGCCAGCCCATTACATTCTCCATTTCTGTTGGAATTTAGCACACTGTTTAAAGCAAAAACAAAAGAAACTAACAAAAAAATCCTGCTTTCCTTCCACCCCAGGAGCTCCCCCAGTCCTACTTTTAATCTTTTAAACTAAGTCTACTTTCAACAATTGAGTCACGGAAACAAGGCTCTGGTGTGTTGGTTCTCAACCTGTGGGTCATGACCCCTTTCACAAATCTCTATCTCCAGAAAAAATATGTATATCACTCATTTTCTTTTTCATTTTTAAACTCATTTTCTCAGAAATGAAAATTCTTTAGACATTAGGAGTCGTAACCAAACCCTACCTACTTCCTCACCGCACGCAAAGTGTTTCTTTGTTTCTTCTCTTAGAAACAGCCCTCTTGTGACTATTTGCTTTGAAAATGGTATTCAGATGACTAAATCTCTGACAACTCTACAGGGATGAAAAGGAGAAGGAAAGAGGGAAGCTAAAACACTAAAATCGTTTCTCATTTATCATCTTTGTAATATTTTCTCCTCAAGGTTATTGGTGTGTGTGTGTGAGAGAGAGAGAGAGAGAGAATTAATAATGGGTGAGGGATACAATGACAGACAGATGTGCAATCATCAGTGCGTGTCACAATAGCAGCACAGAAACACCATGGTGAAGATCTAACTTAGAACGGTTAGCGTCGCCATCATGACAGTAGGAACCATTTATTGATTGCTCAAATGGGATGTTTTCTAGGAGGAGTCGTATTACTTAATTACAACAAAATGAAATGTCATTGATTCCCCCCCCCAAGCATATTAATCCTACCATTCTCTCCATTTTACAGACATGGAAATTAGCACTTTGGAGGTTCAAGAACTCGTTAAGGATTTGTAGTTGGTTACAAGGTGATTCCATGAATGTTAGAATGGTAAATGAACTGTGGAGCTTATAAGTGGTTTTCTGAAGACATATGTTTGCATGTGAAAATGCATGGAAAGACATATATAATTAAAATGGCCTAGCACGAACTTCCCATTGGTGTTAAAATATTCATAGTATATAGGATAAAGGCACCAATTTTTCCCATCTAAGAAATGCAAAAATTGACATTTTTCTTCCAGTGCCACAGAGGAATCAACTCAGAGCATGAGGCATAGAGCTCAGATCACAGGATTGAAGAGAAGGGATATATTTTCCGGGTTGAAATTTTAGATTTTAAGAATAAATGGGAGCCTTATACAAACTGAAATTCTCCAATGCAAATTTAAATATCAGAGCACAGAGTATAAGTGCAGCAAACATACTGTACAACTACCACGAAGGCTTTACAAACAAGGATGTATGTGCCTTTTTTCTGCCAGTGAGGCATCGCTTCGGATGTCAAAACAAGGGGGAATACTATTCAGATATGTCTTAAATTATTAAAAAGTAAATGAGCACAAATTTCTGTTTAATAGAATCCATTACCCCTATTAACTACTGATTGCTTTCTTACTTAATTCACTTCATTCTAAAAAACAAGACCAAACAGACCATCCTGTCTCTTTTCTTCTAATACTGACCTTTAGCTGAATGATGTTAAGCTTTTTAAAACAGTGCACAGCCAACTTTAGCCTGTTCTCTGAGTCAAAATGCATTGCATATGAAATAACTCCCTTGCATGTTTCTCAAGAGTCAAAAATGCAATTCCAGGAATTTGGTTAGTAAACATGATAATATGAAGTTAAAACAAAAAAAAATTTTTTAGCCTTGGGTGTAAATGTTTTCAAAGATTACAATTTATGTAATTCCTCACAGTCTTTCTAATGAATTATATTGAATTATATTCAAACTTCTGCTCAGGGAGAAAAATGCACCAGATTTCTGCTATAGTAACAGATTAACAGAAAATTTAACTGTGTCATGCCCAGGGAAACACAAAGAAACAAATGCAATACATACCTGTGATACCTCAACTGCACAGTGCTTCCCACTAGTGATTGGATTGTGCTGGGTGACCATCTGCAAGTCATTTTAGTTAAGTACCCGTCAGTTTCACATGATATATTGATATTGACATCTATTTAAAACACATTAAAATGTTAATATAAAGTAAAAACACCAAAAATCATGAAAAAAAAAAGAACATTTTCCTCATATCTTTAGTAGGACTCTAACTCAGTCCATGATAACAAGTGATCTCATAGAACAGAGTGGAAGGGGCCTTGGGATTCTTACCGATCACATATAATTCAGCATAGCGGTGATGGCACGCCTGTTCATTGCAGCAGTACACTGCATCATAGGTAAACTTCCCTCGAGGTCTGGTGGCTTTCAGGTTGGAGAAAGTAACTTTGCTAACATGGTCACTCACAATGCTATACTGTATCTCGGGGATTTTCTCAGCTAGATTCATCCACCAAACTATCTGTTTTGAGGAGATAATCTGGTTTTCATTTTTGTAGATGCAATGAAAGGAAGCATTCGATCCAACGCTTGTCAGAATTTTGGGTGGAAAATACACAACATCTGTAACAGAGAAAGAAAGGCAGGAGTTAAGATGGAAAGAGAAACCATCATGTGAGCAGTCTTTTTTTTTTCTAAGTTTTTTTATTTACATTCCAAATGATTTCCCCTTTCCCGTTTCCTCCCTCCCATAAGTCCCATAAGCCCCCTTCCCTCCCTCTGTTCCCCATTCAACCCCCTCTCGCTTCTCTGTCCTGGTATTCCCCTACATCACAGGAAAGAGATTGCCACATCCTGGTTATCCTGCCCAAATCAAATGCGTGAACGGAGAATCTTGCTGCTGCTGTGGACAGCCCTTTAGAGCGGCAGGAACCCCTGCTCTAGAGTGAACAGAGTCTCCATGAAAAGAATGACAAAAAGCTTCCCAACTTGGAGCTTCTTTACAGCTATGCCTTAGCAACTGTCATCTTCCAAGCAACACACAAAACTAACTAAATGAAGTTTCATATGCTTGCATAGTAATCCATTTTCCACCAGACTATTAAAACTGAATGTGCATGTGCAGGCACACACAGAAAAATAAGCAAGTATATAAATGATAAGAGAAAAGGAGGACCAGTGAGATGGCTTAGCAGGGAAAGGCACCTGCCGCCAAGCCCGATGAGCTGAATTCAATCCATAGGACTGACATAATAGAATGAAAGAATTGGCCCCTGCGAGTTGTCCCATGACCTCACCATGTGGACCATGGCACATGTATGCATGCAAAACAAATATAAATTTAAAATTTCAAGAGAATCAGTAAAACATAGCATGTGGTTTTTTTAAAGGTGTATTTATTTTATGTATGTGAGTTCACTGCTGATCTCTTCAGACACACCAGAAGAGGGTATCAGATCCCATTATAGATGGTTGTGAGTCACCACATAGTTGCTGAGAATTGAACTCAGGAACCTCTGCAAGAGTCCACAAGTAGCATGTGTTCTTAGCACAGATCACTATGACACAAAATCCTGAAGAGAAGGGATGTGTAGCTATTGTTTTCTTTATAGATACAAAGGCTTCTAATAAGCAGTTAAATAGGTAAATGGTTTACTCAGTAACATGCTAATTTCACAGCAATGGTTTTCCATGTACTGTGCACACTGCACACTTGTGCTGAGTGTATCTATGATAAACAGAAACAGGATAGCACTGAACACCATATCGCTGGGCAGAAGCTAGGCCACTAAGTTATAAGCATGTCTGAGTATAATCCCAGCCTCAAGGACACGCAGCTTTCACAGGAATGGAACTCACTGCTGACTCCTGCCTGCCCCACACCTGAGAGATTGGGGCTCCACAGTCTGACCTCTGAACTGTCTCAAAGCCTCAGAGTTAGGCTTTCTAGAAAGGTACAGATTAACTTTCACAAATTAAGACTCTTCACTGCAGATTACTTTTAAAAATCTCAATGTATTTTAGTTCAATCTCAAATACACCTGGTGAGACTTAATTGAGGAATAAAGTTAAATGTATACAGTTTGTGATTAATTAAATGCTTAAATCTAAAGGTGATAGCTCAGTGGTTAAGAACACTGGCTGCTTTTCCAGAGGTCTGAGATCAATTCCCACCAACCACATGGTGGCTCACAACTATCTATAATGGGATCTGATGCCCTCTTCTGTCATGCAGGCATACATGCAAATACAGCAGTCATATACATACATATATACATATATACAAACTTTAAAAGAGTGACAATCTGTAAATTTATAGTAAACTTGATGAAACATTTGAAAAAATGCTGAATACTTAATTGGTAAAAGAGCACAAATATTATCCTAGTAAATATTATGCAACATTTAGTTTGAGGAATGGGACAGCTATAATTTTCTTTATATAGCAAAAAAGAAAACACTAATACCTTCACAATGTCTACATTAACAAGTAAAAGAGGATATTCTACTGATAAATATTAATGTTATTAATTACTCAAAAATACAGACCACAAATCAAAGCATTTTTAGGTAAAAGTTCTTTTAGCTTGTGTTTGTCACAGCCCCAGAAAATAGACTTTTTAATTCTAGGGGCAAACATGCTGATTTCTCTTTAAAGAGAAAACACATAGCCTGCTTACACAGACCGTGATTCAGCGCACATCACCGACCATTACATCAGCACAGTGAATGAGAGCATCAAGAGAAATATTTGGGGGAGCTACATGAGCAGACAAGTTTTTGTTTCTACTGCAAATGCCAGTGTCTTAGTTTGTTTCTTATGTGGTGAGTTCCTTTCTCTCAATCCTCACCTACCAGCAGCTGAGCCATCTGAGTTTAGCAGGCAGCATCGTGGTTGAGACCTTAAATGTCTCTAAAGGCTCAGAAGCTGAAGGCTGGACAGCAGTCTATGCAGCTGCTGGGGTCTAAGAGAGCTTCATGAGGGTGGTGTCCTGCAAGGAGTCAGGTCACTGGGAGTGTGCCCATGACAGGGACTGGGACCCAGGCTCCTTCATCTTTCTTTGCTTTGAACAGACTTTCTCTCCTTCAGTCTCCCACTGCTGATAGACTATGTTGTCACAGGCTCAAAGCAACAAGTTCATGATTAAAACCTGAAATATGAGCCAAAACAACATTTTCATCTTTTTTGGTAGTAATTTTGACTGGACGGTGGCAGCTATTTACTCATGTTTTGATTTTTGTTGTTTTTCTTGTTGTTGTTGTTATTCACATATGTTTCTGTTTGGATGTTTGAAGGTTAGAGACACACTGGAGTGATAAATAAAAGTCTAGCTGTTCAAAGTCACATGATTGGCTACAGCACAAGCGAACAGACCAACAAAGGTGTGTGTGTGTGTGTGTGTGTGTGGCGCTTTGTAGAATAATCTGACTATATTATATGAGAATGCAGAATATGAGCTGGCATTTGGAAAAACAGCAAATTTAAATTTGCAGATATTGGCATACACTGTAAAGAAGAACGGAACTAGAAACATATTCACCTAAAGACCTAAATTGAATGAGATCAAATATCGATCAAAAATGTAGCAAATCAACTAGTATATTATATGAAGTTTCTAGAAAAGCATTCATACTTAGCTTTGAATCCTAGCAAACTTTGAAACACAACACTGATTCTCCTAACACTGCCTCTTTTATGAAGGAGAAGTTTTAAATTTTAATTATGAAATAAAACAACAACAACAACGAGCTTTCTACATTTCCACATTGCCCAGTGGTTAATAAGACAAACTATCAGAGTACGGAGGCGTGGTGGCCTTCTATTTCCTTTTGTACAACTTCTCCCTTCCCTCCCCGCCTGGCCCCACACTCCACACAGAAGCCTCCACCTGAGATATTTTCATTTCCATCCCCCTCCCATGTGACTCATAGGTCCGAGCCGGTTAAGACCAGATTATAGAAGATTCAGCTTCCCTTAGGAAACAATAAAAATTTCAAAATCCAAATTATCAGCATCCTATTATACACATAGTGACAGTAGAAACTTATTTGAAATAAAGATACAAAATCATCATCTGAGTCTCCTCATGCCCTGGGCCCCTGAGTCTCCTACCCTAAGCCAATTGTTCAACACTCAGTTTTGCTCCCTGTCACAATCTCACTTTGCACCAAGCAGTTAGTGTCTACCTTCCTGTAGCAGGAATGGCGGTGCCACCTCGATGTAAACACCAGAGGCCATGCAGCCACAAAAGCACCTCCTTCAGGAGGACCTAACTGAGGACTGCCTGAGAGACCAAGGATTGCTGTTGCAGACAAATGCCAGCCATTCAGGAACTGCTATTTAGAAGAGATGCTTTCTTGGGACCAATGGGGAGTGGGTGGAGGGTATTAAAGAAGCTTGCCTGATTGTTCAGATGAGTTTGCTGTAGCATTTCTCCCCTGCTCCTGGAGTCTGTGTCTTTGACTCTGCACCACATCACCTCCAACCCCCAAGGGCAGGTAGGGTCAGCATCGAGTAGTCCAGGGCACAGGCTGCACCTTCCCATCTCTAGGTTTTGAGACTCTGAATACCTAGGCTGTGAATTCATAAACTAAAATTGTATCTGATGTTCACTAAATGTTTGTTAAGAGTCTAGTGCTGTAATAAGCACTTTGTTATACACTGTTCATAGAAAAATAGCCTGGTTTTACAGACAAGAAAACTGAGGCACAGAAAGGTTAAGAGCCTCTCCAAAGAAATCATAATGTTGATCCTTGCATAAACTTGTAGACTCCAAAATCAATGCTTCTAAGACACTGATGCAACTTGCTTTCTGACTAATTAACACTTCTTAAGTACTAAGTAATCAATAAAGAAACTTGTTGAATGAACTGAATTGATTGTGCTCAGCATTTTACACTGCCATTTCTGTGTAACCACAATGAACCTGAGTAAAAATGAACAAGCAGACTCCCAAAGACACACTTAAGTGTCTTCCTGAAGTCACAACTCAACTGTGGCAGGGGTGGAAACTACACAAGATTCTCAGGGCTCCGAGAAACACCGCATCTCACCTCTCTGGGGAAACTGTAAATACATTACAGTTTCTCTGATGTTAAAAATAACTTGGAAAGTAGGCAGAGAAGACTCAGGTCTCTGAGTCACTGCATTGAGGCCGAGAGCCCAGGAGATCGCTCACACCTGAAAGGACTGCTGAATCACATGCGCCAGAGGTGGAAGTCTAGGTCAAATGTAGGATGGCCTTAGTGAGCATCCAAGTGTGTCCGCTGTATCTATAGTGTTCTCGGTCAGCAGTAATGAGATCTGGGATGGATTTCCAGGCAGAGCTGACCCAGACATTCTTAGCTGATACCAACAGGTTATTAAAGCAGTTATGAACATCAAGGTAGCTGATTCCAAGAAAAGAACAGGACCCACCCACCATGAGAAAGCTTCTATGCTTCTGCCAAACTTGCATTATTGGTAGGAAAACCTGCTGTAGGGGTAAAATCAAAATTTTACTGTTGACCTCAAATACTGTGGAATAGCAAAGAGTAAATAGTTGCAGCAGTGAGTTGCAGTTCACTGACTCCAGAATGAGACACAGCCTTCGAGATGGCTGAATCTTCACTGAAACCCTCAAGGACTTTTGGCATGAATACAAGTTTGATCCTCTGTAGTTATTATAAATCTAGAGATCAAAACAAAGAATGGAAAATAGCCAGAGAATGGGAAGAAAGGAAAAGAAAAAAAGAAACCAGATTTAGAGTCCGCTGTCACTGCATTGGGAAAACATGGTATCCACCATTGTGGAATAGCCACCCTCTAAAGATACTAGCATTGCTCTGGTGCTATTTAGTGGCTCTACAAAAGATCCTGGGGTTAGGAAGGCAACTGGTGATTATAAATCCCCAGATCCTTGTTGGATTACCTGGCCCTGTGTAAGGGTCCTGAGTTCATCCCAGCGGGCAATGACCCACCACAGCCACTACTGCTGTTGCTGCTACTGCCAGCATTGCTGGAACCCCAGTACCTACCAGGGCAGGGCTCTCCATCCCCACCTGTAGCCTCACCTCCAGGAACTGGAGCTCCTCTACCTGGTTTGAGATCACTCCTAGGCCCACCCACTGGCCTGTGCCCTTCTCAAGGAACACTGATGTGCATGTCTTGCTTCATGAATGAACACCCTCTACCAGAAATTAGAGGTCCCCCTTCCCCCAGAATTGCTAATGAAGATGATTCTTTCTTCCCCCTGAAATGCATCTCATGAAATTATATAGCCTGTGAGTTCTTTGTCCCATCTTTCTGTATTAGTTATAGCTAATGAAAAGAAATACACAGAGCAATTAAAAGAAACAACACTCTGAAAGTGTGAAGACTTTATTCTGAAAACTTCAAAAACAGGCTGGTGAGATGGACCAGTAAGTGATGCTTGCTGCATAAGTCTGAGAATCTGAACTCAAGAGCCTAGTACCACGTATAACACTAAGCGCAGTAATTGGAGCCTGTGATCTTGACCCTGGAAGGATCCTAGGGCCTGGCCAGCCAGCTAGTCCATCTAAATCAGCCAGTTCCTGGACCAGGAAGAGACCCCATCTCAAAAAATAAGGTAAACAATTATAGTGGAAGACAGCCAAATTCAACACACAAACACACACACATACACACACACACACACCACACACACACACACACCACACACACACACACACACACACACACACCTGCCTCTAAAGTTAAGCATTTTTAACATCTTATGTTTATGTCAAATGAATACACTTAGATTCTAAATGTAAATTTAAAGACTAACAGCATAAATGGTATGATCTGGGTTCCTAAAGTGGAAGTTTCAAATTAACTTTGGACCTCTTTTTGAAGTTTTTCACTACATAGCCAAGGCTGTCTCAAAACTCATCCTCCTGACTCGTGCTCTAGAATACTGAATGCACAGGCATGGGCCATCATGCTCAGCTTAAACATTTCTCTTTTCATAATAAAAAATAACTCAATAAGATTATGTTTCAGAAGCACATACATAAGAACTCAGATGCCATTTTCATCAACAGATTAGCCCACTTGAGATTTAAGAAAAATGTAATTGTACACAAGCATTCACATCTATAAACCCTGCACTCAAGAGACTCTGAGGCAGGAAGAATGTCATTCCAAGGTTAGACTAATCTATATACCCAGACAGATCTTGTCTCTAAAAAGAATTCTAAATACAATTTTAATAGTATTTCCCCTATTGTTTGTGGGAAGTAAAATTTGAAGATGCCCCTCATGGCAGGAAAGGCAGGTCTGGGCGAGAGTATTCCCAGGGAAACTTTACAAGGCCTACCTTGTGTGGTAAAGACTTGAGGTGAACTCCAGTCACTCCAGACTCCTGAGCCATCCAGTCTCTTGCTCCTCACCTGGACCTCATACAAAGATCCAGGAAGCACACTGTCTATCAGCAGAGATGTAGCTGAGACGATTTCAGCAGCCTGTTAAATGTAATGTTGAAATATCAGAACATCAAATTGGTATGAAATATTTGCCAAAACTGATAGTACATAAACCTAGGCAAAATTCAAAGAGTTATAATCTTACAGATGCACTGTCTGAAAACAGAATTAAAACAGAAACCAATGGCCAAATGCAAAAGAAATGCTATGCACCTGTCAATAAAACTTTAAAGAGTTTGTAGATCGAGCAACAAATGTGACCACTAACAAATAGTAACTGAACACTAATATCCATGATACCAAAGTTATTGGGAATGTTGTAGCCATTTTGCCATCTGTCACACTGGTGGAAAACAATGTGGAGAGGTGTAGAGAGATCTGGAAGAGTCCTGAAGGACAGCTGCACAGAAGAGGAACATGAATGATATTTTTTCCTTTTTTTTTTTAATTTTCTAAGGTTTTTTTATTTACATTCCAAATCATTTCCCCTTTCCCGTTCCCTCCCTCCCCGAAAGTCCCATAAGCCCCCTTGCCTCCCTCTTTTCCCCCATTCAACCCCCTCTTGCTTCTCTGTCCTGGCATTCCCCTACATCCAGTCTTTCCAGGACCAGGGGTCTCTCCTTCCATCTTCTTGGACATCTATTGATATGTGAATTGTGTCTTGGGTATTCCGAGTTTCTGGGTTAATATCCCCTTATCAGTGACTGCATACCATGTGTGTTCTTTTGTGATTGGGTTACCTCACTAAGGATGATATTTTCAAGTTCTGACCATTTGCCTAGGAATTTTCGTGAATTCATTGTTTTTAATTGCAGAGTAGTATTCCATTGTGTAAATATACCACATCTTCTAAATCCATTCCTCTGTTGAGGGACATCTGGGTTCTTTCCAGCTTCTGGCTATTATAAATAAGGATGCTATGAACATAGTGGAGCATGTGTCCTTATTGCATGAAGGGGAAGCCTCTGGGTATATGCCCAGGAGTGGTATAGCTGGGTCCTTCTGGAGTGTCATGCCCAGTTTTCTGAGGAACCGCCAGACTGCTTTCCAGAGTGGTTGTACCAGCTTGCAATCCCACCAGCAGTGGAGGAGTGTTCTTCTTTCTCCACATCCTCTCCAGCACCAGCTCTCTCCTGTGTTTTTGATCTTAGCCATTCTGACTGGTGCGAGATGGAATCTCAGGGTTGTTTTGATTTGCATTTCTCTAGTGACTAAGGATGTTGAACATTTCTTTAGGTGCTTCCCAGCCATTAGATATTCTTCAGGTGAGAACTCTTTGTTTAGCTCTGTACCCCATTTTTTAATAGGGTTATTTGGCTCTCTGGAGTCTAACTTCTTGAGTTCTTTGTATATATTGGATATTAGCCCTCTGTCAGATGTAGGGTTGGTAAAGATCATTTCCCAGTTTGTTGGTTGCCGCTTTGTCTTTTTGACAGTGTCTTTTGCCTTACTTTGTAATTTAATGAGGTCCCATTTGTCAATTCTTGATCTTAGAGCATAAGCTAATGGAGTTCTGTTCAGGAAATTCTCCCCTGTGCCCATATGTTTGAGGTTCTTCCCTAGTTTCCCTTCTATTAGTTTCAGTGTGTCTGGTTTTATGTGGAGATCCTTGATCCACTTGGAATTGAGCTTAGTGCAAGGAGATAAGAATGGGTCAATTTGAATTCTTCTGCATGTTGACCTCCAGTTGAGCCAGCACCATTTGTTGAAAAGGCTATCTTTTTTCCACTGGATGGTTTTAGCTCCTTTGTCAAAGATCAAGTGACCATAGGAGTGTGAATTCATTTCTGGGTCTTCAATTCTGTTCCATTGATCTACATGCCTGTCACTATACCAATACCATGCAGTTTTTTAACACCATTGCTCTGTAGTACAGCTTGAGGTCTGGGATACTGATTCCCCCAGAAGTTCTTTTACTCTTGAGAATAGTTTTAGCTATCCTGGGTTTTCTGTTATTCCAGATGATTTTTTGAATTGCTCTTTCTAACTCTATGAAGAATTGAGTTGGGATTTTGATGGGGATTGCATTGAATCTGTATATTGCTTTTGGCAAGATGGTCATTTTTACTATATTAATCCTGCCAATCTATGAGCATGGAAGATTTTTCCATCTTCTGAGGTCTTCTTCAATTTCTTTCTTCAGAGACTTGAAGTTCTTGTCATACAGATCTTTCACTTGTTTGGTTAGAGTCACACCAAGATACTTTATATTGTTTGTGGCTATCGTGAAGGGTATCATTTCTCTTATTTCTTTCTCAGCCTGCTTATCCTTTGAGTACAGGAAGGCTACTGATGAATGATATTAAGATCCTGACCTCTACAGGGCATGAGTCAACACACCGCTTATAAACTAAAGGAGGATGGATCTGGGGCCAAAGCCCTGCAGAAGCCAAACTCTAGATAGAATTTGGGATGCTCATTCAGTGTTTCTTTCTAAAAATGTGTTCCAATCAAACTCCCTGGTCTCTTCAAGACTGTGAGAGGAAGAAAGGGGTCATAGGTTAAAAAGTATGAAAAGCATGAGGTATCCATACAACAGTATAGGACCTTCATTACAATCCTGTGATCTCCAACTTCCTAATGAGAAAGTATCTTACAATAGCCTTCACTCTGCATTTGTTTATACACCTGACACCAAAGGTTCCCAAACTGCTCTCTGCAAAAATAAGGCCTTAGAAAAGTAACACTGTTCTAAAAAGATCATTTTTTTAAAAAACTTGGAATGATGTAATGCTAAGGTTCACTATGTGCCATGAAAGCTTTCACATGACCTCATGAGCTACTTGTGACCTCCTCCTCCCCACCCGTCCCATCTCTGATGTCATCCATGGCACAGTTCTCTCCACTCAGCCTCAGCCACACCAGCCCCTGCATTGCTGGTCCATCTGCTCTTCATCCACCTCGCCAGACACCTACACAGCCATCTCCTTCAAATCTCTGTTCAAACGTCACCTTCCCCATGAGGCCTGCCCCAACCTCCACTTGCTATGACAATCTTTCATCATCCTCTTATCCAGCTCTATGATCTCTAGGTATTCTTGCTGCATCTAGAACAGCTCCCAGCAACAAAAGGCCACTCAAAGTACTCCAGTGTATTAGCGAAAGAGGATGCTGATGGACTTCATGACAGAAATGCATATATTGTTTTTCAACACACTAAGCCATAAAAATGTAAAGATGCAATGTAAATCAGCAGTCTATAGATAAAAACAGTTATAACTAAAAGTTAAAATGCTATAGCTGGCCGGGTGGAGGTGACACACAGGATGAATCCCAGCATTTGGGAGGCAGAGGCAGGCAAATCTCTGAATCTGAGGCCAGCCTGGTCTACAGAGCAAATTCCAGGACAGCCAGAACTACATAGAGAAACCCTGTCTCAAAAAAAAAATTATACCTGGTTTCCTGTTGAGTGTAGACTATCTTAATATGTAACAGTGAAATAGTCCATTCTTCTCTAGAAAGCACAGGCATATTTAGCAGGCAACGGTAATTTCTAAGAGACTTAGAAATCTTTAATTGCCTCTTAAAATTTCACTTTCTTTACCAAAATATACTTACCTCTCTTACAATTGTAGAATTCTCTAAATATTTCACCTGATATTGAAGCGGAAATGGTGCTATTGTCTGGCTGTCCCAAGAAATCTTTAAATTACCATCATCTGTGACTTCCATACGCAAACCTAGGGGTGGATCGGGCTTCACTTAAGGAAAAAAGAAAAACAAAAAGACCTTTAAGCCGGTCATTTTTCAGGGCTATCATATATGAGTAAAATGAAGGTGAGATGAATAGCTTGTCTTTCAACTACTTAAAATGTTACCTCATTTGAGAGCTAATTACAGAGTTAAAGCACAGAGGGAGGATGGGCCCTTCCCTTGCTCACAAGCATCCCAGCAAACCCAGTCTTCATTCCTTCACCTGTGTGGGAAAGGCTATAAACCAGCAAATGATATGGTTTTGATAAATGTGACTGCCTTCTATAAAAAGTCTACCTAACTTTATGCTGCTAGTAATTTTCAGTCTTACTTGGAGTCTCTGCCTAGTCCCAGTCACTGTACCTGCTTTTGCAGATCATGAGGACAAGAGCAGTGTGCAGAATAGTATTCAGAAAATGCACAGACCTGGGCAAAGTCAGCATATCTATCCATGTAAAGTAGCAATTCAGAGCACACCTACTCAACCCAGAACAAACATGACCGTGCAGTAACTGCACCATTAGAAGGACCTGTCTCTCTATAGACATGGGAGTGGAGTTTTTTTTTTTTTTTGGCTTATTGGGGATTTTAACTAAATAAATGATTTCTGAATTCAAATGTATATGTGCATATTAACATTTATATATGTACATGCATATATAAGTGCTTGATTAATTCAACGAATAGGAAAATATTTTAAATATGTGAAGAAACAATTTAAACATCTTACAGGCAAAGATTACTTTAACAAACTATGGTTCATACCATAAAGGTATGAACTCAAGCAGTCATTAAAACTCACACTGTAGTAGAATATTGAAAATCTTTTAACTTCTGAAGTTCAAGGGGCTTATCGCAAATTCAAACTGTTCTGTAAAACATTCTATTTTTAATTGTGTGTGTGTGTTTGTGTGTGTGTGTGTGTGTGTGTGTGCCTGTGTATGGATATGTGCATTCAGTTGCCCTAGGAAACCAGAAAGCAATGTTGGAGCCTCCAATAGCTACAAGCAGTTGTGAGCTGCCGTGTGGGTGCAGGGAACCGAACCTGGGTCCTCTGCAAGTGGTTCAAATGTTGAGCCATGTCTCCAGTCTCCATACTTGTGAAATTAGCAAATAGTGTATGGAAAAGAAGAAATGTGCGTGAATGGCAAACTGCACATCCATTTTCACCTCAGCATGGCTCTGTATTTGCAAGGCATGTACAATGAACAGGAACTGATGAGTTCGTGGACATTACCATCACAATAACACACATTTACTGGATTCAATTGTATTTTTAACCAAAACTGGTATAGTTCTCACACATCCTATCTGTTCAGGAATTTAGAAATGTTGTTTTGCCTTTTCCTTTATTCAAATCTTACTCTTTTGTGATTCGTTACAAGTTTAAGCTATTATAAGTAGGGGGAACTAAACACTGACATGTAAATTTTACTGTGTTCCCAGGAGCAAAAACAGCACAGAAGCTTAAAAAAAAATAAATATAGCAAAGAGTAGTGAAATTACAGACAATTGCAGGCTGTTTCACATTTCTTATCTTCTACCAGTATATGCTCGTATGAAAACATACATAAAGATATATATGTATCTTCATGTATTATGTAAAGATGTTTCCCTGGCTCTCCTATACCCAGCTCAGCACTGCTGCAGCTCACCCACTCATCAAGGGTGGGGGAGACCTGCCTTCCACCTAAGCCTACCTTGGTCAGCACCTCCCCACCATTCACAAACTCTGCCATGATCAAGATAACTACCCTTTACCAAGTCTGATATCATTCTCCAACTAAGTCTCTTAGCACACTGTGCCACACAGCTGCAAAAACCTTAAGTGTTTTTACCCACATTTTCTAAGACAACACAGTCTCCTTAATTCTTACTAAAGTCTGTTAATGTTTTTCTTCCTGAAGTCTAACTGGATGCTCTGACAGGATCCATATGCTAACAACTCCCAAAGACAGATAAATATTCCCCTGAACTTTGGAGTCTTATATCCAACTGCCTACTCAATACCTCATAGGACTCTAAGAGTCATCTCAAACACAAAGTGACCTTGATTTCTGCACATACACCTAATCCCCAACATTCCTCTCTGAAGAACTGGTGTTTTCATTGATGGAGATTTTTAGGGACAAACTGAAGGATAAACCTTACTTCCTCTCTGTCCTTCAACTCCTACAAAGGAATCTCATCAGTTCCTTACACCTATATTGCTACAGCCCTAAACCAACTGGCCAGTCCCTACAGCCTCCCGTCTTAGTTCCTCCTCCTACCCACACACCTGTTCTTTTCCCTTTAATATTTACATTCTTCACAAGGTAGAATAGAATCTGAACATACAGATATATGTGATCATATCACAGTCTGATCCTATCAACCCCTAATCAAAAGATTCAATATGAATGGCATCAAATCCAAAATCTCTAACCCTGGCCTCTGGTGTTCTATGTCCCTTAATAACTCTGATCCAATCTCCTATGAGGCACACTCCATTAACTCCACTCGTGGGGACTTCCATGTGTTCCTCATTTCATCACAGGGATTTTGTCTTCAACACAGGATTTTGTCTGACTTGAAGCATTTCTTACTCTGGAGATTTACATGTATACTTCTTCATTTACTTAATACTAAATAGATCATTGACCATCATTAGCGGAAATGACAATCCCCGAATAAACACTACTACATAATACGTCATCATTCTTTCACAGAAATTACAAATTTTGGATATTTCAAGTTCGAATATAAGAAATTGATTTTTTTCGAATATCTCTGTATTAGGATATTATTAAGAATTTCTGAGAATTGCTCTAACTCTATGAAGAACTGAGTTGGGATTTTGATGGGGATTGCATTGAATCTGTAGATTGCTTTTGGCAAGATGGCCATTTTAACTATATTAATCCTGCCAATCCATGAGCATGAGAGATCTTTCCATCTTCTGAGGTCTTCTTCGACTTCTTTTTTCAGAGACTTGAAGTTCTTGTCATACAGATCTTTCATTGTTTGGTTAGAGTAACACCAAGATATTTTATATTGTTTGTGACTATTTTGAAGGGTGTCATTTCCCTAATTTCTTTCTCAGTTTGTTTATCCTTTGAGTATAGGAAGGCTACTGATTTGTTTGGGTTAATTTTATATCGGGCCACTTTGCTGAGGTTATTTATCAGCTGTAGGAGTTCTCTGGTGGAGTTTTTTGGGTCACTTAATTATATTATCATATCATCTGCCAATAATAGTTTGACTTCTTCCTTTCCAATTGGTATCCCTTTGACCTCCTTTTGTTGTCTAATTGCTCTAGCTACAACTTTAAGTACTATATTGAAAAAGATATGGAGAGAGAGAGGGCAGCCTTGTCTAGTCCCTGATTTTAGTGGGATTGCTTCAAGTTTCTCTCCAGTTAGTTTGATATATAGATATAGATATATCTATATCTATATCTATACATATATATATGTATAAAGAGTTAGCAAATGTTCCCTACCCAAAAAAAATAAGAATTTCTGAATAGGGTGGGTTGATGAGCAGGGGTGGGGGAATGGGATAGGGTGGTTTTTGAGGGGAAACCAGAAAAGGGGTCCCATTTGAAATGTAAATAAAGAAAATATCTTATTAAAAAAGAAAAAAGAATTTCTGAATACATATAAATCCAATGGTCACACATTAACTTAACTACTCTTCTTAGAAATCAAATTAATGCAGTGCTGATCTAAGTGCTTTTTAAATTACCTAGTTTTGAGAAGATAAGAATATGACACTAAATAAATATTTTATCATTTTTTTTCCTGTGACGTAATTCCACAAATGAATTGCTCGGGTATCATTATCATTATGTTGCAAAAGAGCCAAGCTTAGGTCTCTAGAGAGCAAATTACTTGAAAGTCCTATTGTTAAAATTGTTAAACAAGGGTTCAAAAGTGCCATCTTAAGTCATGTAAAAAGAAGCAATGCTTGGAGCTGTGTATAAAATTGAGAGAGAAATGGAAAGTGTGTTCAGCAGCATCAAGATCTATGAATCAAAGGCAAATGTGGAGAGTTGCTTAGAGGGTGGCGAGACTGCTCACCTGGTACAGTGCCTGTCTCGTGAGTTTGGATCCTCAGCATCACCATAAAACATAGGAATGAAGGCATAGTGATGTGTGCCGACGTTCCTAGTGCTGAGGGGCCAAAGACAGGAGGATCCCTGAAGCTCAGGACCTAGCGAGTCTTGCCAAACTGGTAGGCTCCAGACTCAGCGAGAAACCCTTTTACAATAAAGTAAAATAAGGAAGAACAATAAAGGAGGGAATTCAACATTGACCTTTGGCCTCCACATGTACCTGCCCACACACATGCACACATATGAGGAGATACATGTTATCATTTCAGAAAATGGAAATAAGATAGCAAAGCTACCAAGTAATATCCAATTGGACATAATGAACTTCACTGTGTATATAAAACTAAGTAAGTACCTTAGTACTTGCTTGTGTGATTCACATCTGTAAACTAAATATGTAAGTTTATTAAAGAAGGCTTGAGGATCTTTGCAATAAAAACAATGAGGTTGTCTTGTACTTGGGCTGTGCAGTGGATGGCGTGACTGTTACCACTCTGTATTGACTTTGCTCAGTACTACAGCTCTGCTGTGTGAGTAGGAACCCTGCCCCACTCCTCAGGGTCTCCAGCCTCTAATCCCTGCACACACGAATTCTAAGGTATATTTATTGGAGAAATATGTTTTTAATACTTTTCAAAAATAGTTACCTAAGATATGAACAGATGATAATCAAACAATACACATCCATTCACTAAATCCCAGACTTAAAGGAGCCACAGCTGCTTCAAAAGACCATTTCAGTGCTAATGTTAGAGAGATTTACTCCTGTGAACACATGGAGAAGCTGCCTATAGCACCCTAGGACTACCCATGCTTTTCAATAGTGATTGCAGTGAGGTAAGCCAGTGAAAATCTTTAACCCACAAGTAACCTTTCAACATCTTTGCGTGATTTTTTTTTTTAGGGCTCCTGTCACTCTGAAGTGCAACTTACCAACAAGCATGGGCTGCAGTGACATCAGAGGTGACAGAAAACTCACACCAGCAGATGCGATTTCCAAATACATCAAAAGAGCGTAGTTGAATTTGGCTCTAGGTACCGGCACATGGCATTCACATCCCCGAACACTGCAGTTACACTGGACAGTCTGGAAGTTGTCCTTCAGTGGGGGCAGAGGCAAATCATCTATGACTTCAGGCCTAAGAGCAAAATGTAAGATGGATATGGAGATTGAACAGGTTTCGGAAGCAGGATATCAAATCCAGCTTAAAGGTGGGCTATATCAGAAAAAATAGAGAGTTAGAGTGGACTGACTGTGAAGGTAGCATAAGCAAGGGAGGAAAGGCACTAACAAGAAAGAAAAGCCACAGTCCTAACATACAATTCACAGTGAAAATACCCTTAAGAACAAATAGGAAATAAAGGCTTTTTCAGACAGGCCTAAACTTAAAGAATCATCTTCAGATCTGCATTATAAAAAGCCTATAGGAAGGCTCTGGACACAAGAAAATCAAAGAAGCTTGAAATCTGGTGTCATACAAAGGAATGAAGTTTGACTCCAAGGATAATTATTTATTGTCTGATTAAATTAAGATTGGCAGCCATGTATTTACAGGGTATTACAGAGATTGAACTGAAGTATGCAGTATTAACACCAAGCTTGGGGGAGCTGGTGTTGTACACCTGAAATGACACACGACATACAAAGTGGTATAGAGTCACTTAGATTCTAAGACATGTCATAATTCAAAAGCTACTAAAGTAATAAGTCATGTAGATGAAGCTAATAGGCAACAAAACAGATTAAAAGGAGTCATAAAAATATGCTAAAACTACGAAAAATTTCAACCTGGTCATGTTGGCACATGCCTTTAATCCCAGCTCTTAGGAGGCAGAGGCAGGCAGATCTCAAGTTCGAAGTCAGTCTGGTCTACAGAGACCCAGGCCAAACACAGCTTCACAGAGAAACTCTGACTCCAAAATCCAAAACCCAAAACCCCAAAACAAACAACAAACAAACAAAAAATGGAGAAAAGAAGAAAAAAGAGAAGGCCTGAGACTAAAGTTGGTGGCATTAAATGCAAATAGTCTAAATGTCTCGCTTAGAGGGCAGTCAGTAGCAAATTGGGCAAAAGAATAAGACCCAATTATAAACCTCTCATAAGAAATCCATTTTAACACTGAAACTCAAATTCACTAAAGAAGATGGTTAGAAAAAGATATGCTATTTCAAGATAAATCAAAATACAGCTGAAGAGCTACATTAATGTCAATAAAGTTGAATGTAGTACAATAATTATTTTCCAAGGTAAAGAAGGTCATTCATATCAAAAAAAATTGTGGAGGGGCGTCACCAAAAGTACATATAATGTGTGTGTACCTAATAACAGGCAGAAATAGGCTATTTCATAATTACTGGTGAAAAGTTCAACTCTTCTCTAATAATTAGTATAATACATAGACAAAATGGATCAGGAATAAGAGTCAAAAAGCACTGTGAAACAACTTGACCCATGCAGTGAGATTAGTTCTCTACATCCTAGCCATATTAAGTTCATTTTGCAGCAAGCCATCATTTAGCATTGCCAAACTGTACAAAACAAGCCATCCCTCCCATAGAGGAACAATGTTTGCCTAGAGCATCAGACTTTCTGATAGGACAAGGGGAAAGTAGATTCAAATATGGAACTTGCTACTATCATTACTTACCTTCAAAAGTAAATAAGCTCATTCATATATGTGAGAATTAAATATAGTGTTTATGGTGATTTGAAAAGGTATGGCCCCCACAGATTCATGGGTTTGAATGCTTGACCATAGGGAATGGCACTATTAGAAGGCATAGCCTTGTTGAAGGACGTGTGGGCTTTGAGGTCATATATGCTCAAGCTTCACCCAGTATGGCCCACAGTCTCCTTCTGCTGCCTGTGGATCAAGATATAGAACTCTTGCATCTTCCAGCACCATGTCTGTCTGCATATTGCCAAGCTTCCTACCATGATGATAATAGACTAAATCTCTGAAACTGTAAGATAGCCTCAATTAAATGTTTTCGTTTATAGGAGTTGCTGTGGTCATGGTGTCTCTTCATAGTGATGGAACCCTAAGACATGTGCGAAGAAGAAGAGAAGAAACCATAGAGGCTGAGGGAGATGGCTCAGCGGGTAAAGTGCTTGTTATACAAATCATGAGGGCCTTATTTTGAATTCAATGAAGCCACATAAAAGCTGGATAATTGCAAACATCTATGATCCCAGTACTTTCCCTATAAAATGGAAGCAGAAACAGGAGAATTCCCCAGAAGCTCTCAGGCTAGCTAATCTGATATGTTAGCAACAAACAAGACATCCTACCTCAAAACAAGATGGGATTTAATGACTGACACTCAAGATTGTTCTCTCTCTCTCTCTCTCTCTCTCTCTCTCTCTCTCTCTCTCTCTCTCTCTCTCACACACACACACACACACACACACACTGCTAGTATTTAATTCTTATATGTGAATAAAATTTACTTGAAATTACATAATGATGCAAGAACATTTGTCAAATTGATGATTTTAAGTTTGACTTCTTTACAAACTTTACCTTGGGCAAAATTTTCTAGTTAGTGACATAAGTATTTAGAACTTAAAATTCATTGTTAACAGCCACACATGGTTCATGGTACATTTGGTCCTCTGACTTTTGGTACAATTTTTTTCTTCCCAGAAAATTTCTCTATAAAATCATTGGCATTCTGTAAACCAGGCCTAAGCTAAATTAGTGTAAAAGTGTACTACCTAAGGTCCTGGCTTAGAAAAGTTGACAGTGAACCCCAGTCCCCAGTTCTTGAAGAAGAACTTTACCTACCTTAGCTTTGCAAATTGCCTATTTGATGTTTCATACTAGTGAGCTGTAAAAATGGTACCACAAAACTTTATCCTACTAATATCAAATAATGCAAAGAATAATGATTCTTAGACCTTATTTGAAAAATTCATGGATTCTGTGTCAAAAAAAAAATAAACCAGAAACATTCTACCTCTATGTGAGACCCACTGGATCGGCAGAAGTGGCAGCCTCTGACCTAGATAAATCTTACAGAGGAGAAGAACTGTACTCTTCTAAGTTCTCTGTCCAAACAACTGGAGAATCAACAAGGACAAGAGGAAGAAAGAAAGGGAAAGGCATAAACACAAAGAAATCTCATGGGCAGTCTGGTAGATTTAGGTGAGAGGCATGAGTATCAACCTACTTCTGGGAATAAGAGAAGAATAGACTCTGCCCAGTTGTTGACAGGGCGGCTAGATTAACTCTTAAACAGAGATTGTTTAGAAGGAAGGTCAAGTCTCCCCAGGGCCAGAAATAGAACTTAGATTCTGTTCTTTTGAACACAAGGAAGAAGCTTTGCCTTAGTGGGTTTCTGCAGGGCCTGAATCCAACCATTTTTTTCATAGAGCAATTTAAATTCTAAGAAGAAACTTTTCTTTTTAATGTTACCAAAGGAACAGAAGACAGGGTCCAAGGTCAGGAGGGAAAGTTCCATCCTTGTTGGCCTACCAACTGACCAAAATATGTCTAGCTCTCTCACACGAGGACATGGGACTTATGTGGTATCTAGCCTCTCCAGAAGTAAGCTAAAGTCAAAAATGGCTCTGGAAAAAGACAGAAGAGAGAAGGGCTTATGCACAGGAGTAACAGAGCTTTTAGAATGAATTCTCAAACTGCGGAAAGCCAGTGAGGTAGGAAAAGCCTAGTGACCCTGGGTCACTTAAAAAAAAAAAAACAAAAAAACAACTTTTCTACGTTTCCCTGGTTAAGCGACATCCAGAACCTTCACGTCATCTCCATGGGTAATCTGGGGTCAGGCATTTCCTGGTAGAGAGGGAGATAAACAAGACTGTCTTAACATTGTGTCCATTAATATTGGACACAAGCACTGCAAGAGCTGAATGTGTCCAGTGAAGCTGCTTGCCAGGGGGACACTCAGGAAAGGACTCGGGTGTCACCCATTAAGAAAGGTCAAAAACGGGAGGTCATGAGATGAGACTAAGTACCCTGAGAGAGAGAAGCTAAGACTTATGGGGAACCATTCCTAAAGTTGGGGGGGGGGATGGGAATAGCATGGTTGAGAGGAGAGCTAGTCAAAGTGTGGAATTCTACTCATTGAGTTTCTAGGAAAAGCAGGTTTATAAGTGACGTCAAAGAATGTGCTTGACAATGCGTAAATTAGGTGGGGTCAATCAGAACAGTGAAACCAAGGCACTGAAACTCATACGTGTGGGTTTTGTAATCACCCTGTGCTGATTTAAAGAAAAAAACAAAAAAACAAAACAAAAAAAAAAACCAAAAAACTGGGGAGCCAAAAAAAAAGGGAACCAGCCCTTCGTAGCCAGGAAGTCCAAACACCCCAGTGTGACTTGGCCGCAGTGCTTCCTCATCTGACTTGGTCCATGGTCCCCTGTGTTCAATGGCTTCCCAGCTCAACCACATTCAGCCTTCAGTCCTCCAACTGTTCTGTGTCTTGTATACTTGCAAATGCTCTGTACTCTCCCCTGCCTACTCTTAGCTTCTGCTGGACGCTCCTTAGTTCATGTGTCATGTCCGTCTCTTTATTACATGGCTACACTTTCAAACTTTAGCATTTTATATTTTTAAAACCTACTTCAACTCCACAATGAAGCATATTACATAGATATTTCCTAACAGACTGAAACACTCCATCATATAGGAACGTTCTTTAAGTCAGAAGGTAAATAACTCAAATAGCTTCAGGAAGTCCTTGAAACTGACCAGATTCACCAGCCACCCCACCCCACCATACTCCCCGAGGAAAACGACAAGAAGTAGAAATCAGTCACGCTAACTAGAAGAGGTTTAGACCAACTGAGTCGCTTGGAAACTCAAACTGTTGAGTGCCCTCCCTGTGTCCAGTGGGTCCCAGGTCCCCAGCTTTGGTGAGCAGTCATTCATGCTAGGGTGGGCTTAAGTGATATGGGTGTATCTGAGTCATCTCTTCCCACGTAAGTAACCCCTCACCCATATTCCTATAATTAATTCCAGTAAAACTCATTGGTTCACCAAGTTGGACCTTGGTGGTGTCCTCACTTTGGTCTGCCATGGGTTCGCTATCTGGAGTGAGTAGTTGTGTGTGTCGTCTCTCTAGGAAAAAAGAGTGTGTGGCAAACACCCTTGCCCACACTCAGCTCAGAATGTAGTTGCACACAGTAGGAACCTTTACAAAAGAAAAGGAGAAATTTACGTCCTGGTTTAAAATAAATGTCTTAAGCAGTCCCAGAATATCACATTTTTTAGAGCTTCTCTCCTTCAAGTGCTCAGACAAACATTAATATCTGAGCTCAAACAATGCTTTTCCTTTGAGGACATATTTATAGTATTTTTAATCCTTTTTAAATATCAGATTTTAGCTCCTGGAAAAATACACTTTTTTTTTTATACTTTGAAAGATATCTCTTGTAAATTTTAATGGAACAAGGGGGGTGACATCCTTAAAATAAAACACCTTTAATTACTATTTTAACGCGAATCTCAACATCTCTAAATAAGTAAGCTTAGTCATAAAACTTTGCTGTACAAAGCACTATGCATAAGATCATTATTACCAAAGCATTCAGAGATATTAAAGTGGTTTTCAAAATGGGGTTGGAGCTAGAAGCTAAATATCCAGCCATGACACTCAACTGTAACCAACAGCCTGGAGTCAGTATCTGGACATAGTCCCAGCCTTTTAGAAGAAATTGCCTTTCTGGGCATAAGCACCACAGAAGCAGAGACTCCCCACTGATGAAAAAAAGGAAAGAGTTTCCCTATACGTAACCAGCACTCATGACCGGACACCAAAACTAATTTCTAAAATCTAAACATGGATAGGATAACTCACAAAGCTTCTATTCTGAGTAGGGTATTTTACAAGTTCCCTCACCCCGACCCGAGCCGAAGGATGATCCTGGATATATAGCATACATGGAATATGACACAAGCAGAAGGTCTGGAAATCCTGGCAGATTATGCCATAGAGACCAACTGCCCATGTGGGCTGGGCCAGAAAGTGGGAGATTGAATGCCCTGACAATTAGATATAGGCCAGGGATGTATCCATCTGCCCCATGGAAGTACTTCCCACCAACAAGCATGATCGTTTTAGTTTTCTTTTCTACTAAATAAAAAAAGGGGGTGGGGAGAGACCAAAAACAGCTTGAGGGAGAAAGGGTTTATTTCGTGTATAGGTCAAGCCCATCACGGGGGAATGTGACCACAGAAACTCAAAGCAGGAGCTTGAAGCAGAAATCACAGAGGACTGCTGCTTATTGGCTTGACTTCTAGATAACTCAGGCCCACCTTCCCAGAATACCACCGTCCAGGAGAGCCAGGCCCTCCCACATCCATCAGCAATCAAGAAAATGGTACACAGACATGTACACAGGCCAGTGAGAGGATGTCCCAAGTATGTCTAGATTTGTGTCAAATTGACAAAATTTAACCAGTACAACCAGTTGGTTGTGAAATCTGCTAGATCATAATTTGGTTAGCTGGTTCCCTCTCTAACCTGGCCAAAATGGAAAATTAACTAGAATCTAATTATGATTTTTTTCCCCATGTGTCTGGTAAGCCAATTTATCCCAGGTACAAGAACTGTCAAACTTGGCATTTCAGTACTCTGTCTCGGTAATTACTAGTTACAAACAAAGGCAGCTGTGGAGGTACAGATATAGTATTCCTAAAAATGTAGTTATTTTTACATTTTCAGCTCTCTTATGTATGTGCTAAAGATAAATTAATATGGTTAACTTAGCTGTGCAGGACCAAGCACCTCCTGCCCTGTACTGGCTCTCCTTTCATTATTTACAGACGTGTGCATTGAACACAGAAGGAAGGCAGCGTCGCTGGGAGCACTTCTGTTGGGGGACAACTGTAACTCAGCAGCTTTCTCCTTTACAGATGTGTGCAAGGCCCAAGGTCTCAGTGAACCGAGAGTCTACCACAGAGATGAAGACAGTAACTCTTCCTATTTGAGACTTTCACACTTCCTCTCAGCTGTTTATTTTTGCATTTTTATACCTTTTTGAGGTTTTCTTTTATTTTTAATTAATAGCTTAGATAATAATACAAAGTGCTAGGTTTTACTGCGGCTTCTTCATAGCTATGTGCCCTTCCACCTTGGTCTCAGCCATTTCCTTCTCCACTGCTAATATATGGCCCCCTTGCCTCTGTAGCTGCTTCCCTCTCTATCTGGGTTAGTTCTCCACTTTTGCTTTCCAATTATGTGTATTTCATTAACGTATTTCCTGCCTTCCTTAAGATTACTTCCTCTCCTCTCATGATTCCCTCTATAGACTCATAACTTACAAACACACATATAAATAATATTGACAAAGGAGCTAAAACCATCCAGTGGAAAAAAGATAGCCTTTTCAACAAATGGTGCTGGCTCAGCTGGAGGTCAACATGCAGAAGAATGCAAATTGACCCATCCTTATCTCCTTGCACTAAGCTCAATTCTAAGTGGATCAAAGATCTCCACATAAAACCAGACACACTGAAACTAATAGAAGGGAAACTAGGGAAGAACCTTGAACATATGGGCACAGGGGAGAATTTCCTGAACAGAACTCCAATAGCTTATACTCTAAGATCAAGAATAGACAAATGGGACCTCATTAAATTACAAAGTTTTTGCAAGGCAAAAGACACCGTCAAAAAGACAAAGCGGCAACCAACTAACTGGGAAATGATCTTTACCAACCTTACATCCGACAGAGGGCTAATATCCAAGATATACAAAGAACTCAAGAAGTTAAACTCCAGAGAGGCAAGTAACCCTATTAAAAAATGGGGTACAGAGCTCCACAAAGAGTTCTCACCTGAAGAATATCTAATGGCTGAGAAGCACCTAAAGAGATGTTCATCATCCTTAGTCATTAGGGAAATGCAAATCAAAACAACCCTGAGATTCCATCTCACACCAGTCAGGATGGCTAAGATCAAAAACACAGGAGACAGCAGTTGTTGGCGAGGATGTGGAGAAAGAGGAACACTCCTCCACTGCTGGTGGAATTGCAGGCTGGTACAACCACTCTGGAAAGCAGTCTGGCGGCTCCTCAGAAAACTGGGCATGACACTTCCGGAGGATCCGGCTATACCACTCCTGGGCATATACCCAGAGACTTTACCTGCATGCAATAAGGACACATGCTCCACTATATTCATAGCAGCCTTATTTATAATAGCCAGAAGCTGGAAAGAACCCAGATGTCCCTCAACGGAGGAATGGATTCAGAAGATGTGGTATATTTACACAATGGAATACTACTCTGCAATTAAAAACAATGAATTCACGAAATTCCTAGGCAAATGGTCAGAACTTGAAAATATCATCCTTAGTGAGGTAACCCAATCACAAAAGATCACACATGGTATGAAGTCACTGATAAGGGGATATTGACCCAGAATCTCAGAATACCCTAGACACAATCAGCATATCAATAGATTTCTAAAAAGATGGAAGGAGAGACCCCTGGTCCTGGAAAGACTGGATGTAGGGGAACGCCAGGACAGAGTAATGAGAGGGGGTTGAACGGAGAAAAGAGGGAGGGAAGGGGGCTTATGGGACTTTCGGGGAGGGAGGAAACGGGAAAGGGGAAGTGATTTGGAATGTAAATTAAAAAAATAAAATAAAAAAAAAAAAAAAAAAATAAAAAAAAAAAAAAAAAAAAAAAAAAAAAAAAAAAAAATAATATAGATATACACAGAGATACATACACACACACATACAGCTATAGGTCTGTCGTACATAGTCTTTATGTTGATGTATTTCCCTTCTATTTCTGATTTCTTCAAGGCTTTCCTCCACAAAGGGATGTTGAACTCTGTTAAAGGCCTTTCCTGTATCAATTGAGATGATCATATAATATCTCTCCTTAAGTATATGTATATGATGGATTATATGTAATGATTTGTGCATGCTGAAGTAATGGGAAAGAAGGCCCATTACCTATGACTCACAATGAATCACCAAGGGTTTGAATGTGTAAGGCAGTCAGTGTAAAGCTTTCCTAGTATAAGGTGGGAAGGAAGGGCTAAAGAGAAATGCAATAAACTCAGTGTTCTTATTTGGATTTAGAGTTGATTGTCAAATCAGTGGTCCCCTTTGACCAGAGTGACTCAGAGAAATCAACTAAACACTATCTAAATTATAGCTGTAATTTCTCAAGCCTAGGACTATTTACTCAATCACTTTAAAAAATAATAATTATTCTTCTTTCATACAGATAGAATGGCACATGCCAAAGGAATTGCCTTACCAATTATTTTAGCCACCAACTGAGAGACCAGAGGGGCTCAATGTATGCAATAGCTCTTGTGGACATCTGAGTGAGCACAATCTGAATTCCACTTGACAAAAATACACATTTTTGATAAAGCCAGTAAGTAAATATGGCTTGGGCTAAAGGTCTCACAAACATTCATTCTTCCTTTTATTACCAGCACTTCCTGTTGGAATTTGGATTCTTTTATTTTTGTTTATGTATGTGAGTACACTGTCACTATCTTCAAACATAGCCCTGGAGCTTCTGCCGTGTTATAAGAAGAGGCGTCCTTTCACCACCTGCCTTTCAGACCAAAGATGGAGGAATAACTGTGCTTACTCTTGAGCACATGCCTTTCAAAATACCTGGACTAAACCGAAATAATTCATATCTTTTTTTGTCTTATGTTGTGACCCACCAACATTAACCAGGCCATCATGACTGATCGTGGGGTCTGGTGGGCTCAACAGTGGGCACACAAGTAAAGACAATGACTCCTCCTTTCCCAGAATCTATCTGTAGCTATAGTTCAGTATGGAGGGTATGGTTATTTGAACAAGAATGGACCCCATAGACTCATATATTAGAATACTTGGTTCCCAATTGGTGGAACTATTTTAGAAGGCTTACAAGGTTGGCCTAGTAGGAGGAAGTGTGTCACTGGAGGTTTGCTTTGAGGTTTCAAAAGACTAGTACCATTCCCAAGGTCCTCTCTGCCTCCTACTTTGGATTTTGAGATGTGAGCTATCCCGCTGCCATGCCTTCATTCTGCCATCATGAACCCTAGCCTCCTGAAACCATAAGCTCAAGTGAACTCCTAAATTGGCTTGGTCATGATGCTTTACCACAAAAAGTAACTAATGCATAGAGAAGAGCTCCCTTGAAATGCTCCCACATCCATGACTGACTATTGATAGAGTCAGTCTTGAGCAGGCTCAGTACAAGCAACCACAACCACTGTTTGTGATTTCAGTCTATGCCCTGTCTAGAAGATGGCTTTTTACAGCCCTTCTCTCTGTCTTCTAGCTCTTACTATATAGGTGTTTTTAAAATAGAAGTGAAAGGTTTGTTTCATTTTAAGAACTTTGCACTCTCCCAGAATCTTTAAAATAGAGAGCTATATGGAAACTCTATTGTTTTTATGACAGTTCAATTAATTAACACACAATGGAAACTAAGGTCTTCACTTTCCTCCCCATTCCATTTCATTACTGAAACATTATCAGCTCTTTCAATTTGAGTGTTCTCCTGGACACATCTCTTATCTAGCTACCCTCCCCAGAAGGCCACTCCTCTAAGGGGGACTGCCTATAAACCCAAGAACTCCTGTCAGTTCTGGAGTTCTACTGGCTTCATGAATTCATCAGATCAGTAGAAAGCTAGAGACTCTTCACTCTCTCCATCACATCAATCCCTCAATAAGACTATAGTCCTTCTAACATGCCTCCAACTGCTACCCTTCCATTTAACTTCTTTTCGTCAATATCAAGTTTTTAAAGCCATTCTAGTTGGCAATGTTTTTAATGTGGTTTATACACAGTAAAAAACCTCTCACATCTAGCAAATGGATGGGGATGCATCAAAAAGAGCATGGGATAATTCATATAATAAAGACATTAGGCAATTCACAGAGGCATATCTGACAAAATCCACATGTCTTTTTGTCCATCATATCTGCAGTATCTCTGTGCCTAAATAAACAGGAAGAGAGAGGGGAAAACTAATGACGAAGATTAGGTATATTAGGTTTGTATAGTAGACATCCAAACCACTCTCTACAATGTACACAGCTTCAAAAAGAGGTACAGGGATGGGAGGGATCATAATCCATTTCTGTGCTTTAAACAAATCAGGTCATACGGTCAGCCAAATTAATTTCATCGGTACTCACAGATCATATAAAAGATGGACCTTAGAGTCATAATTCTTGAAGGGGTTCTTAAGTAATGGTTCCATATGACAGATGAATAATGTCAAGTCCCCTTTCATCCAGCACTCTATGTCCCAGTTTACACCTGCATTAAAAATAAACTGCATTAAACCTGAAAAACACTCTCAACAACCCAGAGAAAGAGACGCACTAAATTGAATTTAGCAGTGTTCTGATACAACTTCCGCTGCCCATTCTGAGAGGGGAAAACAGACCCTGGTAGCGTTTTGCTTGCCTGAGCCATCAGTGTCTCCCACCCTCATTTTAGTCCCTTAGCCCCCATCACACCCCAGCCTGTTGTGAATCAGAAAATTAAATTCAATTATTATTCCTCAACTTCGTTTTAATCTCAAGCCACCTAAACAGGACGAGACTCACTCTTATTTACCTTAGTTGATGTTTATTTTTCAAGGGGAATCACTACATCGAGTAAGACAACTTCCTGTAGCCCCTTGTAACTCCAGCTCCTAGAGAAGGGAGGACATTTTCTGGCCTCCTCAGGCAACCGAACATATGTGCCATCGTTTATACAGAAATACATATGTATGTGTAAATAAAAAATGAAAGTAAATCTTTCAAAAAATTTGTGGCTAACAAGACAAAACTTGATACAACATTAACATATTTCTCCAAATGAGAAGTATTCCCAGTTACTGGGTGCCTTGAATGAAGGAGAAACCTATGAGAAAGAATAACAAATTGAAATCTTTGATAGCTATTACTTACCCTACTCATTTTAGTCATGAAAATAGTTCCCTTAGAAATGAACTAGTTACTAGCCATTTTCATACAAAAATTAAAATCCACAGTATGGTAATCATTTTCCCTCCAGAAGAAAAGAATGTGATAACATTTTTATCATTCAAGACTTATTACTAAGACTGTGCTCATTCTTAGCATATTTAAAAATCAATGGATTGCTTAGGCATTCCTTTACTAGATAACAAAAAAGCTTCTTTCAAAATGATATTAGCATTTATGAACTGAATTGAAATTATTCCAACTAACTTGTTTTTAAAATCTAGTTTGATAACATAATCAAATTTCAACAATATTCTTTTTGCGATGATTTATTTTATTTCTCTCTCTCTCTCTCTCTCTCTCTCTCTCTCTCTCTCTCTCTCTCTCTCTCTCTGTGTGTGTGTGTGTGTGTGTGTGTGTGTGTCCCTGTATGGGTTTAAGTGCACTGACGGCATGCAGGGGACAGAGGCCGGAAGAGGGCATCCGATCAGTTAGAACTAAAGTTGGAGGTGATTGGGAGTCTTCCGACTTGAATGGCAGAAACTGAACCTGAGCTGTCTGTCGGCAGGAGCAGCAATTGCTCTTACCCACCGAGCCATCTCTCCAAACCCTTCTTAAACTGGTTTCAACATGGGCTGCTTTTTTTCCACATAATTGAAAATGAACAAATGGGTAGATGGGGGAACATCTGGCAACATCTGAAGATTTCTTTAGTTTGGTTTGCCTGCTGAGACAGGGTCTCACTCTGGAGCCCAGGCTGGATTGGAGCTTGCAATCCTCCTACATGTCTTTGTCTCTCACATGCCACCATGGCGGCTGGAGATATTTCTTTTATTACTGGGTATATACCAGGGCTACCATTAAGCATTCTGCATTACAGAGGTCAGTCGGAAGGATTATCTGGACTGAAGGGTCATTAGCATCAACTATAAAATCCCAACTAACACTATACAAGAGTCCTTACTTATGTATACCTATTTTCCCATATTTGAGGTCTTTTCCTCTAATTGACTCAATTAAGTCTTCTCTGCCCTTTCAGAAAACTTAGAGATAATTTTGTTTTAATTTTCATATACAAAATTAACTAAGCTTTTGAGATGTATAATTCTTAAGACAACAATTAAACTCACTCAGCATAACATTTATTGTTTTGGGGAGATTCTTAGCCTGCACAATTCATTATAATTCAGAAATATTTTTAAATTTAGTTACTTCAACCTTGTTGTTAATAATTTGATATTTTATCTACTTAAAGTGTGCATTTTCTACTTCCAAAAAATTTAGACTTCAAACAGTGTATTTACAGGTAAAAAGAGTTGAGTTCCCTTAATGACAGTTTTATAGGATATAAAATTATCAAAACATATTTACTAGTCACACAATGAATCCTAATTTTAATACTAATATAAAATTATATGTTAATTACATAAAAAGACATCTAATGGATAGAAGTTTCAGAGAATCGAAAGATTTTGCTGAATGCACTGTATATACTTGGGGCATAAAAGTACTTACCTAACTGGTGAAAAACTAAAGCCTTCACCACTGAAGTCAGTGTCTTCCCTTCAGTGTTGTCTGTGAGTGCAGGGCAGTTTGGACCTTGCTCATTCCCAAAGCAACAGTGGAAGACTGTTTTGGATAACTCAGAAATGTAGATACCACTTGAATTAAATTTAGCTTCAACAACTGCTTCAGAAGCCCCCTTCAAAGCTGAAGCATTGTTTGGGACTCCAGCAGGTGAGAGAAAGGAGTCATTGGTTGTATTCGGTGGTGCACAAAACAACTTAAATTTCCAGGGAGAGATTGGATATGCCAGGTTAAGTGCAGCAATCCCATAAAGAAATTCTGTTAGGACAGCAAAAAGACACAGAAAACAAGCCATCATTTTCATGAAGATTAACTAGGAAGTACTTGAGATTAAATAGTACAGCATTTCTGAGTAGAAATATTTAACCTTCGGAGTGCTGGATCAGTGTCTAAGAAACAATCCTAAGCTTCTACCTTCCAGTGTAGTAGACTTGAGAACTTGTCATTTACTGAACTAATTCCACCTCTCTTCTGGAAATTCTTGCATCAATTTTCCTCATTAATCTAACAAGTTTACATTTTCGTATGAGAAAATTTACATCAATTTTCTTCCTTTTTATATGAAAATTATCTAACTTTCAGAAATATCAGAGTGCTTAATTTTCAATAAGCACTAAAGTACTCTTAAAATTCATTAAAAGACTCACAACAGTGGGTTAACAATTTTCACTGAACGCTTTTAGACAAAGTTTGTCTTTGACTTAGAGACAGTTTGAGGTCTCCTGAACCTTCCCAGGTACCTCCAGATATATGATGTCACATAGGAAATGCCCCATGCGCTGCCCAGGAAATAACAAAACAACACATTCCCTCCAGGAAACTCCTACTGTGGGTGAACCACGACCCTTTAAACACAAAACTAAGAACACTCATAGAATTGTACCCAAAAAGCCTCAGGTGTTACACTTACCTTTAAATAAGTGCTTTTTGAAAATAAACAATTGACTGGCTATACATCTCCATTTTACAAATGAACCTAAATAATCTGATGACTTTCTCACTGTGTATATTCACCAACACAGAGAGTTCTAAGAATTGTGTATGGATTTGTATGGAATGAGAGTTCTGAAGAAAGTGTAAAGAAAGAGAAGCAAACAATGTTCTTTGATGTCTAAATGGATAAATAAACTGCATAATTCAGACAAAGGCATAATATCCAGTTCAAAAGAGAAGTATAAAATCAAGCCATGAAGAGACATAGGACATTTACAAGCATATCCCTAGGAAGCCATCACAATGACACATTCTGCATGGTTCCACCAAGGACACTGGTTGCCAGGATTTCATTGGGGCAGAAAGATAAATAAGCAGGACGTGAAGAACAAGCAGGCTGGGACACTGATTTCTATAGCAGTGGGGAAATGTCATCTTGCATTTGTCCAAGGCCCAGGATGGACAAAAGCCAACCCTGATATGAGCTCTAGACTTTAGATGACAATGATCATCAAAACACAGGAAAAAGATTTAAAAAAAAAAACAGACTTATAGAACATTTGTAGTTCCAGCTACTCAGGAGGCTGAGGCAGAAGGATTACTAGAGCCATCAGTTTCAAGACCAGCCTGGGCAACATCAGGAGAGCCCTGTCTCACAAGAAGGGGGACTGGAATTAAAAAGGAGGGGAGGTTTCATTTATAATAACTACATTTTTAAAAGCATCAAGGAAGTGAAAGATTTCTATACTACCTATAAAACATGGATGAAAAAAAATTAAAATCAACACAAATGGAAAAATGTTCTATTTTCATACAATTGAAAGAATAACTATTTAAAAAAATCTACTACCCCAATCAGTGCACAAATTCAATGCAATTCATATCAAAATGCCAAAAACATTCTTAGCAGGAATAGAAATAAATGGGACAAAGGTTCATATGAAACCATAAAGGACTACCAAAAGCCAAAGAAATTGAAGATCAAGAACCAAGTTGAATCCAGACATGCACAGCAGACATGCCTGTAATTGTAGCTAGCATTCAGGAAGCAGAAGCAGGCAGGTCTCTGAGTTTGATGTTATTGGCCCTCAGAGCAAGTTCTATGGCAGCCAGTGCTACACAGAGAAACCTGTTTTGAAAGAAGAAAACAAAATAAATCTAATTCCAAACATAGGACCAAGTCATAGAGCTAAAGCAGCTCAGTGCTGACATAAAGATGCCTGTGTCAATGGTTCACAACCAGGAACTCAGAAATAAATCTCTATTTCTAGAATCAACTAAGCCTCAACAAAACTGCCTGACAAAAAAATGCACTGGAGAACTAATGGTCCGTTTAGTAAATGGCAATGGGTTAAAATGGAAATTCATAAGCCAAAAGAAGGGAAGGGAGGGGAGGAGAGGGGAGGGGAAGGGAGGGGAAGGGAGGGGAGGGGAAGGGAGGGGAAGGGAGGGGAGGGGAAGGGAGGGGAAGGGAGGGGAAGGGAGGGAAGGGAAGGGAAGGGAAGGGAAGGGAAGGGAAGGGAAGGGAAGGGAAGGGAAGGGAAGGGAAGGGAAGGGAAGGGAAGGGAAGGGAAAAGAAAGGAAGGGAAAAGAAAGGAAAGAAAGGGAAGGGAGGGAAAATCCTCATCTTTCATCATACACAAAATTAACTTAAGATAGATCAGCAGCCTAAATAGCAGACCTGCAACTATGACAAAACTACAGTAAGTCCAGGAAACACTGAAACTGAGCTACGTGACATTTTGGGACATACTTCTAAGTCACTGGCAATTACAGCAGAAATAGACAAAGACTATGTTAAATTCTAGATTCATCACTGCAAAGGAAATATACAACAGAAAGATGTATATTTGATCATATGTCAAACCTCAGAATGAGGTGATTTGTCTATAAACTGTATGTCTAATATGGGGTTCTTATCCAAAATAAACGAAGGACCACACATCTGTGGCACTCATTGGGAATAAAAAGAACATGAAGTTGGGAGGGAGATGTAGTTACTGGGACTATGAAGGGAGACTTGAATATGACAAAGATACATTTTATACATGTATGAATTTAGAGTATTAAAAGTACTCTGAAAATAACCGTACTTTAAGATGTTCAAGAGACACAAGCAAACATCTGCCAAAAGGAGATGCACAAGGAGCTGGAGAGATGCTCAGCAGTTAACAGCACTGGCTGCTCTTCCGGAGGGCCCAGGCTCAATTCCCAGCATCCACGTGGTGCTTTACAAAGTTCTGTAACTCTAGTTCCAGAGATTCAGACACCCTCTTCTAGCCTCCATGAACACCAGGTGTGCACGTGATACACAGACATATATGCAGGCAAAGAACCAAGACAATAAAATGAAAAATATATATACAAGTAAGAGGTAGTGGTTGCGTGTGAAAAATGTTCAACTTCTCTAATCACCAGATAAACCAAAACAAAATCACAATGCTACATCACTCAACTCCTGTTAGAAAGGAAGTTCTTGAAAAGACAAAACTGACAAGCCTTAGCCAAGGTGAGCACCATTCTCTGATAATATCCACTCAGAGCATCATGTTGTCATTATACAAATGTGCATACCTGTGTTTATACATGTGAACGAAGTTGTGTGCATGTGCATCTATGTGTGTGTTTCAGACCTTTGCTCTCAGACACCATTGGCTCTCCTGGCTCTCCTGGGTCTGCAGTTTTCCAACTGCAAATCTTAGAACCACTCAATCTTTGTAATTACATGATCCAGCTGCTTATAAACATCTTAATGTGTGTGCATATGTGTGCACACATGTGTACACACACACATTATCACCATCATCAGTTCTGTTTCTCTATGGAGCTTTAATACACAGCTAAGTCTATTATATTTTTTTAAAATTCTAAAAGTTGTCTAAGACCAATAAAATCCAACAAGATAATAGAGATGAATGAACTAAAAATCTCATTAGAAATATAGTCAATTAACTGCCCAACTCACAAAATATCAAATAGATAAAATTGAAACAAAACATTATACTTGTCTTCTTTGATAGGGTAAAAAACATGCTCATGGAACTACAGAACAGCTATTTAAAGACATGGGTTGGGAGCACAAAACACCAGGTATTATTCAACATAAAGATATTTTTTAGAAATCAATCTATAGAAATATCATTCCAAAAACACAAAGGTGTATGCGACTTACCCCAGTGTAACAAAACCACATAGAATTTCTGACACGTCATCTTACTTTAGAGATGTACACCTGGAAACAGTAAATCAAAAACAAATCAGTACACATAGAAAATTCATATGTACTGGCAGTCTATAGAAAATGCAAAAGAAAAAAGATTACAAATAAGTCTTCAAACTTCCATGTTCAAATATATTGGGTCAATATCAGAGAACCATTTCATATTAAATTATATTGATTCCTGTGTATGTATGTCATATATGTATGTGTTTGTAGTGAGATGTAGTATTATGGTGTATATGTTGGATATGGTGTGTGTGTGTGTGTGTGAGAGAGAGAGAGAGAGAGAGAGAGAGAGAGAGAGGGAGAGAGAGAGAGGGAGAGGGAGAGGGGGGAGGGGGGCATGGTTCATATGTGTGTGTGGTGTGGATAGGGTATGATGTATGTGTTGTATATGTATATGGTGTGTAGGGTGTGTATATATGTGTGTTGTATATGTGTGGTCTATTATATGTCTATATATATGATATGTATATACGTGTATATATGTGTGGTTATGTGTATTTTTGTAATATGTTTATATGTGTGTATAGTGTGTATACACATATGCAGTATGTGGTGTATATGTGTGGTCTATGTGTATGTGTGTATGTGAATATGTGTGTGTATGTGTGGTATATTAAGTAGAGTATTTGTATAGTAGGGTTTTCCATTGCTGTGAGCAACTTGGGACCCAAAGGGTTTATCTCGTTTGTACTTCCACACAATTCATCATCATCAAGGAAGTTAAGGTACAAACTGCAGGAACCTGGAGGCAGCAACTGAAGCAGAAGCATACCAGCTTTGTCCACCAGCTCTCTTACAGCACCCAGAACTACCAGCCCTGAGTAACAAATCCCACAGTGAGCTGGCCCCTGTCACATCAATCATCAATCAAAACAACAGCACAACAGGCTTTCCCAAGGCCAATCTGGTGAGGGCATTTTCTCCATTGAGAATTCCTCTTCCAAAATGACTCCAGCTTATGTCACAATGACATAAAACTAACCAACACAATGGGTATGTGATATATATATAAGGTACTCTATATATGTGCATTTGTGTTTACATATGTACATTATGTTATGTGCATGTGTGTAGTATGTGTGGTATGTGCATATGCATATGTATGAGGATGTGCTATGTGCACTTGCCAGTGTAGATGTGAGCACATGTGCATATGAGAGGCATCCATTTGGGTGTGCATGCACGTGGTGGCATGACCTTGACTTGGTATCTTTCCTCAACTGCTCTCCACTTGTATCTTTTTTGATACAGGTCTCTCACTAAACCTGAAGCTGACGAATTCAGCCAAGCTAGTTTGCCAATGCATGTCAAGGACCTTTTTGTGTCTAGTACTCCAGCACCAGACCTACAAGAGAATGACACTGTCTCCGGCTTTTCACTGGTTCTAGGAATGAAAACTCAGGTCCCTCTGCTCATGTGGCAGGCATTTTGCCAGTTGATCCATCTCCCCCAAATCCAGATTTGAGTTTTAAAAATAAAATATGCTTATATCTTCTAAGAAATGTAGTTGGTACTTGTAAATATTTGTTGAATCCATCAACATTGGTGATATACAGCCCCGTAGCTTACAAACAATGCTCTTTAAAGCTATTTAGGAATAAATAGCTTTATTTAGGCAGAGAAAAAAATGGCTGGTTGGAATGTAGAAAATTTGAAGAAATCTTTAAAAAGAACCCAGAAGCTCATCCAAAGTCTGATCTGAAAGGAATGCACATGACTTTTTGGATATTCAGTCATCCACCCAGCAGGGTGTCCCCGACACTGAGGGCCTAGGAAATACAACGATTGCTTGTCTGTTGTTACTATAAACTCTAAACAAAAGAAAATCAGACTCTGTGTTCTACTGAGTGATCATAGTATGGGTTTCCAGAGGAAGATCAGATGGTTCATTTTTGTATCTAATGATTACGTTGTCATTTTGATCTACCAAATCCACAAACATAAAACAAAACAGCCTCAGTTAGTGTCTGAATGAGGGATTAGACTAAACAAAAATCATTTACAACTTGCTCCAGTGATCTCCAATCTCTGAGCCTATGGAAATAGAAATTAGAAAATTAGTAAATCAGAAAGCCAACTCTGGCATTCTGCTTGCTTTGACAAATATCTCAAGTGGCTCAATCTGCTACTAATGTTTCTGCATTTTCTGCTAAAGAAGTCTCTATTTCATACTTAAATAAAAGACATTTAAATATTTTATCTGAATATACATGAACCACTGCTTCTTCAAGAACCAAAATTTTAACAAAATATATACAGCTTGATCTATTTCTAGTGACCTTATAATTTTGCATATGTCCACTTTTATTTACTCAGTAAGAATAGGAATTTGCCATACATTCTCATCAATATGCCTGATGCCTGAAGAAGCCAAAAGACAGTGTCGGTGCCCCTAGAACTGAAGTTCCAAGCAGTAGTGAGTCATACCCAGAACCAAACAAAATAAAACAAAACAAAAATTTCCCATCATCTTGGTAGGATGGTCTGCCCTCCTTCCCCCAACCCCTCCCACACAGAAAACTCCCCCACCCCTCAGAGAAAACTGCAGACTAACATGCCCTTACTCCTTGTCCCTGTTTCCGGCAACTCATTCAAGACTGCCTGCCCGGGGCTCATTTTTTGACCATGTATGGATACAATCCTAGCTCCTAGCATCATCACCCCTTGCCCGAGATTCATAAAACCCCCTTGCTTTAGCCTGGATGTGCACCAGTGACATCATTGACCTGCACCTATGACATTAATGAACCTACCAGAGAGCTGTCTGCTAATAAACCTGCCTTTATCAACTTTTAATCTGATCTAATCTGACCTATATTTGTGTCACCAAGGGTAAGAAAAAGCGAATCATAGATGAGACATGGATAACATGCAAGAAAAAGAAAACACGGGCTTGGGGAGATGGCTCAGCAGTTAAGAACAGGTACAGCTCCTGCTGAGGGCCCAAGTTTGGTTCCTAGCAACCACATCAGGTGGCTCACACTGCCCTCTACTCCAATTCCAGAGATCTGACACCCTCTTCTGACCTCAGTGAGACCTGTACACATAACTATAAAAAAAATAAATAAATCTTGAGACCCCTGGTCCTGGAAAGACTGGATGTAGGGGAACGCCAGGACAGAGTAATGAGAGGGGGTTGAACGGAGAAAAGAGGGAGGGAAGGGGGCTTATGGGACTTTCGGGGAGGGAGGAAACGGGAAAGGGGAAGTGATTTGGAATGTAAATTAAAAAAATAAAATAAAATAATAAAAAAAAAGAGAATTCCTTAACTAAAATATTTAATTTTTGCACTTTTCTTATAAGAATAAATTTGAATTTTTAAACCAGGGGTTGGCACAGTGGTTCTGTCAGCAAAATCACCTGCTGCCAAGCCTGGCAGCATGAGTTCAATCCCCAGAACCCACAGGTAGAAGGAGAGGACTGACTCCCACAAGATGTCCTGACCGCCTCACACATGCGTACACATTCACATTCATGTGTTCACATAAATAAATGAAGTAATAAATAAAGTAATAAAATAATTTAAAATAAAAAGTAATTCTAACTGAATTTTTTCAGTGAGTACAGAGCTAAAGGTTTAAATGAAGAAAACATTATAAAATAGTTAAGTAGCAGGTATCATAATCACATAAAAATGGTCTTATATCTTAAGAGTCTATGGTGTCTAATATTTAAAGAACTCAACTATTTAGAAAGTGAATCATATTCTATTTACTTAAATTCATCAGTTCCCCAAAAGTGAATATTTGCTTGCCCTTTCCCTGAAGAACAGGGATAGATATAAAGCCCACTATCAGTCCAAGGAGATGACAGAGATCAGCCATGTATAGCAGTAAGAGACACTAGGAAATCCTATGGAAGAACTCATTCATAAGGTAGGAATGTATTAGCAAAAGACCAGGAAGCTATGAGCCCCAGGCACTGCTTTTTAAGGACCAGTCTGTACCTCCTATCAGTTCTATGCGAAAGTCCCTTAGTCCCACCTGTGACCAGTGGACATTGTTCTAAAACCCAAGTTCTTATCTACCTCCCACAAAGGTCTAATATCATTAGTATGGATGGTTTTAAAGCCTGTACCTTATAAACATAATAGCAATTACAACTAATGAATATTTATGCATGTGCCAGTAGGTTTTCTCTCTGTTTAAAATGAGTCACTGGTCACATTCTCTCTTGTTCTGTCTCTGTCTCTCACCATCTTTCTCTTACATGCACACACACATACACACACCATAACTTATGTATGTGCACGATTTATCTTTTTCAATCTCCTAGACACTGACCAGTTGGGGTTAGAAATTCTGTTGGTGGATTCAGCATACAATTGTTCGATTATCTCCTGTTTATAGTTTCTTAATTTTCATAGTTTAGGCACCCAAATTGCAGCTGTCAGTTGAAGCAAAATGAGCAAATATAATTCTGGGAAAAACTAAGTTGTCCTAGCCTTCATGAAGCAGACATTTGGTAACAGCTGTTCTTAAACATGACTTCACATTTTTTAAAGCCGATTATAACGTCATTATAGAAGCTCCTAAGAATCTCTGCCTGGTTGAAACCTTTGGTTAATGTTTAGTATAAATAATTACCACACTTAAGAGGGTCTCACTGTGCAGCTCTGGCTGGTCTGAAACTCCCGATATAGACCAGACTTGGCTACATTCACAGAGCTCCTCCAAGTGCTAAGAGTAAAGGCATACTTAGTGGGCTTTGCTTGCTTTGATTTGTTTAGCGTTTGTTGTTGTTTGGGAACTTAATAATTTGACTGTTACTTTTGCCCTATAAAATTTATTTTGTGCCATGTACTCAAATTCATGTAGCATTCTGTATTATCAGCTTCCATTGTTCAAATATGTTCCTCAAAGCACACACGTTGGAAGCTCAGCCTACAGTGTAGCATTATTGGAAGATTAAGAATTAACAAGAATTTTTCAGGTCACATACAAGGTAAGACTATTGCTGGAGTGTTTTGGTTTGGGTTGGGTTGGGCCTTACACCTTTGTCTCATGCTTGTTTGCAATGTTTGTTGTAATACATCAAGAAATGTCCCGTAGGTGTGGCCTTTTGCTGTTGGGTTTTCCACCTCCAGAATCCTGAGCTGAATATTATTTACATTCTCTTCTTCATAAATTTCTCAATCTGTGGCATTCTGTTACAGCAACAGTATGGAAGGGAAAGAGTCAGGGAGGGGAAGTGGGGGTGAAGGGAAAAAAAAATCTAAGTATCCATATTGAGATTGGACTTTGTAAATGTGCTCTATTCCTTCTTACAGTTTGAATTTCAAGAGACTGATTTGAACCCTTGCTCTACACATCCACAGAACAGGAAGTTCTGAAGGTTTGGGGGGTGGGGTCATTTAACTCAAGGAGGTGGGTACTACAGGGTATATTATCTTAGCTGCTTCCGGTCTGTTGTGATCTGATCAGTTGTCTTCCTCTATACCCTCCTGCCTCCATGCCTACCTGCTGCAATGCACTGAAACAAGCAACTAAGGTCTGAATCCTCTGAAATCTTGAACTAAATTAGGATTTCCCTACCTTAAATTATATCTGTAATATATTTGATCATATAATCTCAAAAGTAACTAATACCTTTATCTATCGAAGTGGTTCTCAACCTGTGGGGTCATGACCCCTAGGGGTGTCATATAACAGATATCCTGTGCACCAGATATTTAGCTTATGATTCATAACAGTAGCAAAATTACATTTATGAAGTAGCAACAAAGCAACTTTATGGTTGGGGGGGGGTTCACCACAACAGGAAGAACTGTATTAAAAAGTTGCAGGGTTAGGAAGGTTGAGAACCACTGAATTTCTGTCAATGAAAACAGCTAGTCAGAACAGTCAGCCCATAAGAAAAAACAAAAACAAAAAAAAATCCTGAACAATTCTGACACACTCCTAAGTCCTAGAGTTAAGACTGAATGAAACACACTCGTGAAATTAAAACTTCTGTCCTCATGACGTTCTCATTCTAGTGGAGAAAAAAGCAAAGGAAACAGGAAATATATACATTGCAAAGTAAGAAGCCAGGCAAGTTCAACTATTGCCTGGAGACATTTGAACAAAGACATAAGGGAAATGTGTGTAACAGAGCAAACCGCGTAGACATCCCAGAGCGCTCCAAGCAAAGGAAGCTAAAGTACAAAGATGGTTGTTGATATACTCAGGGAAAACCAGAGGTTCAGGAGGAGGAAGAAGAGATAGGAAGAGGAAGGGGGAGAGCCCATAGGGGTCTTGTAATTATTACAAAGATTTGGGCTTTGACAACATAAAAACTGGAAAGCCGACAGAGTATATGGAGTAGAAAAGGGTCATGATCTGATGTGTATGTTTTACTAGTATTTTTATTTTAGGGGCTGTAGAGATGGTTCAGTGGTTAGCTCATCCACAGAACCCATGTTTGATTTGATTCCCAGCACCCACAGGATAGCTCACAACCATCTATAGCTGCAGTTGTAGTGAATCTGACACCTTCTTCAGGCCTCCACAGGCACCAGAGACACACATGGTACACCTACCTACACACATGTCGACAAAGTACCCATACACGTAAAATTTTATTTATTTTTTTAATTTTTTTATTTTCTTACTTCTTTGTAAGTGTATATGGTTGTACACATGCATGTGCACATCCACAGAGACCAAAAGTGGGTGTTAGAGTCCCCTAGAATTAGAGTTAGTTGATTGTGAGCTGCCCAATATGGGTGACAGGAACTGAACCACACTCGCCTGAAGAGCAGCAAGCACTCTTAGCTGCTGAGCCATCTGTCCTGCCCCCTACCATGTATTTTAAAAGAAAAACTTTTTAAAGAATAGATTAAGGAGAGAAAAGCATACAAACAGACTAATAAATGGGCCCTTAGAATAATACAAAGAAAATAAGGGCAGTCTGTAATGGCCACTGAAGTAAAAGAAGAGATTGTGTTCTAGATTTATTTTAAAAATAATGTGAAGAAGATTTATCTACACATATATGTAGAGTTATGATAGAATGTAAAGAATCAACAATGACTCCCCGGTTAGGGTCTAACTAATTTGAAAGATGAAGATGAGAGGGACGGTAGACAGTGTATCATGAAGATTCTATTTGGAACACGTTGAAATAGAATGTACAGAAATGCCTACTAGACAGCCAAGAGGAAATGCTGAGCAGGAAGCTGGGGATAGAGGTTCAAGGCTCAGAACAGGAAGCCAAGATTGAACTGTCACTGTCTTAAGTCCTCAGTACACAGAGATCACATGGGATTTTCAAGAGGAAAGAGAGAACAGAGCAAAGACTCCGAAGAGGGGACCATCAGAGCAGACAGAAGGGTAGGACCTGAGAAAGAGAAACCTGAGAAGCACATACCATGCCATCCTGGATATCAGGGAGATGTGACAGACCAGCTGGGACAAGGCTGTCAGTGGGTGGAATGGAATGAACACTGAGACCAAATGGCAAAGCTGATGTCATCAGAGACCTACCTGACAGTTCTCTAGACCTTGAAGAACTTGGGCAGAGTATTCAAAACTGGATAGGACTGAGTTTAAGAAAAAAAAAAAAGTAAAAACACAGAGAATATAAACAGCTCATCAATATTTTGCTTTGAATGGAAGAGAAGAAAATAACAATATTACAGACATAAAATATAGTCCAAATCATCTACAAAAAGATACATTCAACATTCATATTTTTTTTTCTTTTAAAACAGGCAAAACAAGGCTTGTGGTAAGGAAGAAGCAAGCACCAAGGCTGGGCATCCTCAGGTTGTCTTTCTTAAATGAGTAGAAAAGCATTTGTCTTATAATTGTCCATTGCAATGACTTGCTATATGGCTTACCAGCGAACACATCATTTTATGCATTTCTCCCTATAGTTGTCAGGGTTCAAATGTTAAAAATAGTTAAAGACTAAGATCACAGGTGTGAAAAGACAACAGAGAGTATCACTATTGCATCTGCAAAACTACTTAAAAGAGCTGCAGGTGTCCACACTCACTCAGTAGAGTGCTTGCCTAGGAAGCCCTGGGTTTGATTCCCAGCACCCTATACCTCAGGTGGTCCAGACCAGTCATCCAGCACCCAGGCAGCAGAGGCATGAGAAATCCAAGGTCATCCTCAACAAGGAAGTGAATTTGAGGTCAGCCTGAGCTAGATATTCTTTGTCTGGGGGTGTGGAGGTGGGTGTGTGCTTCAGAAGGAATATTCTAAACTATAAAAGATCAAATCTAAATAGAAACCCCTGAAAGCATGTATGTACAAAGTCTGGCCAGTAGGTGAACATTTGCACTTTTCTAATTTAATTAAAATTGGAATTTGTAAATCACATAAAATCTTAAGAATTTGAACTGAGCATAAGCCCCTTCTTCATTTTGAACTCCACAGGACATATTTTTTTTTTAGTATGAGTGTTTGCCTCTAAGGATAAAAAAATGCAATACAGTATCTGCCAAAAGAATTCATTTATTTTGGCTTTTTTTTCTTCTTATTTCCAAGACCTCCCACTTCACAAACAAAAACCATTTGGTCCCACATTAGTGACCTAAGTGTGAAGCAATGACTGTTTTTCCTCGATAAATTCACGGGAGAGTAAAGCCCCACATTGCAAAAGAGGAAAGGGTCCCTGCCAAGCCCCACCACTCCCCAAGCTGTGAATGAGCTGGCCTAGATCTAAGCAGCAGATGCCTGCCGTGTTCCCGTTGTTTTCAAGCAGGCACCAGCAGGGTATCTGAGCTCTAAGACTCCTTGGCTAATCAGCAGGGAATTCCAGCACTTCACTCTGTTCGAATTTCAAAGGAGACAACCCTCCGCTTCAGGAGGTACTAAGAGGACCACAAAGGGCCAGTCGACACCCTTCCCAGCCAAAAGACAGAAAAAGAACTGAAAATAAGTTAGGCTGTGTTCATAAAGGAGTACTTCAAACTCATTTTTGCTCTCGTAGACTGCGCACAAAGCATCTGTGGGTGGCAAGACATTGTTTCATTTTAGACCATAACCAACAAATCAGCTAGAAATGCTTCTATGCCTAGCCTACCTGGCAGTGTCTACATTCCAAATAATTTAAAAAAATACTAACAGTAAAGTGGTGAAAAAGGCTACTGTCTCATTCTGTGCCCAAATATATGAGTCAAGGTGTTCTGTTTTTCAAAAATGAAGCAAAAAGTACACTGCCACATTATACTACAACTCTCCCCCCCCCCCTCTCTCTCTCTCTCTCTCTCTCTCTCTCTCTCTCTCTCTCTCTCTGTGTGTGTGTGTGTGTGTGTGTGTGTGTGTGTGTGTGTGTGTGTGTAATCCTAATTTCTGGTTGATCTATTTAGTTAACCTCTGCTATTTTCTGGGATTCATTCCAAGATTATAAAACATATCACTGAAGTTGTCATCTCTATTATTGAGATTCATTTCAGAGACACTCTAAAGTGGTCTGGGGAAACCACTTTTTAAACATTCTGCATACAACTTTATGCTAAAAAGCCACAAGTGTCACCCAGTAAGTAATGAAAAAGCTACAATTTTTGGCTTTCTACAACTTTTTTCTTCCAAATATACAATACAAAGAAAGTACTATCTTAAAGCCACAAGTTATTTATGTTATTTAGGTACTTCTTTCTTCCCATTTCTTTTCAGTTTTTTAATGTTGCAGACATTGGCTTAAAAGTAACATGATTCTTTTAGCGCCAGGTGATCTATTCTCGTATAAACTATATATTTCTAAGTTCTTTACAAATACCATGTTTTCTCTACCACTATTAACTGAAATATCCTGAAAACATAGATTGTTAATGCACATAAAAACCCCAACCCAAGACCAAAAGAGTCTTTCAGTTTCATGAAATTATCAAGATTGGCAATTACAAAAGTCTACGTTTTTAATATGGGGTACACCTGAGGTATTATTAAAAGACCCTCAGAAATGAATCCAACCCTCTAAATGTGATAGACAAGAAACCCATGGAGGTTAGGCTAAGCACACACACCCCTTAAGATAAATCGGAAACCACAGCAGAACTCAGGTGCTATGTCTCCGGGTCTGGAGAGCTGTCGCTGTGCTTACGTCACTGTCTGGTTACACACAGACCCTTCAAGCCCCTCCGAAGAACTCCTCTGCAGGCAGGAGTACACGAGTAGCGTCGCGCCCCAATACCTAATGTCTTAGATGACCTCAACATACCTGGATTTGCAGAACGATTCCTCGGTCGGGTCTGGTTTTTTCCTCACCGCCGCAAATCCTTTTAAAGGAGTGCTCCGGCTGGGGCTCGACTTGGGGCTTTGGTTGGCTGGAGGGCTGGCTTTTCTATTTGTTTTGTTTTTAATTTGCTCGGGAAGGGGGAAGAGGGTGGGAAACTTAACCCGCCCTACAACACATTTTTTTTTCTTGTGTCTTTCAAACCAACACACCCTCTTTCCGCCTCCGGGACTTAAGGGGTTGATGCCGCAGCCCCAGGCAGTTTCCAAAGTAGCAGGAGGCCTGGAGAAGTTGTGTGGCCCTCTGCAGGTACCCGCCCCAGTCTGCCGCCCGGTCCCCAAACGTCCAGTGTCCTGCGTTGCCTTGGGTGGCCCCGCGCCAGAGGTTGAGGACTGGAAGAGGGTCCCACCTGTGTCCCGGAGTGGAGTAAGGCAGGGATGTCTGGGCTCTGTGCTGCTGGCTCAGAAGGTGCCAGGCACTCGTGCGCGGGCGCGACGCTGCGGGGCACTGGCCACTCAGGTGACCGCGCGGCGGGGGACGCAGAGCGCGTGGCCGAGGCGAGAGCTTGGGCGAAGCTTTGGGAGCTGATTTTGTCCTCTCTGGCCTCTACAGCAGCAGGTGTGGGAATTGCTGTAGTAATAATCGCAAGGAAAAGTGCGAAGTGGGAAAGAGAACCAGGAAAGACCCCAAATAGGAAAGTTATGAGCTCCCTATCCCCTGATGTGCATCAGCCATCACCTCAGCCTTCTTGTCCCATAGGGAAAAAAGGCATTCCTGCATCTAGTTGATCAATGACCACTTCGTTTTCTATCCTGGAACTCAATGACATTTGACGTGCCAGGTTACAAAATAGATAGATAGATAGATAGATAGATAGATAGATAGATAGATAGATAGATAGATATAGATAGATATAAAAGTAAAATAAATCTGTCCTTAGAGTGTCAGAATCCAATCTCAAAATACATTTGATGCTCTCTGCTCAAAATGTGTATTCACTTATCTGTTTACTTCCTTAATGAAAGTTTATTGAGCACATGATGTGTTATACTACTCTCTGAACTTGGAGAAGGAGAACATAAGAATTTATAAAATTCCAGCTGTACAGTTGATCTGAAAGAAAAACAGTCAAAATGAAAGAAGTGAGTAGAGGTACTTTAGATTGGGTAGATCCGTGACAAGCAAAGGCCTCTCAAAGTTATTTTGACCAGTGTTCTCCTAGGAAGACCATCAAAAATGGACTCCACACGTGGGTTGCCCGAATTAACCCAGCCACAACAGGATTGAGAGCATAACTCCTGCTGGGTGAGATGAGCCATTACAGAAACCCATGGAATCTATAATAGGACTCCTCCCCATAGACATGGTCTTTCAGGACCAGTGACACTTTTCTGACAAGTGGTGGCCCTGCGGATCATATGTTGAAGCCACTTTATTCAGAAATGCCACAACTACCCATTAAAAGATGTCCTGGGCATCTGGGATAGGCAACATTAACCTAGAAATGCTAAACTTTGGTGGAAGGGGGGTAAAGGGAAACAAAGCAAGAGGACATGTGTGTGTAAGTGCCATGAGGGAATCGTGACTTTACATACTTGCTAAAAGAAAAAAGAAGAGAAAAGAAAGAAAAGAAAAAGAAAATCTGTACATTATAGAAAATGCCTGCCTCAGGAAAAGTACAGACCTCAAATTCTCCATTTCTGTTTGAGTCCCAAGTATTGCTTGAAGGCTAACCACAGCACACTGCAAGCCATCACTGTTGCCAACGTGTATCCCACCTAGACACATTTCTGCACCATGACACAGCACAGAGTGTCCATTTTGCCCCAGGCTCTGAGCCAGTAGCTCCACATAGCAAGGACATGCTAATTAACTGGACACCTAGGGTCTCAATCCTGCTGGCACTATGCTAGGTTACTTATCTCAGCCGTGGTAAAGGATTAGGAAGAAGTAAATGGTTAAAAAGAAATCAAATCCAATCTGTTAATAACTGTCACCACACTGAAAACCATCTCTATAATGAGATAGAATTTACCAGAGCGAAACAGATTAACACTCTGACTCACTTCATATTTTTGGAGGGAAAGGAAAAAAAAAAATCCCTAAAAGGAAATGTAGTGTAAAAAATAAATTAATGTGTTCACCTATTTTCTCTTTTGAAAAAAAATCAATAGACTGCCCATTTACACAGAGGCAAACCCCACTGAGCACAATCAATTGTGACTGAGCTTACCATCATGTGAACTGGGTAAAATATTTTATCCAAGTATTTTGGTTGTTAGGTTCAGAACATAAACATTTCCTGATTACTACGTTGGTGATCCTGATGCTGCCCTTCTCGAATGCCTGCCAGTGACTTCCATGACTGACTCTCTCCAGGATCACCTTTTACCTCATCGGCTTTTACTCTTCCACTCCTACCAGGTAAACTTCAACTATCAGGGATGTAACCACCACACCAAATCACACTGGGTGACTTACGGGTATCACAGGCTCATCCAAGAACCAGCCTTGTGGTTGGTGAATTGGACTGTGACCACATTCCAGGAATGAGTGTGTATCTACATACACACACACACACACACACACACATGAACACTCACGCATAAATACACATATGACTGGACTTTGTGAAATGGGTGTATGAACTCCTACATCTAACAATAGAAAAGGGCTATACTTGAAAACTAGAAAGATGTTATAAGTTTGTTTTTTTAAAAAAGAAATTCACTAATACAATCAACAACAAATATTCAAGCAAAGTCTTGGACCTTTGTATATTTAATTGTACTGGGCTGCATTTGCTGGGTAAATAAGAAAATTAATTAATTAAATAATGGATTCTGAGGCCTCAAGTAAACAGTAGCAAAGAAAAGTGTTTTGAGTTGGGGTCACATGACATGTCATTAGCTGATAGTTAGCAGATCCATTTATTTAAATAAATAGTAGCTAGCCCCTCTGTCTGTACCAGAAATAAGCTTAGAAGGGGAAAGTTCAAAGTAGATAATGAAAAAATGATTTAACGAAAGCCTAAGATCAATTTTCCATAGTAACACAAATAGTATCCCTAAAATACACTCACTTTTCAAAGGCTGTAGCAGGGTAAGCAAACTAAACAAAAATAGTTAATGATCAATGAAAGAAAAATAAAATGTTAGGAAGGATATGCAAATATGAGTTCTACCATTTGATAAACAGGATACTATGACCAAAGCAAGCTGAGCTAATGCATGAGCTAGCAACTCTTCCTTTAAATCAATGATATTCAAAGGCTCTTCTAATGAGTGCTGTCTCAGGGCTCAGAATTGACCAGTTCCTCTGCTGATCATTATATATTATAGTATATGTTGTACACTATATGTGATATATATTATGTAATATATAATGCTCGTATTGTTGCTCCACGAATGCTTTTTGAGCAAATACATGTCATGAAAAGAAACATGGGGGGGGGGCAGGGGGACAAATATATTCAGAACAAATGACTACCTTATGGTCAAGCCCTAAGCTGTCAAACACAAATACAAGAGACTAGAGAGATGAGTCGGTGCTTAAGAGGATTTGCTGTTCTTATAGAGGACTGGAGTTTAGTTCCCAGAACTTACATGGTAGTTCACAAATGCCTTTAACTCCACCCTCAGGGACTCTTGACACTGTCTTCTGTCCTTATGCACCCACATTCACATTCAAATACTAGTATACACACACAGATAAAATAAATCTTTTTACAAAACAAATACTAGCCAGATGTGGTGGCATATCACCTTAATCCCAGCCATGTTGACACAGGGGGAAGAGCAAGCGGCAGGAGGTAGGAGGCAGGAGGTACGAGGCTGGAGGCCAGAGGCCAGAGGCAGGAGACAGGAGGTAGGAGACAAGAGGAAAGAACTCTTTGCCTTCCTGCTTACCAGCAATGTTTCTATGCTAATTTCAGTCAGGCAAGAGGGCCATTTGAAAACAGCTATATGGGAGTATGTGCCCCTTATTAAATGAGCCCTAGGAAGTAGAACCATTCATATGGTCCTGAGAGACGGAGGCAGCCCAGTCACTGTTCAGTCTGTTTTCTCACCTAGTGCCACAGTCCATAACACATTTAATCTAAATTACTCCCCCTAGGGAATGCTGTTGGCAAGGATACAGAAGAATCATATGACTGACTGCCAGGGAAGTTCATAGCCCCTTCTTCTACGGTGATAAAAAAACTAAGGAGCAACAGGCTGAACAGGTGGCTCAGTGGTTAAGAATGTTTGTGCAGCAAACAGGAAAAACAGAGCTCAGAACCCAACACCCGTGTGACAAACCAGGCAGAATCTAACACACCTCTGTTACCCCCGCACTGAGGGGGCAGGGGAATTGCTAGAGTTTGCTGGCTGTTTGCCCAGCTGAAAATATTGGGTTCCTGGAGTTGGGGGTTTTGCTCAACAGTGGAGTACTTGCCTAGTTAACATGAGGCCCTGGGTTCCATCCTCAGTAAAGGTACAGGTTCAGGGAGAGACACCTGCCTCAAAGGATTCAGGTAGTGAGTGACAGAAAGGACACCCGAAAGCCTCCACTAACCTCTATGCATACACAGGTATGAACATACATCATACAAACACCACCCACCCACACTGCACGCATGCACACATGCATGCAGGTAGCATCGTTTGCAATTTTGTATTCAGAATGAATATTATTTTATCAGAGATTAAATATCAGTACGAGAACATGATTCCCACACACACACACACACACACCCCAGGATTTTTTTATTAACACCGGTTCAGTACTTCATGCTATAAGATATAGCATTTAGATTATTATATTTGCTGTCTTTTAAATTAAAATTATTAAATTAAATTTATTTTAAATCAAAATTATTAAATTAAAATTATTTTAAATTTAAATTATTAGATTTGCTGTCTCTCTGCCAAGTTATCAGAAATAGACACCAGAGTGTAAGAAAATCTCATAAATTCATCAAATTTTACATGTGAGCCAAATCTGTTATTTCCTTGCCCCTGAAATATAATGAGAAATAAAGTTATGATAATAAACATTGGGGACCCACTCCTGAAGCATTATCTGAAAGGGGGTTACAAATACGTGATTGGACTGAAATCAGAGTTTTGCAACCAAATACAGTTTACCCGGAAATGCCTTTCAATTTATGTCCCTACAGAACTCAAAATGGCCAATACTTCTGATTTTCCTGATAATCTATCTATACACATACACTACAAACCAATTTTCACATAGCACCAAGTGCGTTGTTCTCTGCAGGAATATAATGGGATTTGAGAACAAAGCCCACCAGGTCTCTTCACTGAGCGATAATCCAGGTCTCCTAGGTACCTACTGCCGAGATTACAAATTCATGATGAAAGCATAAAGGCTATTTTTCCAGAGCCCTGGTTTGGCATTAATGGCTCATGAGAGAGAAGTTATTTCTTGCCTTGGCCCTTGGTGTGGCTCTGAGGAACTTTCTCAGCCAGCTCCCTTCTCTCTCCTCTGCTCAAAGGAAGCACCCTGTTTTCCCCTGACTCCAAGCACCTGAGTTTAGTCAGGCTGTCAGGTACAGTATCTTAGCTGCAAAGGAAGGCCACACACAGCCTGTGGTCCAAGCTGGACCTGTCACAGTAACCTCTGCCTGTGACAGAATGCTGGAACAGAGCATGGGAAAGTGATTGAAGACAGGTCAGTCGAGGTTGTTCTCTGAGGCTTTTCAAACAGGATCTGGTCGTGCCAGCCAAAGCAAGAAGAGTTTCCCTGTCAGCCGCTCAGTGCTGTTTGCCTACACCCGTCCCCAGGTCCAACCAGCAACAGATTAACGATATTTTCCAATTGTGTGTATACTGAATGTGTGTTGCTATTTTCTTGTCATTTTCCCTTCCTGACACAGCTCTTTATATTATACTAGGTATTCTCACTAATCTACAGGGACTTATAGTACATGGGAGAAAGTACCTAGCTTACAATGCAAACACTTGGCTATTTCCTGTAAGAATCTTGAACAGCCACAGATCTTGGCATATGTGGAGGTTCTAAAGTCAGTCAATGGTTGATACAAGGGCCAGCTGCATGTGTGGTCATGAGCTATAGCTGAAGAGCAGCCAGGCCCTCTACCATGTGAGCGGCATGACCTGCAATAAGACACAGAATTAGAATTTCAAGCCATATAAATAAATATCATATATTGTGGCTCCATTTTTTTTTCCCAGTGGGATCTGTTTGCCAACTGATAGAAACTGTTAAAGAATTCCTGTTCTAAATTTTTGTTTTGTTTTGTTTTCATATTTAACTTCCAAGCAGGGGATCGTGGGAGGGAAAAGAGGCCGGGGTCAGTATGAGCAAAGACTCTGATCCCTGGACATCTGTTGAATTTGGCCCCTGCCTCTTCTATCTGTTTTCGGGTGTTGATCTACATGGGTCTATGCCAAAGGTTACTTGAGACCAATGACTGTCCTTGTTTGCTTGATGCCTCCCTGAAGTGCTCAGAGACAATGTGCCCAACACACCCTGGATTACAGGCACCATACTGGGGCATCCAACCCAGTCATGATGTCTGTCTCTTGCTCTGGAATTCTTTTTCTTCTTCTAAACTTTGCTGAGTTGAATGAAAAGGGACGGTAGCCCTTCCTGCTGCACCGAGTCGCTCTGCACATTTCTCTCCAAACTCATTGAAAGCATCTACTGATTCTTCCCACCAGGTTCAATCTGAGTTCACTGGGAACTTCAGACTCTGTGCTCTGGTTTCATACTATCTGTTCTTGATCTTCTAGGGCACATTTGATTTTAAATACCACTAAGAACAAATGCCTACTGTGTGTCACTCTTGGTAGAATTTTCCCAAGGGTGCAGGGCCCTTTAATCTGTGCAACATCAATGTCGTGTCTCTTAGTTTTCAGAGATTGATTTTTTTTTAAGCCTCAAAACACAAAGTGTTACGATATCTCTTTTGTTGGTAATGCACCAAAAATACAATGGTTTATGGGGATACTTAAAAAAGAATGCCAGGGAATAACTCAAGAAGCAAAGAAGGAGTTGGTTGGTTGGTTGGTTGGTTGGTTGGTTGGTTGGTTGGTTGTGGTTGGTTGGGTTCTAGAAGGCAGAACCAAGTACTTGGGATGACACACAGAACCAATGAGCAGACCCACATTTTCTTCACATGGTTCTGTTCTGGGCATTATACCCTCTGTGGATGGTTATTTTGGTTATCTTCTAGAGTTTTCTCACCCTCTACTTCCTTTTTTTTTTCTCTTGCAATAATGCCAGCTACATTTCTACTACTCACACCTTGTAGAACCCCACCCAACATAACAGGCAGGCTGAAAAACAGTGGGTTGTTATTATCTCATTAAAACAGGGATATTTCAACATGCAAGTAGCAGGAAAATCAGACATGTGGGTGCTCTCCAAAAGCCCCCAAATCACTGGGAACCTCCATTATCTTAGTTTTTTTTTAATTTCAGACTTTATTATTATTATTATTATCATTATTCAGCCTAGAACCCATGATCTTCCTACATCTGCCCCACAACAAAGGGTACAGTGGCTGGTGTAAACCGCCTTGACAAGCTTTTTCCCACTTTCTTGATATGAGTATCACACGCTCTATGACCAACTCCCTCCACATTGTAGAAAACCTACTGAAGTCACTCCCGGGTTTTACATAAACTACTTCCCAACAAAAAGTAAAAGGAGAAAGTAAAAAAAATCAAAAGCTCCTATCGTTTGGTTTCCATAGTAAAAATGTAAAAAGGAAATTCTTGAATTTATTTATTCTCTCATGTCAAATAAATAACAGCTGGCATTTGGATTATAACTATTGGAGAAAATTCTCTATAGTTAAGATTTATAATTTAATTTTCTTATGTGTATGAGTGTTTTGTCTGCATGGTCTAAGCATACCACATGCATGCAAGACCCTCAGGGGCCCAAAGAGGGTGTCAGGTTCTCTGGAACTGGAGTTATGTGGTTGTGAGTACTGGGGTATGAGTGAGTACATGTTTGCAGGCTCTGGGAACTGAACTCTGGAGCAGCAAGTGCTCTTAACCACTGAGTCATCTCTCCAGCCCCTACGATGAAACTTTTAAAGTTCCATTTCAGATATGAATGAAGAAAAATGAATTTTAAAAGATTGCCTTGTATTTGTTGTATCACAGAGAAGAAAGGTAATGGGAATAAAAAGCCACAGAATTGTTTCTAAACAAGAAAAAATTAAAATGTTAATAACTTTACAGAATAAAAGTTAACCATTTAATACAACAAATAGGACATTACAGTCTCAACTTGGAATGATTTAAATTCAAAAAAGCTGATGTAAATACAGGCCTTCAGTTCTTATACATCATCCAACATAGGTTGCTTCAACATTCTTGTTTCAATTATAGATTAGATGTACTTATGAAACACATTCAGTTTAAAACACCAATAAATTCAAATGTCCGACGTATGTGTGTGTTGCTTAGTGATGGATTCATTTATAAGTGAACTTCAGTAACTGTTTATAATCAAAAGCTTGGTTATGGTGAAGATGTAAACATTTCTGATATATGAATTTGAAATTTCTTTCTTTTTTACTCACCTCCCTCCCCCATCAACCATGTCTATCCCCCACAAACCCATGAACCTAGACTTTCTAACCAGTCACCAAACATCCACACTCACTGAGCCATCTATGAACTACTTGTTAAAACTCCCCACCCCAGAGCCCTCCTGACTCCTCTCTATCAAGTTTCCAATGAAACACAGTACTGTTTTCAAGGCACAAACACCACATGCCCTAACATAGAGAACCACTTGAATTTTTTTCACTCCCCCGGTACTATCTCCCCATTACCGGAAGCCGACAGTAAGTTATGCAAACAGCGGGACCCCAGGAACTTGAGTGTCCGCAGTGACCATCATTGGCGATGGTCAACAGTTGTGTAAGATTCTTGTGGTTAAAACTGAAGTGCAGCTGAATTCCCTTTATATTCCAAGTTGGTTCTCATTTAGATGAATGGCTCCCAGGCTCCATACTTCAAAAGTGAAATTTCAAAAATGTGTGGAGATCCACCTTACACTGGCCAGTTCTTGCCTTTGCCAAATAAGGATTCAGAGAAAATAATGTTCTCTACCAACAGCACCATTTCATACAAAAAACAAAAAAACCAAGGTCTCTTTTTAAGTCCAACATAGGACACTGTCTTAGCTTGAAAGGAGAGAGGGAACTCATCAATCCCAAAAATATATACTAATATCTATCGATATTCTGACAGAAAATAAGTAATATCTTCAAAGGGTCAGATTTGAAATATTGTACTAAAAAGACAGCTTATAAAGGGATAAGGAAATTATAAATATATATCTTATAGAAGATACTAAAATAGACATATGGAGAGAGAGAGAGAGTTACCTAGAAACTAGCAACACATGGTAGCTATTAGTCTTCTACAGGCCGAGGAGGGAAGGAAATCGTGTTCTCCTCAAAATGAGAACTGGAGTTGATTAACAGAGAGGAAGAGTGAAGCAAAGAGATGCTGGCTAGCTGCCGCCATCCTGCCTGAAACATCCAAAAGTCAAAGTAATAGGGCCTGAAGGCTGCAGTTGGCATGTCAGCCCCCCTGGAGCAGAGAACAGGCCAGACGAGGTGAAAAGCAGGAACCATGGAGAGGGCCCAGCAGAACCCAGCTTCATACACTGTGGGTCAAGATTCCATACAGTGTAGTAGAGATGAATTTGGAGATTGTGGGGAAAAAATGCATAACAACTAAAAATCAACTCAACCTGAAGCATAAATAATTGTTTTAAATGAATATATTTAACATAAATAATATGTTGAATAAATGCAAGGTTTTCCTGGCAGCACTAGCCTGGGTTACACAGTGTGTGACTTCACCGCAGCCTTGGCTATGGGCACACAATATGTGTACTTCGCACTGTGCACACCACCAAGGCCTGCTGCCCCAGCGAACATCGCTCAGATATGAGACCGTATGTTATTGTATTTTACAGATTACAGGGTTTTACTGCACATATGAAGCTTTCTGCTCTTACAGGAACCTGCAAGTTTAATTATGAAAACCAAAGACTTTTAATATTTGCCTGGAATCATATTTTTTTTTCAGCATGTAAGCAACAAATTAGTGTATCTGTGTCAGAAGGTCTGATTTAAAAACTGCTGTTTGAGCTGCTGGCTGGAGTTTTATAAAAGATTGTTCAATGAACTTTGGGTTGGGATTAGGACAGAATTTCCAACTTCTGAAATGGCCCTGCCTACTTCTACTCTCTCGCACTACATCTCAGCGTTGTCAATTATAATATCAAAATAGCAACCAACTCTGAACCACACTGATGATGTTCTCCATGCTTCTGCAGGAAAGATTCAGCCAGGATCCCACTCTTTATACCTCAGTAGAAACAGGGCTCTCCACCTCCTTAGTGTCCAACTTTGTTTTCATCATGGAGAAACAGTAAAATGACACAAAACCCAAAAGTTATGTTACGATAAACTTCCTTACGTCTTATCATCTGTAAAGCTTGAGTTTCCTACCACATGCTAACAGGATAACACAAGTTATCAGACACAAAGGAGTCAGACATAGATGTGATTTAGGGAGCCATGCACTGCAGTGCACTGATGGGCTCTGGTAATGGAGGGAAGCCTGGGAATTAGACAGAATACAGTATATGTACGCATATAAATGACTCTTTTTTTTTTCCATTTGTTTGTGTAAAAGCGCTGTTCTCAACCTTCCTAATGTTGCAGTTCTTTAATACAGTTCCTCATGTTGTGGTGACCCCCCCAACTATAAAATGATTTCTGCTATTTCATAACTGTCATTTTGCGCCCCACAAGAGGGTCGCGACCCACAGGTTGAGAACCCTAGGTGTAGCAGGTACCTGTGTATGTAGAGGCTAGAGGTGGGTGCTGGGTGACTTACTTTATTGTACTTCCCATTATTTTTTGAGACAGAGTTTCCCATTCCCATTAATCTACAACTTGCTGTTGCTGTTTAAGCTAAACTGGATGGCCCAAGAGCCACTGGAATACACAGACACACACACACACACACATACACATACACACACCTCCCAGTACTGCACTTACAGATATGTGCCATGATGGTCAGCTTTTACATAGATTCTTGAGATTGGAACTGTACCTTCATGTGTGTGCAGCAAACATTTTACCCACTGAGCTGTCTCTCCATCCTTCCTTTTTTTCATTTTAGTAGAGGAAAGTTACAGGAGAATTTTAAGATGCAACGATGCCTGTAATTGCACTTGATACTTCCTCCGTTAATGGCTCAGTATCTAACGGCATGGCATCAAGTGGTGCTGAAATGGGCAACTTGTTCCAGGACTTTATATTTATCTCTCTGATTAAAATACTGCCGCACAAAGGTATAAAATAGAAACAAACACTTCATTCAATTCAGAACATCTGTCATGAGTTACAGAGTGCCACTTTTACCAGAGCGTTCCAGACGGCCGGGTGCTTTAAAACCTCTGGTGCCTGGCTCCCATCACTGTACATATCGGATTGGTTGGCATGGGGAACTTAGGAAGGGATTTTTTTCAAGAATGTTGGGCTTTTTACATCATTATTATCATATTATATTATTATTATTATAAGAAGCTTTTTAATTTACAGAAAATCTGATCGTTAAAAAATAATACAATTGCCATGCCCTTAAACTAAGTCTCCCTTCTGACCTGCAACCTACATTCATCGGGTGCACTGGTCAAATCAATAAACTAATACTAACTTCCCACATTATTCATATTGTCTCTTTTTCCCAAGCATCCTTTCCTGCCGCAGGCTCCCCAAGGCTTTGCTGGGTGTCTAGATAGCACTGAGCCTGGAGGAGTCTTGATCCTGTGGGATCACCCTCAGTCACTACCTGTGTTTTCTCACGATTCGTCTGTGGCTGTGTGAAGACCAGGGAAGTCATGTGCTCCCCACTCTTTCTCATTGCGTCACACCTAGAGCCCCTGCTATCAACATGACCCCTTCCTGCCAATATTGGCCTTGGTCACATGGCTGAGGTAGCGGCATCAGGTTTTACCTCTTAAAGCAACCCTTCCTCCTCTCCTCACTATTCTTTGGGAAGAAATCACCTTGTGCTGCCCACACTTGGGGACCAGAGAATCAGCTCTGTGTCCTTGAAGCTCCCCTGCACTGTTTTCAACCACTCACTGGTGTGCTGAATTATTTATATATCAGTAGACATAAATATTACTTTCTGTTCTAGATTATAAGTCCATGAATCTTTTCAATGATATCCAAACTGCTTTTTGTATCATTAAAGGCCCCCAAATATGGCTTTTGTTTCCCTTTAACAAAGCCCATCATTGTAGGTATATTTTTAAAGTATTTCTTTGCTTTGTGCTACAATAACCTCTTCAACACCCATATTGTGTATCTCCTGCTACTGAATGAGTCATTTCTCTAAAGATGACAAAGATGATCATTTAGTCATTTCTCTAAAGATGATAAAGTCATTTCATCTAAAGATGTCTGGTTCCTTTCATTGGAATGGTATTAGAAAGAAAGATCTGGATAAGACTGAATATGTCCTTGTTTCTACCTACATCCTTCCAGTTGGCAGTGTGTGTGTGTGTGTGTGTGTGTGTGTGTGTGTGTGTGTGTGTGCTCATATGTTAAACTATGTAGCTAATATGTAAGCATAAATTCATGCTGGTTTCTACTCTCATCCATGACCATGAGGGTCAGCTCTGCCATCTCACCTCACTAGCTTACAAGCTCTTTTATCAATGGCTAGAAACCATTCACCTACCTGTTCATTCACCTAAGTGTTTGATTCCAAGAAACAACTGTTTAAAGTTATTCATTGCCTCCCTCGAAAAAAGAGATTCTATCAACTAGACTATGAGGTTCATGGCTAATCCCGATATTCATTTCCAAAGGTACTTAGGCCAGCAACTTCTCTATCCAGTCCCTCTGAAGATTAGGAAATATGAATAAATTGCTTTTGTCATGTTCCATATTCTACTCTGGGACCCTCCTGACTGTTTTTTTTTTAAATTTTATATATTAAGAGCCACTGTGTACTGTAAATCAAATTCTATGGCTTGGACAAATCCATGCACAGTGTTGAGTGAATCAACCATGATACCAAGCCAAAAAGCCACTTACATAAAATACTGTCTGTGTTTCACCTTGTCAATCTTCCTCCTTCCCTTGGTCCAATTAGCGACTGATATCTATTTGTTGTCGTTGTAGTTATGCTTTTCTGAAATGACCTGCAGATAAGCTCATATGGCTTGTGGCCCTTTCAAGACTAGCTTCTGTCTTTCAATCTCTCTGCATCTGTCTCTGTCTCTGTGTGTGTGTGTCTTTGTGTGTGTGTGTGTGTGTGTGTGTGTGTGTGTATCTTTGTCTCTTTGCCTATCTCTCTCCTCTGCCTGTGTATATGTCTGTCTGTCTCTGTTCCTCTCTCTCTCTCTCTCTCTCTCTCTCTCTCTCTCTCTCTCTCTCTCTCTCTCCCCTCCCTCCACGGCCCTCATCCACCAGTCTTCCATTCTTCTCTGTATCCACTCTGGAGGCTAGCTTACTTCCTCTACCCTGATGGGTCCTACCTCTAAATACATTCATGTTCAGAGGTAATTATGCATGGGGCCTCAGCATACTCATTTCAGGAAGGTGCAGTGCAGTACTTTTCTGCAGTACTGCCCTTTCCTGCCCTTCACATGTCAGCTCCACTGACCACTCACTGCTGTCCCTGGACAGTCACACAACACAGTCCCAGATGGGAGTTTCCCACTGTCAGCCCCTGCGCATGAGATCCTCTCTTGCTCCACATGATCCTATCCATCTCCTTCATCTAAAACAGATGTTTGCTGAAATGTCACATCCACAATGAAGTCTTTATGAACACAAAATTGCAACCCTTGTGTGACAAATTCCTTCATTTTCTGTTTGTAACTCTTGGTACTATGTGACATATTTTATTGATTTATAGCTACTGCCTTTCTCCAGCCACTGGAACATTGGTTCCCTAATGAGGCTTTATCCTAAGCACTGCACAGCACAGTATCAGAACCATGCTAATGGCCAGCTAGTTGATCACTTTAAAAATCACTCCATTCATCTATGAGGGCTGGGTATATCAAACAATAAAACTTTATTTTCTTTAAGTTTTGGAAGCTAGAAGTCAAGATTGGGGTACTTGTAGGTTATGTCTCTCTCATAGCCTGTCTCTGATGTGAGGATGGATGCTATTGCTATCTTGGCAGGGCTTTTTTCTGCAAGCCTGTCCCTCCAGTAGCTCTCTGTGTGTCCAAATTCACTCTTCTAAAGATATTGGTCAGATAGAATTAAGGTCCACCCTGATGGTCCTACCTCTAAATACATTCATGTTCAGAGGTAATTATGCATGGGGCCTCAGCATACTCATTTCAGGAAGGTGCAGTGCAGCACACAATAACTACTCCTCCAGGGAGCAATTATTTCTTCATTTCTATTTGGAAAGGGAAGAGACATAGTGGTTCTCAGTCTCTGAATCAATAGAATGTGGGGCACAAATGGACAAGATACTGGATATCAGACTTTGTCCTTAAATGTTATGCAATAAGGATTTTGAACCTGTCTCTGAACATTGAGATACAATTCAAGAAACATAGATTAGGAAGGCTGTATATGAAATGTACAGAAATACAAAGAGAGAAGCAAAGATTGGTGGATTACAGCCAAAGAAGATGGAGACAGTAGAACACTCAACAAACAGATTCTTCAGAGTCGAACCACAGTGGGCATGGAAGCATGCTGGAGTTACTATTTTGGAAACCCACCTCCCCAGTACGCCAAGCTTCCTCTATTTGTGGTGCTAACTATAACAATCCTTCCTTGGGGTAGAATTGGTTCTGATTGTAAATGGTTGTTGTGGAAACTGAGTCTCCAAGATGCTAAGCATCTTTCTTAGCTAGTAAATGGGTAGTGTGGACCCCCAACTCAGAGCACCTGTTTTACATGCACAAGACCCTGGAGTCCATCCCTAGCACAGCAATGAAAGAGAGAGCTGATATTTGTCTCCATTGATCGGATCTGTTTGAGGTTCCTGTGGTTAGGAACCTTATCAGCTTATGCCAAGCCACTTCACAGCTCCTGCTGCAGGTGTGGGATATTTGGAAAACTCACTAAATGGGACTCAAGAGGTTTGTTTTTGTTTTTATCTTCAGTTTGTTAACTCCCAAAAAGTTTATGAAAACACAGCTATGCTTTGTCAAGCTTGCTATCTGCATCCCTCATCTTCCTAGCTCTGAAGGTGCAATGTTTGATTCATAAATATTTAGTAGATTCTCCCCTTTGCAATAAACCAGTGGACATCAGGAACACAGCAACACAGTAAAGACAAGTGCCCTCTGAGGTACCTGGAGATGAAGGCTGATGCTAAAGTGCGCACTGTTTTTCTTTCTCAACTAGGACCACACAGGACTTCTTCGTTAGAGATGCTCCGGTGACCATTTACTCTTGAGACAGACATGAATGAACCAGACAGTTTTCTAGTGACACAACTAGAAAGAAATCTGAGCCTTGATTCCTGCTTGTAAGCAGATTGCCTCCAGATGAAGACAGACTTTGAAAGGGAACAACTCTTTGTGCCTGATAAAAGAAGAAGCAGGGTATTCTTCTCAAGCTTTTAAAGAAAACTTTATGTATTTATACTTATATAATAAAACATGAAGTCAGCATATACCTGCATAACATGGACATTTAGTGAAGCCATTGATGTCATTGTGAGGTAGCTGGCTGCCCTTTGAAGAGTCTAAACTAAACTACAAATGGGAGAAAGGGCCTGGGTATTAGGAAAGAAAAGCACAGGGACCAAATAAATGCATTTCCTTCTTCTGTTTATGTAATAAATGCTCTTATTGTTGCCATGGCAAAAGGGCCAGTCTGTTTTCTCCTTCCTCTGCCTCTACCTATTATTATATCCAATACCAGAAAATGCCATGCTTCCCACCGCCGTCCGGGATCACTGCGTTATCCATGTACTCTGCATTCATTTCTCCCCTCCGCAGCCTTGGTCATGGTTATAGAGAAAGGGCAGTTGCCACAATGGACATGGTCTCTACTGCATTAGTAGAATGATGAGAAGGAAGGAAGTCAAAATGTATTGAGTCAGGAAGGGCTTCCTAACCTTGAAAAGCATCCATACCCCAACGGAAAAACTCTAAAAATGTCATTTGAAGCAAATGTCACTGTACAGGTTAGCTAATTTGACTTAGTGCTGGTTATTTTGGCCTTCTGAATACAGCTATAATAGTGAGGACCATATTCTTGTCTGTTATAAGTAGGTTGAGATCATCAAATATAATGTCTGAATTAGAATTGATAATAACTCTACAGTGGTTGGACAACTGTGACATGACCTGCCTACCTCATCATGCCACACTGGGTGAGGGACAGAAGCACACTGCTATGCTTTTAAAACGTGACAACGAAAGTTTTATAATCACATCACCTCATTCATCAATTTCACCGGTGTAGGCACTGTTTATTAAGAGCATATTATGTGCTACTAAGGCTGAAATGCAAATAAATAAATGTCTCCCAAAAAGTCTACACTCTAGTCCTGTCATATGAGAGAGGCAGCTGAATAAACAGTATTTTCATTTAGAAACTAAAGACTGAGTTTGAAAAGCTGTTCCTGGGAGGATGGAAAATTAGGGGAAAGCCTCCATCTGCAGAAAATAATCAGGAAAACTGAAACAAGTGGCCTCACCCTGTTTGTTGCTCTGGGGCTTGGATGCCCACTCTTAGCGTAGGATATTCTCGCTCACTCCTATTCCGCCCATCCTGAGGGTAAAGGGAGACACAGCCTCACATCCCTGCCATTGATGTTAAAATCACCCCACAAGCAAAGGTACCACTGGCAAGCTCAGGGCAGGAAGGGTTCCTAGTCTCAAATCTCAGAGGAACCCAGTCAAGGAAATGTTTGGATCCCATATGCAAGAATTTGAATACCTGTTATACACAATAAAGAGTAACTTAGGCTCAAAGCTAGAAGAGTCAAATTTGAGATAACTGACCAAATATTACCAAGGATAAGTTTTTCAATCAATGTGCATTTAAAGAATTCCTCTGAAGCAATACTTTTCAAATTGTAATGTGCATATGGTCCTATTAAACATGATTTTTGTTTCAGGTCCTGATTGGGGTCAGAGGTTCTACATTCCTAACAAGATCTTTTTTTTCCCCCTTTTTTAAAATTTTTTTTTATTAGATGTATTCTTTATTTACATTTCAAATGATTTCCCCTTTCCTGGTTCCCCTACCCCGAAAGTCCCATAAGCCATCTCCCCTCCCCCTGTTACCCAATCAATCCCCTCCCACTTCCCTGTCCTGGTATTCCCCTACACTGCTGCATCAAGCCTTTCCAAGACCAGGGGCCTCTCCTCCCTTTTGATGTCCAACAAGGCCATCCTCTTCTACCTATGTCTGGAGCCATGGGTAACACCATGTGTACTATCTGGTTGATGGTTTTGTCCCTGGGAGCTCTGTGAGTACTGGGTGGCTCATATTGTTGTTCCTCCTGTGGTGCTGCAAATCCCTTCAGCTCCTTGGGTCCTTTCTCTAGCTCCCCCATTAGGGACCCTGTGCTCAATTCAATGGCTGGCTGAGAGTGTCTGGGTTTTGTAACTGTATATGGGATGGACCACTAGGTGGGGTAGTCTTTGGATGGTCTTTCCCTCAGACTCTGCTCCTTTGGCACACACCTTTAATCCCAGCACTTGGGAGGCAGAAGCAGGCAGATTTCTGAGTTCAAGGCCAGCCTGGTCTACAAAGTGAGTTCCAGGACAGCCATGGCTACACAGAGAAACCCTGTCTCGAAAAAACAAACAAACAAAAAAAAAAAAAGAATGAGGTTTCCTAACAAGATCTTAAGTTGTTGTGATGCTGCCTGCTCTAGAACAGCCTCTCAGGTCACACTAAACACAACTCATCCAATAGTGGGGTTCCTTTGAATGTACTGGGTGGCCAGTCAATGTATACTATCTGCCAGCATGATAGCAGAAAGTGTTTCTACATGACATGCAAGAAAATGTTTCCTTTCAAGTCAAAGGATTAGATTCAGTAGTTTTATAACAGAAATTTCCATGTACATATTTCTTTTAAATCTTGAAACTCTTTCATATAAATATTTTTAAAAAGTAGACAAGACTTTCTACTCCACTTCAGTAAATGCCAAAAAAGATCTTACTTGTATAAAGTGACTAGTTCAAAATTCACTCCATCACCCAGCAAAAATGCTAAGGACCTACCTACTCTTAGCTAATATCTGAAGCAGGATGACCATTTAACAATGAGCTAAACAGAGATGGTTCCTGCCCTCCAAAGACCAAGCTCACACCTTCAGGATGCATTTCATCTATTATTAGCACACTGAGGTTTCAAACAGGCTAGGACTCAAAAAATACACTGTAAAAGGAAAAAAGAAAAGAAAAATACACTAGGATAGTAAGCCTAAGACCATCCACCACCTAATGTGTCAGAGGCACAGTAAACACCAAAGAAAAATGTTGCTGGACTTTCCAAGCAGCTCTGGCTCCATCTGGATGCACAATATGACCCTGGCCCTTTGACTTTTCACCCCGCTTCAAGGAATAGTGGCAAGAATGAAATCATCTCAACTTCTATAAACAGAATAGAAACTCTGAAATTCCATCTACTCACTTCCCCACAGACGGCTCCCCCCCCCCACACACACACTTTGGAAGAAAGAACAGAACAGGTAGTGAGGCTGTGACCCTCTCTCATACTACAGAAGAAGACACATGGGACCTCAGAAAAAGCTAACAGGATCCAAGACCTCACAAACCGAACTTGTATAAATGCACAGATTTCTTTCTTTAATAATCTGGCTCAGACAGCTTCCCTCTCTGCCTCCCTCCCTCCCTGTTTACCCTCCACCCCTACAAACAGCATCCAAAGTGAACTCCATCATATCTTATCTACCTTTCCAAAGATTGGAATGCTGTTAATTACAGTGAGAGAGATGGCAAGAGAGCTAGATATTTAAGCGTGGGGACCTGAGTTCAGACTCTCAGCACCCACGGAGAAAGCTGAGCATGGCTGCACCAACCCTGAGGGTGGTGAAGAAGGCAGGTAATCACTGCAGCCTGCTGACAAGCCACCGTAGACAGGAAAAAATAAACAAAAAACAACAGCAAAAAAAAACAAGCTCTTGGTGGCCAGTGGTGCATGCCTTTAATCCCAGCACTCAGAAGGTAGAAGCAGGCAGATCTCTGTGAGTTCAAGGCCAGCCTGGTCTACAGACTGAGTTCCAAGATAGTCAGGGTTACACAGAGAAACCTTGTCTCAACAAAACAAAACAAAAACAAAGCTAACAATAACAACAACAAAGAAACAAGATAGAGAAAGTTAGAGGAAGACACCTGATCTTCATCTCTAACTTTTACACATGCACAGGTGCTCAACCTCACACACACACAAACACACACACACACACACACACACACACACGCACACACGCACATACACTCACTCTTATGTGTACACATGCACATACACACACAGGAATACTAATAACCCTTTATGAATCAATTTCCTCTGTCTCCTGTTTCACTCAACACAAGGTTCAAACCCTTTCATTGTTTTCTTAGCGATCATTACTTTCTACCTTTACTCCTCTTAATATTTAAGCTCATACATTAGAGAAAAGACTGAAATAAGCTAATGTACTTTTGTATGATCTTAGGTCCCCTCATTGTGTATCAAATATTGATTTTACCCAGTAAACAGAGTCTGAGAGAGAGCTCTGAGTGTAGGTGGTTAGTTGGAGAGTGATCTATGAAATATCAGCTGTAAGGGAGTGGGCAGCTTAGTGAGAAAAAAGGCAATATAGGTACAACAGATGTCTAAGTCTGTTACATGAGGAGCTCGAATTGCAAGAAACAGATGCTGCCTTTCTACCCCCAAAATTGGTGGCTCATAGGACTGTCTTCTGAACTGCAAGCATCATCTGGACAAATGTCTCTTCCTCTAAGAGCAAGTTCTACAGTTGGACTCATCTGTGAGATGTCAGCGTACTGCTCACATTCAGAGAAATGGGAATGTTAATTCTCCAGGCGCCATCAGAGTAGCAGGACCAGCATCTATTCCTATCTCTCGACCTTGTGAGAGACAGGAATTGTCTTGGATTCACTTGCCATAAACCTCATCTGGAAGGAGCTAATCCAGGACCCAACCTAGTTTGATCTTGGCGAAGCCCACAAGATCAAGGTTGCTGGAGCAAACCGCAGCATCACACACCATCATGAGCCTTCAGTCTAACTGCTGACTCTTGCCCTCCTCCTTTACTTTCCAGTCAGACTTCTCTTTGCCCCCAGCTACTGTCTCTGATAGTCCAGGAGGCTTAATGGCAGATAACGCTGACTCTTGACTCCTCAGATGGGTGAAACCCCTCCCCTGGTTTTCTACCCATGCCATGCTTCCGGTACTTACACACTTACCAACTCAGGCAGGACAGGGTCAAAGACATCCCACTTAGTGTTTTCCTCTTGCCATTTTTCCCTGTCTTATAATGTTTTGGTTCCAAGCTAGGGGTGTTGTTTTTGAACAATTGTGGCTGAAATCAACGGGTCAAATTGAGGATTTGAACTGTTGCTAATGTTTATGACTTGACAGAAACTTCTAATTTGTCTCACGGTCTTGGTTCTCCAGTTGTGTGGCGGGAGGGAGCTCCACATCTCATTGTCTGAGAGGAAGCTACAGACAAGAAGAAGGAAAGGCTGGGATGACTCATTTGGCTGCGGCTTGAACTCATGTTGAGCTTAATCCAGGTAGAGATGAGAGCAAGTGCTGTTGTGCCTCGCTGGATGTGGAATAGGCGGATACAAACAGAAGCACCTATAGCCGTATGACTGCACAGAGATTGGCATAAAAACACACGTGCCTTTCTCTGTCAGGTGCAGGAGTCCAGAAGCCATGACAACTCACAAGCAGAGCATCTCAGACATTTAGATCCTGGATTCTAAAACATTCTCCAATAAAACAACAAACCAGAAATTCCTAGAGAAAGGGCTGGTTCAAGGACTATAGAAAAAAATTACCAATTAGCTATAAAGCATCCTATAGTGCCAGATGCTAACGAAAGAAAAACACAAATAAAACGAGCCATTCTGACAGTGGCATATCAGAGGGAATGAGGAGCCAACAGATAAAATTCAAAGATGGTCAAAGGTGGGCCAGTTTTAGAAACAAACTAAATTGAGAGGTATTGGATTATAACCCAGATATAAATATAAATATGTGTGAGTTGTCACTGACGTAAAGGAATGGCTGAATGTCTGTAACAACCACCACCACCAAAGGAACAGACCTGCCATGCTGAGAAATCCAAAACATTTGTGTGGCTCCTCCTTTGCCACATCTTTAAGTGTGGGCCACAATTACTTCGCCCCAAGAACTAAGTACAATGCATAACCAAGTTTGTGGGTGTAACTTTACAATCAAATAAATAATACCTAATAAATACCACATCAGCCAACACATCCATAAGGATATGCTATGGGAGGCCCTCCAAGGTATGTGAAGAAAAATGCACAGGACCTTCTGGTCTTCCCCCAAACAACCTATAATTCCAGTTTAATCATGAAAAACATCAGACAAATTTCAAAAATAAGAAGTTCACAAGTACTGACTCATCACACCCAAAAGTTAGTGAGGTCATCAAAAATGAACTTGTAGACACTGACACATCCAGAAGGGCTCTCTCGAGCTATGACAACAAGGCAATGTAGCACATTGCAAGAAACCCTCGGGAGTAAAGGAAAGTTGGGAAAGGAGGTTTTTAAAGAAATCTGGACTTAATCATCACTTACTGACATTGGTTCATGATAATTGATAACGAACTGCTATCGGTAAGTGAATGAATAATAATAAGTGAATCATACTGAAATATAAGATGCTGAGGAGTGGACTGGAATGATGGCTCAGTGGTTAAGACTGCTTGCTGCTCTTCCAGAGGATCCAAGTTAGGTTACCATCTCCTATGCCGGGGAGCTCAAGACTGCCTACAACTCCTGCCTCCATGGACATCCATACACAAATGACATGCATTCACAGAAACGCCCACACATTTTTAAAAATAATTCTAAAAAGATGTTAATAAGAGGAACACAAATAAGGTACTGAGGAACTCTCTGTTGTTTTTATTTAGATATAAAGCTGCTAAAATAATTTTTGAAAAAAACTAAACTCCTCTTAAGTGTATACCTATCCTTTCATTCTAAAAGACAAAAAGTTACCAGTATATGTACAAAAAAAATAGTCCTGCTGCTCTCTAGATAGAGGCTAGAATAAGATCAACAGAGTACTGTGTTTTGATAATCAAAGAACTAGGAAACAGAAGAAAGTTAAGATCCTAGATATTCACAATAAAGGAAATGAGAAGAACCTGGTGATGTGAACAGAGAAGTTGGTGCCCAGTGTCACTGCTATGGCTGAGGAAGATGCAGAGTGATGCACAGGGTGCCTAATAACCAGGAAAAGCTTTTTGGCACTGTTATAATATTGGGTAAACGCTACTTGTGTAAACAATTGGTTAAAAGTTTTTGTTTGGTTGTTTGGTTTTCTTTTGAGAAGGAAAATATAATACTTCGGGGGCAGGGGAAGCCACAGAAAGCAAAATGCAGGTGGAAGAAAAAGAGAATTTCAAAAAAGTAGAAATTCAAATAAGAAACATGGACCATCTGAAAAACCTCTAAAAGTGGGAAGCTGAGACAGGTGGTGGTGGCGTATCCTTTAATCCTAGCACTCAGAATGCAGAGACAGACAGAGCTCTGAGTTCGAGTCCAGCCTGATCTACAAGCCAGTTTCAGGACAGCCAGGGCTACACAGAGAGACCTTGTCTCAAATACAAGCAAACAAACAAAAACAACAACACAAACAAACAAGCAAACATTAAAAAAAAAAAAAGGAGGTTGAGGGAAGATAACGGGTTTCCTCTAAGTCTGAAAGATGGATGACAGGCAAAATACAGTCTGTGAAGCTAGTGTGTGAAAATGCATGTTGCTGGTGGTGTGTATGGGCCTATTTTACAACTGGAATCCTGCAAATATTTGCTGCACTGGGTTTAATCAATGTGAAATGTTAAACTCCAGTACACAGTGGCCACATTAAGTGAAAGGAAGTTACAATTTTCATGTTGCCATTTCACTGGAAAAATACTATGCCAGCACAGAAACATCCCTTGTTTGATTGTGTGAGGCTTGCTGCCTCCTTAAAGTAAACAAGACAATACTGCCCATCTCCCAGAATAAAACAACAGCACCATGAACAGTCAAGCCAAAAAGTAGAACTCCAAAGCAGACATAACCAACCCCTTACGCCAACTTCTAACTCTGTTGACGTTTCTCTCTGATTACATAAGTGGGAATGTTTTTACGATACACAAAATTTCAGCCAAGCCTGGTGTGTGGGCCTGTAATCCTGGCAACTTGGGAAGCTGAGGCAGGAGGACTGTATATTCAAGGCTAGCCTGGACAACCTAGTAAGACCCTGTCTCAAAATAAACAGTGAAAAAGTTTGGGATTGTAAATAGTCAAAAAGACAAGTTTGGGATTGTAGCTCAGTTAAAGAGTGCTTGCTTAGAATATAGAAGGTGCTAGCATCAGTCCTCAATACTGTAAAATTGGTAAATAAGTGGATATGTACAAAAGGATACAACATGGTAAGAATTCTAGAGATCAGCTAAATTGCAATACACTTAAAAGAGTTTAGCATGTGGCATGGATTAGTTTTTCTAGGGATATCTGGGAAGTACGCAAGTCTGTGTGGCATTTTCTTGTAACATGCCCAACCTACGGTGGGCCATGCCATCCCTGGGCAGGTGGCCCTGGGAGGTATAAGCAAGGTAGCTGAACACGAGCCTGAGAAGCAAATCTGTAAACAGCGTTCCTCCATGGTCTCTGCTTCAGTTCCTGCCTCCAGGCCCCTGCCTGCCCTGAGCTCCTGTCCTGACTCCCCTTCATTAGCTGTAAGCTGAAATAAACCCTTTCCTCTACAAGTCGCCTTTGACCGTGGTCTTTATCAAAGCAATAGAGTAACTTAAATAATACACACAGTAAATTTTATGTTCCTTAAAAGACATATAACATGGAAAGGGGAAGTTTTTCTGGGGCCCCACCCTTAGAAAAAGAACTACAGGTGGCTACTGACTGCTAGGAGATGGGGAGTTAGCCTTTCCCAGGGATGAGCCCCTTAGCAGTTATCCAATTCCCAGGGATGAATTCTCTTATCAGTTATCTAATACAAAATGCTCGTCCCTGAAATGATATGCACACAAGCAAAACCAGACTCAGATGCTTTATTTATATATGCATCAATATACATTAATAATCAAAGGAAAAGAGGTTATCACCTTGAGAGTAGGGGATGGAAGGATCTTGAGGGAGGGGAGGTAGAAAGGATGGAGGGATGACATGGAAGGAGGAAAGTGATGTAATTCTACTTTAAAATATATTAAAAAAATTTAAAGAATAAAAATTTTATGTTATGGATATTTCACCACAATTAGTTTTTAGTTTAAAAATAGGATAAAAGTAGGCAAGGATCATTACTTGGCCACCATTTCTATAGAGAAGAGAGAGCAAGGCTGGAAATCGCCCTGACCCAGGCAAGGCTAGTTTCTGAGGATTGTCATAAAGACAATATTTGACCCAAGTATATTCTACTTAGAAAACATGAAGCTAGTTTAAAATTCACCATGAGGACTAAGAAAAGAAATAGAAAAACAAAACAGGTCATAAGTTGTGGGATGCTGCAAAGAGACAGACAACTGGCAAGGCACAGGAGTGTGCTAGCAGTGAGGAAAATGGAGCCAGCAAATGCTCTGGCGTGCTATGGGAGCAGAGCCTGATGTGTGGTTACTTAGCTGGGACAGCCAGAGAACGACGCTAGAGAACCAACAGATAGACTGCTAATGTGGAGAGGAAGATTGGGGCCCTCTGTGGGCAAGTGATAGTTCAGAGCTTTAAAGGACAGACTTCTCCAATGACAGATGGAAAAGAGAGCATTTCCATGTGACAACAGAAACACATCCCCTAAAGACAGGAAAAAGCAGCCACCAGATTGGGGAGGTGGGGAGTAGGTGGGTGGGGTGGGGTGTACCTAGCAAGTGCAATGACCCAAATGTAGGAAAAACAATGAGATAGCCTTGGAAAGAAGTCTAGGGTCCCTCAAACCAGAGTGAATCATTCAATAAAGTCAATCTTAGAACAGAATCTTAATTGGAGTAGAGATGTAGGTAAAATTTGAATTTGCATATTTTATTCCGTGACCCGGATAAAGAGATTGTACTGGTCTCGGCCTTCATCTGGCATTCATAATGACTAATACCCTGTCAGGTATCTTTCCTGAAGGAGAATCACCAGTTTTTGTTGAATTAATAAACTAATACATACTAAAACGTATTTTAATTATTTTTCAGGGTCTTTTTCACTTTTTACTTAGAATACCTAATATAAATTCTAAAAGAATACAGCATTCTAGAAATAATGGCAAGAGAAATACAGTCTGTTGTAATACAATCCCCCTGCTCCTCCCCCACCTCCCCCTCCCCCGTGATGCCCTCTTGTCCTTTCACTGTGCTTGTGTTCTATTGACACCCATCCCTCTTTGGTTTCTTATTTTTCCAACGTCTCATGGGTCCTTTTCTATTTTCCTGGCTTCTCCTCACACTTCCACTTAAATACACATCTTTAACCTTTAGAAGCCAAGAACCACATATGAAAAATGACATGTAGTGTTTGTCTTTCTGAGCATGGGTTACTTCACATAATATGATATTCTACAATTCCATCCACTTTCCTGCAAAATTCATCATTTTTCTTTTCCTGGAAGCTGAATAAAATCCCATTGTGTGTTTATGTGATCCATTTTCATTACCCATTCATCTGTTGAAACAGGGTTTCACCTAGCCCAGGATATCCTGAAATTTAACTATAGCCAAGGACAACTTTGAATTCCAGATCCTCTGTATCTACTTCTCAAATTCTGAAATGGCTGATCCACAATACTCCACATATAGTTAACAAATGAAAAATGGAATGGAATACAGTGGTAATGAAAATCAGAAACACATAAAAAATTGTTCATAAAAAAATAACTATATGGTTCAATATAGGTCAGAGGCATAAAGAATTTAGGATTTTAGTGTTGAGTCTGGGAGTTCTGGGGATGACAGAGTAAAACTCAGACGCTTCCCAAGCCTCCATTTGCAGAGGCCAGAGCATTTCAATATTAGTATTTCTCACTCTAAGAAGTTCTCAGTCTGTGGGTTGAGACCCCCTTTAGGTGTCAAACAACCCTTACACAGGGGTCACATATCAGATATCCTGCATATCAGATATTTACATTATGATTCATAACTAGTAAAATTACAGTTATGAAGTAGCAGTGAAATAATTTTGTGGGTGGGGGTCACCACAACACAAGGAACTGTATTAAAGGTCGCTGCATTAGGAAGTTTGAGAACCACTGCTCTAAGCAGACCTTGGCATATGCACACAATACAGAAAGGATCACAAATGACTGTAATTGACACAAAGTTAAGTTCACATATTATTTAGCCCTACTTGTTTTGGAACAGCTAGAAACAGTATTCTCAGGCAGCCTCAAAGGATTCTAAGCAACTGTTTGCTTCAGCAAATGAGCACCTCAACTCCTATTCAGTTTTTCTCAGCAGCGAATATAAATCCAAGCAAAAAGCTAATTAAATAGAAAAGCTGCCTTATAGCTCATGTCCCAATTTCAGGGGCCATCCATTTTGCTTTAAGTACTCCTAACAGGTACTTTCTAAAAGGCAAGGGTACTGGTAAAAAGAAAACTTGATGTCCCCGGCTCACAGTGTCTCCATCTCTGCCCTGGGGGAGGAGAGAGTAATAAGATGGTCTGCATACTCCCGCCACAATACCTACTGCTTTTACTGAAAAAGAGGTTTACTTTTTATATCCCAGACATTCAGAAGTCCTCTAGGCCAAAGGCCATAATGGGGAAAAGATCTCTCCTAGAACACAAAATCTGAGACAGTGAACCAGACTGATTAATCTGATCATAATTCTGTTTGAAAGCTTGACTGAAAGCCAGAAAAAGATGGTGTTGGTAACCTAAATATCTGTTCACTAGTAATGAGTTACTTACATGAGATGCTTGCCTAAAATAAAAGAAAATCTCATTTCTTGCTTCAGAGTACTATAATCACTTTAGATTTTTCTGAACTTCTAAGCACAAATGAACATACTGGCTGGAAGTGGGTCCACTTTGATGTTCTCTGACACAGTTTGTGTATTTGGAGAAATAATTGTAATTTTAAAATGCAGGACAAAAGTTAACAACTTCCTATCTGAAATAGAAGACATAGCAACAAGAATATAGAGAGGGTGCAGCTAAGAAACCAAGCACAGGGCTGGAGAGGTGGCTCAGTGCTGAAGAGAGCACTGGCTGCACTTGCAGAGGACTAAGGTTCAAGTCCCAGCACCCACATGGTAGCTCACGATCATCAGTAATTCCAGTTCCAAGAGATCTGACGCTCTCTTCTGGCCTGGCCTTTGTGAGCACTGGGCATACACATAGCACACAAACATACCTGCAGGCAAAACATCCATACACATACATAACACACATGTTTTAAGAAACAGAACACATTACACAAATATCTCTCTCTCTCTCTCTCTCTCTCTCTCTCTCTCTCTCTCTCTCTCTCTCTCTCTCTCTCTCTGTGTGTGTGTGTGTGTGTGTATTATTTAGCCAAGAGTTGTCTTGTTGAAGTTTGAAGTCTACCTTCTGATCAAGAGCTAATCCATCAAAGCTCCATCAGATCCCCTGCTTTTTAAACAATGCTCCGCCCTGTTAAATAAAACCCACACTGTAGATCCTACAGTCATCCGTCCTCCTCAGCCTTCCTGTGAGTCTGAGCAGGCATTTCATGAATAACACAAACTATTTACACTTGAAGAGCCACACAGTCCATTCTAATTCTTGGCTCAAATTTGAGGAAACTCACTCAGGAAGGAGCTTGGAAAATACTTCCCCAAATCATCCAAGAGGGTGGAGACCAACACACAGGGACTTCAGCCTTCAAAGACACGGTAGCTGGCTAGGAAGAACTTTTTCCTAAGTCCAAAGACAAAAACACATAGAGAAGAAGTTCTAAGAGATGAAATATTCCTGTGGAAGTATCTAGTCTTAAATCACCATGTTTGTCTTAGGCAGCTATCCTTTCCCATACCTTCCCTCTAAATACCAGTCCTGCCACAGACCAATTTAAAACAACCATCCCCGAAGGGGGAAAAGTTCAGAAAACCCACAGTGGATTAGGGATAACAGACTCCATGCCAAGAAAACAAAAACTTAAGACACACAAGGGAATTTGCTCACAGGGGGAAAAATAGAAAGAACGCCTGGGAGAGTCCTCTCAGGGAAATTCCTGTTCTCCCCAGGAAAGGGTATGGTTTCCCTGGGCACAAAGATTGTGCTTCCTCCAGCAAATTCTCACCATTTTAAAACATCAGGATGTCCAACAACTGCACCATGCTCTTTTAGAATGTCTCCCTTCATCTTGTTTAGCATGGTGTTCTATCTCTTGTTAAGGCCTTAGACAATGGAATCCCCCACTAATGAAAATGCTAAATGTTTTTCACTGATGGCCTGTTACATAAGGGACTATATGAAGTGTTTTGCAGTATTTTAACCTGTACAGAAATCCCTGTAAATTGGTAATATCCATCACCTTTAAAAACTAAATAAACAAGCTGAGTCTCCTAAAAACCAAGAGAATGACTGAAAGATTAGCAGATCCAGTATCCAAATCACTGTCTTGCTCTATACAGTTTCTATCATGAATGAATTTGGATTTTTTCTGTGGGTAAAGGCATTTGCCACCATGCCTGACAACCTGAGTTTGATATCAGGGACCCACATGCTAAAAGATGAGAACTTCCAAACGTTGACCCCTCTGACCTCCCTGGGTACACCATGGCACATGCATTCATCCATATGCATAAAAATAGAAAATGCAATTTTAAAAAAGATTTTTGTTTGTTTGTTTTAGGAAAACTGGTTTCCAGCTTGCAAAACTTGGTTTATTGAACTGGCACTTGGCCTAGAAAAGCAATACATGGGTCCCCTGAAACTGTGCCCACAAATGACAGAGACCCCAGATCCCAAGTAGTATGAAGAAAATTCCCTTGGAAATGGGTGTCTAAACATTGGTTAATTTGGCTGAAGTAGGGAGTGGGAGGTGGTAGAGTGGAGGGAGTGGAAGAGGCAGGTTAAGAACCCAGAGGTTTGACATGTTTAGTTTTATTCAAGATGCATAATGAGAGCAAGACTCTCAGTACATCTGCTGAGCTGCAAATATAATCACATGTCCTTATGGAAATGTGACCCACTATTTCTTATTGTTGGATCCTGACAGAACCTGTACTCAGTAGATGGATAGATAGATAGATAGATAGATAGATAGATAGATAGATAGATAGATAGATAGATAGATAGATAGACACATACATACATATATACATACACATACATATATGTATATATACATACATATATATATACCCTGTAAACACACATATGTCATATATGTATGTAAGATATAATATATGCATAGATGATGTCATTATACGCAGAAGACTCATATACCTCTCTAGTTATCTAATATTTACGATCATATCTTCAGCAACCCAAGACCCTAAAGAGAAATGGTAGACCAATGTTCTCTCTGCATTCCAAATAGATATGTTAAAAGGATGTGCTCATCAGAGCCCTTGTCTTCTCTGGGATCACACTGAAAACTCGTGATCTTTTATTTTACTTCTCCTTGTTCATGAGCTTGGTATTGGTAACATGCAAGGCTTGCACTCCACTAGTGGTAAGTCAATAGGGAGGGAAGGTTGAGGGCCACGGAGATGGCTCAGAAGTTAATAGTTTGTGTCATTCTTGCAGAGGACCTGAGTTTGATTCCCAGCACCCACACCAGGCAGCTCACAACTGTCTATATCTCTGACCCCAGGGAGATCTGAAACTTCTGGCCTCTCTGAGCACCTGCATATAGGCACACACATACACAAATTTTTCTTAAGGTCTTTTGTTTTTTTAAAGAAAGGGAGTATTGCTAGAGACAATATTTTCTGATAACAAAACAACAGTAACAACAATGACATTTAGACTAGAGAGCCACCTCAGATGTTAAAAGTTAAACTCAGAACCAAGACATCAAAAATAATGTCCACATACCGAGTCACTCATTCTGGTTCTGAACTCCATCCCTTGAGGCTTCATTTTTGGCATCTTAGAATTGTGAGACTTTCCCTGCCATGCTGGAACCCCTCTCAACAGTACTCCTGACAGTTATTGCCACTTGTTAGGATGGTGGCAAGTCCTGGCTCTGTCATAAACAGAAGCCACGATGACTTCTCCTGACGTTCCAGGTCATGGGCAGAGCCAGGACCTGCCACCACTCTTCATTGTGCTTCTCACCCTCCTCACTCTCAGACGAACTCTGTGTACAGATGGCATGGCAGAAACATCCAGAGAGCTTGCTGGGGCTCCAAAAGAACATTTTATCATCAACATTGAAGGCTGACTGTACAGGCCGGTAATACAAGCACTATACGATCTCCTGTGACTAATCTGTTTTTAGAACAATACTGAGAAGTGACACCACTTCTAACAGAAAGGGAAATAGACTGACCTCTCTGAGTGTATTCTCTGCCTATGACGTGATGAAGGGTTTATGTAAGCAGCCTTGAACATCATGTATATCCCCAGCTCCCTTGTGAAACAGAGTGCCCTTGATAACCACAGAAAGAGGCAGTAAGGCCAGCATCTATACCCTGCCCTTGCAGCCCACTCAATGTGAACTTGAGTCCTGCTTCATTCATCTCCAGTCTGTTTCCTTCCTTGTTTGCAAAGTATATGTAATAAGCTGTATCACCCAACTACTAAGAGAAAACAATCGCAATAAGGCACTTGGTACAGCACTGTTCCTTGTGGTCCTGAGTACCCGGTACTGGAAAAGATGCATCCTTTTATACCTCTTCCAACCAAACAACCTCGAGCTTCATTTTTTTTTCTGTGTCTTAATGCTCTCATTTGTAAAATTATCAGATTAGGCTAAGTAACCTTCAAACTCTGGCCTTTTCTGACCCTCTACCAATTTGTGAGTGTTTTGACACCCACATCCTCTGGGAATGTAGATTCTCTACTAAAAGTCTGTGTTAAGCAAACACAACTTTTTCTGAATCCTACTAAGCAAAGCCCGACCTGGATTGAGTATCCTCAGACAATGACCTGATCCATACCTGATTTTTAACTTAGCATAACCTATAAAACAGTCTTGCACATCTTTCTCCTTTCTTGCCTCCCCTGATACTCTCTCCTTCCACTTCATATTTCTGTATCATTTCCCTTACCCATGTATTGTTTTATCAATGGATTATAATTTAATATAGAGAATGAATGAGTTTCACTCTTACTATTAAAAATATTCTCAGCCCTATACAATGGAGAACTTTATTCTTTGAAAAGAACCCTGGGTATTAAATATGCTCAAGCCTAATCTGGGAAGCAGAGAAGGTGAGAACAGTCCTGTGCAGCCCACATTCACCATTTGCTCCCACGGAACCTAGAAGCTTTCCACTCCTCTCAGCTGAGCAAAGCCCGGGAGAACAATGGCCAGGCATTTTCTGCTGGCTTTTTGCAGGCTCTTCTTGGCAGAGAGATTCTGTCTGGCACACCCAGTCCTTTCCCATCACAGCCTCAAGACAGGTCACACAGCAATCTTCAGGACCAGAAATCTAAGGCCCCTCCTTTCCCTCAACTGCCCGCCCAAGAATTCCAACTCTTTACAATGATTCCAAGCCAGAAGTCAAAGGAGAGCTCTCTGATGCAAGCCACAGCATCTGGTATTGTCTAATTGCATCCTTTGGGATATAGAACTTCTCGATAACTATTCAACAAACATACGTCCATGAAGGTAAATACTCTTTGCAAAGCAGAAGTAGACCCCAATATAGCTATGCATGTTTGCAGAGCATCGTGTTACGGGCTTTCCACACACTATCACTTCTTGTGAATGCCTAATATGGACCAGGAACTTTGAGCCATAGTTTCATGCTTTTTCAAAGTACATCTGTGAACATTCAGATGAATAATCCCAGCCATTCCAATGGCCTCCACTGAAGGTGAAGTATGCTTCCCACCCTCACTGATGTTGGTCCTGATGATGGGACAGGCTTTAGCCAACAGAGAAGAGGATATGACTGGAGCCAAGGTCTCAACTATTTTTTTGTACAAATTAGCTTATCTTTTGACTTCTGTCATTCCCATGAGGACTTATCCTGACTACTTGTTCTAGAATAACGAAAAACACATGGTGGAGACCTGAACATAGCCAGTAGCTTAAAACTAAGCCTGGGTGACCCACAGGCTTGAAGGAGAGCCACCCAAGAAGCCTAAATGAGTCCTCCTGTTTTGGGGGTTTGGTTGTTGTTAAATAGTATTTTTTTTCCACTACTTCTTAAACAAGGCATGACCTAGCTGGCCTCCAGTTTCTCCATAAAAGGGACAGTGATTTTTTTTTCTCTTCATTCTCTTGTTCACTGCCCACTGGTGTGGTGGGTGACTAATTTTCTCAGATATATAAGTGAACGATGATATATTAGTTTTACATACTGAAAGAAATCAAAACAGGGAAGATTTATTTGACTCAGTGTTTCACAAGGTCTGTTCATGGTTGCTTGGCCCTATGCAAGTGGATTGAACACCATGGAAGCAGGAGTGTGGTAGAGTTGATTATCCACCTCATAGTAGACAGGAAGCAAAGACACATTTCCTCCTGCTGTGCCCCACTTCCTAAAATTCTCAGACTCTCCCCTCATCTCTGGAGGCTCTGCTTTCATGACAGACAAATTTGCTGACAAACTCCAAACCCAGCATCAGGGTCTACCCTTCTATTTACTTCTGTCTTTTGTGGTTAATATGTTCCCTCCTTTCCACCGAGGTGGGCTTAAGTTTTCTTTTATTGTAGTGAGCTTCACTCTATGTCCCCAGGAAGGCCAAGTTTATTCACTTCTATTTAAACTTCCCCTAGACATACTGGGCCATGCCTGTGTGGGAGAGTTCAAGGGCTGCGGCAGGGGGATTATCATTGGTTCAAGAATAAATAGCAAAACAAAATCTAAACTTCCGGGCTGAACTCCAGACAAATCACCATAAAAATAAAGTCATGTGGTTTCTGAGTCTGAAAGATTGAAAATGACTGTAGCAAGAGCAAAGACATGTCACCAAAACATAGTTTCATGCAAAGCAGTTAGGGGAAATGAGCTCTGTGGTCCTTCAAACCCCTCTTCCTACCAGCCTACCATTATTCTCTCATGTTCAACAAAGCTGGGGCAGCTTTTTTAGATTGGGAATATTTTCAGGTTTCCTTCCAAGACTCATAGTTCTACCTGAGAGATATGGCTTGTGATCTGGGGTAGGCAGGTGGATCTGCCACCAGCCAAATGGGGCACTTTCAGGGCTTGTAACTACCAGAGCCACCAAGGACCAGGTATCCTGATTCTGTCATTAGTATTTTTCTCCTTCAAATCTGTTACCCTTCTGAAATTATATATACAATTCCCTTCTGTGTATTTGATTCTGATTCAGATCTATCTACTGTCTTATTTGGAAAGACATCAAATAATGACTTCAAACCAATCTTCAAGTGAATAAGAGGGTGTGCTGCATGTTTCTAAGCATTGATTCTAAGATGCTTTCCATTTATTTAGGTGAACAAAAATAGAAATCCAGTGTCCTCTTACCCAGTAGTTCAAGCAACTTTAAAAGCTACTCCAAAAAGCTGGAGAGTTGAGGGAAATGACTAAATGACACTGAAAGCAGCACTCTACGCTTTAAAAGTTCAAAAATTAGGCAATCTGTGTGGCGGAGAGATAGGAGCTGCGGGAATCAGGACATGGCCTTGAATGAGTCCCAGAACTGATAATGTAGGCAAGTTATGTGCTTACGTCCCGAAACCAACAGCTGGGTGTGTTTGAAAACATCCCTGTTGAGTCCATTTGAGGGCAGATGATGGTCTCTTCATCTGCTCTTAGCCAGGTGGCTCTAGCACAACGCACACTGCTTTGATGTTGCAAACTACCAACTCAGTGCCTACCCCAGAGTCCCTTAGAAGCATTCAGGTAACACTGCAAGGTTTCGATCACCAAATATGTTTATCTGGCAAAGCATTGCCACACATTTCTTGTCTGACTGGAAATAGGAAACTTGTGAAGGGCATTTTGGTTACTCTATCCAGTTATGAACTTATGCATATTCACATTTCATTATTGGGCTATAAGACAATAAAGCTAGTTCTCAGGAATGGGAACCAGAGTAGTAAAGCAGTTGCCTAAGAAACACAAGGTACTGGGTTTGGTTGCCACATCACAGCAACCATCAGAAAAAAACTTCCCTGTGCCAGCTCCCTTCCAGGAATTGGTGATGCTGTCAGGAGTAATATGGACACAATTCCTGGCTGAATGGAGTGAAAGAAGGTAAGTGAGTGGCCAGTGAGTTACTCTAGGCAACTAAAAGTTCTTAGTAGTAGAAAGTGAGACCTTCTATAGAAACTACTTAAGCATTAATAAAGACAAGGTATGGAGGTGGGTTAAAATATTAAGAAATACAGTAAGGGAAGATCTTATTGATAAGGTGACACTTACCTTTATACAATGCTTTAAGTTTGTAGCTATTGAGTTGGTCTGCATCATGGAATCCAACTAGCCAGAGGAAAGAACTATCTAAGGGATCTTCTCTGAGAAGCTAAATACAACCTGGGGAGACTTCTAATTCTAAAGACAAATCAAGGTAGTGCTTACAGAGGATAACAACAAAACAAGCAAACAAATAAAAACAGGAAGCAGAGAGCCAACTAGAAATGGTGTAAGTCTTTAAACTCTTGAAGACCACCGCCAGTGACATACTTCCTCCAGTAAAGTCACATCACCTAAACAGTGTCACAAACTAGAGACTGAGTATTCAAACACCTCTGCTTATGGAAGACATTCTCACTGACACCACCAGAGAGAACAATGGTAGATGCCCATCATTGATACCTGTAACTGCCCACAGTTACATCAAACGGGTTACCAGGTTACCTGGAAGGAAAGCTGGGGATAGAACAGGGTTGCGAGAGAGAATTGAAGCCAAGACAAAAAGGTTTTCTGATCAAGGCTCAAAGTTTAATTGGGGTATCCAAATATATAGGGGAACCCTTCCCCCAAAGGCTGGAAACTGGTCTGCAAAACCGGTCTTTGTTCAGCAGGTGGCTAGTGCCTCTCAGGAAACTGAAGGTCCTTGGAGAACAATGGGCTTCACCTTGGTTTGAGCACTCCACCCTAGGTGGAGGGGATTATGGCTAACACAGGAATTCCCGCTCAAAGGCTGGGAGAGGAATTTCACCTTGGTCAATGTCAAGTTCCTGCCAGGTGGCATGGCACCCCAATACAGCTCTCTACAGATACCTACACACATACATGCATGCCTACACACATGCACACACATATATGCATACCTGCACAAATGCACATGTACACACATACATGCATGCCTACATACATGCACAGACATACATGCATACCTACACACATGCATACACATACATGCATACTTATACACATACACACACATACATGCATGTCTACACACATGCACAAGCTCATGAGTGCACACACTATGGCAGTGGGGAAACAAAAAAGGGGTCATGAGGGTGAGATCCTAAGATAAATAGATAGTAAAAGATAAGGAAAGGAAGGAACAATGTGGGGAAGAGGTTCAAGTGGGAAGAAAACTGGGAGAGTAGAGCAGAGGAAGGGGGCTAACGCTAAGATAATTGATGTAGCCATATGGACATCTGCTATCTTTACAACACACACACACACACACACACACACACACACACACACACACTTCATGTAGTTACCCTACAATGAAGATAATTTTCTCCTCCTAAAAGTTATAGGTTGTGAAATAGAAAACCCAGTGCTAGATGTCAGACACCTCCCCTCAAGTCGTTAGTATCCTGGAGACCCCTAAAACAATATAATACCCCGTAGTGTATTTGGTCTTGGTTGCCTACCAGAACTTGATGGTAAGACATTATTGTTTCAGACTCCACACACTTTGATCACAGGCCATGGAGGGGAAATCCATCTAATACTAACTGGAAACCTTCCTTCCTGCTGTCTAGCTTTCACAGCACCAAAGGATGCTACACAGAAAGCTGGAGGTAAGAAGTCATCGGCAGCCTTACACAGTCAGGAACCCCGCAAGTTACAGTAATGACTAACCTGGCAAGGTATGCCCATGCTGCCTGAGTGACATGGTTGTTATCAGAGTAACAAATGATTTCTGACTAGATTTAAAGTCCAAGCATACCCAGAGGCTTTCCCTGCATGCAATAAGGACACATGCTCCACTATGTTCATAGCAGCCTTATTTATAATAGCCAGAAGCTGGAAAGAACCCAGATGTCCCTCAACGGAGGAATGGATTCAGAAGATGTGGTATATTTACACAATGGAATACTACTCTGCAATTAAAAACAATGAATTCATGAAATTCCTAGGCAAATGGTCAGAACTTGAAAATATCATCCTTAGTGAGGTAGCACAATCACAAAAGAACACACATGGTATGCAGTCACTGATAAGGGGATATTAACCCAGAATCTCGGAATACCCTAGACACAATTCGAATATCAATAGATTTCCAAGAAGATGGAAGGAGAGACCCCTGGTCCTGGAAAGACTGGATGTAGGGGAACGCCAGGACAGAGAAGAGAGAGGGGGTTGAATGGGGAAAAGAGGGAGGGAAGGGGGCTTATGGGACTTTCAGGGAGGGAGGAAACAGGAAAGGGGAAATGATTTGGAATGTAAATAAAAAACTTAGAAAAAAAAACAGAAGCATGCACAAAAAATAAATAAATAAATAAATAAATAAATAAAGTCCAAGCAAAGGGAGGAAGTACAGCCTGATATCATAAATATGGTTAAGAACCTATGGCTAGGTAGATCATAAACCATAGGGGTAAACTCATTACTATTAGTTTGCTAAATGGGCATAGTATCAAATGATCTCCTAAATACAATCCTCTACCTACAGATTAACACCATGGTTGGCACTCTGTCTTCATCAAGAAGTCTTTATGCAGCAGATAGAAGTTATGGTAGAAACAACTCATCAAAATACAGAGAATAAGTGCCTATGGAGTATTCAGCCACTAATGGGACATCTAGACCACACCTCTCTCCTCTGAGGCTCAGGGAGCATCATAGGAAATGAAATGGAAAGATTATAAGATCCAGACATTTTAAGGCCTGGAACAAAGAATGTCTTCTGAACCTAACAGGACTCCTCCACCCATGACCTCACAACAGCTGTAGTTGTCTGCACAAGGCTTTCACAAGGTCAAGCCAGACAGCATTCCAGTACAAATGGGGGAGAGGCTCATGAGCTCCCAACCTGTTAACTGAGGAGCTAGTAACAGTTGATGTGCAAGGAGTGAAAGAGTCAGCTTTCTAAAAGATGTGGTCCCTGGTAGATTGCCCATGCTCCAGTGCATAGCCCTACACCCATGGATATATGGGTAGTCAAGTCAGAATCAGTGTGTCTAAAGAGTAAAATTAAAATAAAAAGAGGGAGGGGTCATGAAGTGGAAGGTAGGTCAAAAGTAAGATATGGATCTGGGAGGTATTGGAGGAAGGGAGGGAGGGAGGGTGATTATGATTGAGATATATGAAAGTCTCAATGAATTAATTTAAAATACTACATAGAAAGTACAAATACTTGTTCAGTTTTATAAGTATAAAAATAGTAGTGCATTGACAAGTTTGTGTGAAGCTCCAGATATCTCAGTTTCCAGTCTAGGAGACAGTTAAATGATTCAGCTATGCCACTATATGATGTACAGAACATTAGTCAGTGGCAGTTTAAAAGCAAGAATCGCCTTCCGCGACCTCTGTTCCCGCGGACTGCGCTGGAGAGACCGGTACCCAGGCTCTCCCCCCGATATAACATCACTTGGGACACGGCCTGTTGGGGCTTCCGTCTGTGCCCGAGGGCGGGTTGGCGCTGTAGTCGTCTGGGCGCCAGATCGGCGGGCCATCGTGACCACAGGGTGAGCGGCGCCACGGAGACTGCCCTCCGCCATCTTTGCTCCAGTGACCAGGTAGTTGGGACCGCCAGGCTCAGAGACAGACAGGCATAATATCGCTTCGGTTTCAGGCAGCTTGGGTGTAACCTGCTCCCAGGTGCTGGGCTGATCTGCAGTAACCAGCGCGCCAGTTCCTCGGTGGGACCTTCTGCCTGCTGGAGGGACCCCGCGCAGGGAGGGAGCCCGCCAGCTTCCCTTCCGCGACCTCTGTTCCCGCGGACTGCGCTGGAGAGACCGGTACCCAGGCTCTCCCCCCGATATAACATCACTTGGGACACGGCCTGTTGGGGCTTCCGTCTGTGCCCGAGGGCGGGTTGGCGCTGTAGTCGTCTGGGCGCCAGATCGGCGGGCCATCGTGACCACAGGGTGAGCGGCGCCACGGAGACTGCCCTCCGCCATCTTTGCTCCAGTGACCAGGTAGTTGGGACCGCCAGGCTCAGAGACAGACAGGCATAATATCGCTTCGGTTTCAGGCAGCTTGGGTGTAACCTGCTCCCAGGTGCTGGGCTGATCTGCAGTAACCAGCGCGCCAGTTCCGCGGTGGGACCTTCTGCCTGGTGGAGGGACCCTGCGCAGGGAGGGAGCCCGCCAGCTTCCCTTCCGCGACCTCTGTTCCCGCGGACTGCGCTGGAGAGACCGGTACCCAGGCTCTCCCCCCAATATAACATCACTTGGGACACGGCCTGTTGGGGCTTCCTTCTGTGCCCGAGGGCGGGTTGGCGCTGTGGTCGTCTGGGTGCCAGATCGGCGGGCCATCGTGACCACAGGGTGAGCAGCGCCACGGAGAGTGCCCTCCGCCATCTTTGCTCCAGTGACCAGGTAGTTGGGACCACCAGGCTCAGAGACAGACAGGCATAATATCGCTTCGGGTTCAGGCAGCTTGTGTGTAACCTGCTCCCAGGTGCTGGGCTGATCTGCAGTGACCAGCGCGCCAGATCTGCTGTGGGACTTCTGCCTGGCAGAGGGACGCCCCCTCCCCCCCCCAGGAGAGATCACACACCCCTGCACAGGGCAGGAGCCTGCCAGCCTCCCTTTGGCGACCTCTGCTCCAGGAATCCACTAGGCTGAGCCTTTAGATGTGCAAGGCCTCCCCAATATAAGATCACTTGGGGCAAAGCACATTAGGGCTCCAAAGTCACTCAGGAGCAGGCAGGCCCCAGAAATCGGTGCCAGGGGAATCCTGGTAATCCAGGGGGGGGCAGAAATAGCTTTGCAGGCTCACAGGAGGTCCAACCAACAGCCAGTGGCAGCAGGACCAACTAACACCAGAGGTATCCAGATGGCAAAAGGCAAACGTAGGAATGTTACTAACAGTAATCAAAGTAATGTAGGACCATCCGAACCCAACTCTCCAACAGCAGCAAGTCCTGGATACCCCACCACACCCGAAAGACAAGATCTGGATTTAAAATCACTTCTCATGATGCTATTAGAGGATCACAAGAAGGACACAAATAAATCTCATAAAGAGTTACAGGAGACCATGAATCAACGGTTAGAAGCCCTTACAAAGGAAACACAAAAATCGCTTAGAGAAATGCGGGAGAACATGGATCAAAAGATGGAGGCGCACAAGGAGACAACACAAAAATCGCTTAACGAGATGAATCAACGGGTAGATGCACTCACAAAGGAATCACAAAATTTGCATAAAGAAATGCAGAAGAATATGGGTCAACAGACGGATGCCCATAAGGAGGCAACACAAAAATTGCTTAAAGAAATGAATCAACGGTTAGATGCCCTTACAAAGGAAACACGAGAACTGCTTAAAGAAATGCAGGAGACGATGGATCAACAGATGGAATCCCATGAGGAGGAAACACAAAAATCGCTCAGAGAAATGCAGGAGAACGTGGGTCATCAGGAAGAAATCCTGAAAGAGGTAATGCAAAATTACCTTAAAGAAATACAGGAAAATACAAACAAACAAGTGAAGGATCTCAGCAAATCCATCCAGGAACTAAAAAAGGAAGTAGAAACAACTAAGAAATCACAAAGGGAGACAACTTTGGAGATAGAAAACCTTGGGAAGAAATCAGGAGTCATAGATGCAAACATCAACAATAGAATACAAGAGATGGAAGAAAGAATCTCAGGTGCTGAAGATTCCATAGAAAGCATCGACTCAACAGTCAAAGAAAATGCAAAATGCAAAAAACGCGTAACCCAAAACATCCAGGAAATCCAGGACACAATGAGAAGACCAAACCTAAGGATTATAGGTATAGATGAGAGTGAAGATTTGCAACTTAAAGGGCCAGTAAACATCTTCAACAAAATTATGGAGGAAAACTTCCCTAACTTAAAGAGAGAGATGCCGATGAACATACAAGAAGCCTACAGAACTCCAAACAGACTGGACCAGAACAGAAATACCTCCCGTCACATAATAATCAAAACACCGAATGTTCTAAACAAAGAAAGAATACTAAATGCAGTAAGAGAAAAGGGCCAAGTAACATACAAAGGAAGACCTATCCGAATCACATCAGACTTCTCACCAGAGACTATGAAAGCCAGAAGATCCTGGGCAGATCTCATGCAGACACTAAGACAGCACAAATGCCAGCCTAGACTACTATACCCAGCAAAACTCTCAATCACCATAGATGGAGAGACCAAGATATTCCATGATAAAACCAAATTTTCACAATATCTTTCCACAAATCCAGCCCTGCAACGGATAATAGGTGGAAACCTCCAATACAGGGAGAGAAACAACACCCTGGAAAAAATGAGATAATAACCTTCTTGAATCAAACCCAAAAGTAGATAACCACTCAAACATAAAGATAGCGTCAAGAATGGCAGATGGCAATAATCACTATGCCTTAATCTCTCTTAATATCAATGGTCTCAATTCCCCAATTAAAAGACATAGACTAGCAGACTGGATACGTAAACAGGACCCAGCTTTTTGCTGCATGCAGGAAACGCACCTCAGTGTCAAAGACAAACACTACCTCAGAGTAAAAGGCTGGAAAACAATTTTACAAGCAAATGGCCCCAAGAAACGAGGTGGAGTAGCCATCCTAATATCGGATAAAATTGATTTTCAACCCAAAGTCATCAAAAAAGACACAGAAGGACACTACATACTGATCAAGGGAAAAATCCACCATCAAGAACTCTCAATCCTGAATATCTATGCTCCAAATGCAAGGGCACCCTCATTCGTAAAAGAAACTTTACTAAAACTCAAAGCACACATCGCACCGCACACAATAATAGTGGGTGACTTCAACACCCCGCTCTCTGAAATGGATCGTTCAGGAAAGCAGAAACTAAACAGGGACACAGTGAATCTAATTGAAGCCTTGGACCAAATGGAACTAACTGATATATATAGAACATTTCATCCTAGAGCTAAAGAATACACCTTCTTCTCAGCTCCTCATGGTACCTTCTCCAAAATTGACCATATAATTGGTCACAAATCAGACCTCAACAGATACAAGAAGATAGAAATAATCCCATGCCTCCTATCAGATCACTATGGAATAAGGGTGGTCTTCAATGGCAACAAAAACAAAAGAAAACCCACGTACACATGGAGGCTGAACAATGCTCTACTCAATGATAACTTGGTCAAGGCGGAAATAAAGAAAGAAATCAAAGACTTTTTGAAAGTTAATGAAAATGAAGGCACAACATACCCTAACTTATGGGACACAATGAAAGCAGTGCTAAGAGGAAAATTCATAGCCCTGAGTGCCGCCAAAAAGAAACGGGAGACAGCATACACTAACAGCTTAATGGCACACCTGAAAGCCCTGGAACAAAAAGAAGCAAATACACCAAAGAGGAGTAGAAGGCAGGAAATCATCAAACTCAGGGCTGAAATCAATCAAGTAGAAACAAATAAAACCATACAAAGAATCAACAAAACGAGGAGTTGGTTCTTTGAGAAAATCAACAAGATAGATAAGCCCTTAGCCAGACTAACCAGAGGGCACAGAGATAGTATCCAAATTAATAAAATCAGAAACGAAAAGGGAGAGATAACAACAGAAACTGAGGAAATTCAAAAAATCATCAGATCCTACTACAAAAACCTGTATTCAACACAACTAGAAAATCTTGAGGAAATGGACAATTTCCTTGACAGATACCAAGTACCAAAATTAAATCAGGATCAAATAGACCATCTAAACCGTCCTATAACCCCTGAAGAAATAGAAGTTGTCATTGGAAGTCTTCCAACCAAAAAAAGCACAGGTCCAGATGGTTTTAGTGCAGAATTCTATCAGACCTTCAAAGAAGACCTAACACCAATACTCTTCAAACTGTTCCACAAAATAGAAACAGAAGGAACACTACCCAACTCGTTCTATGAAGCCACAATTACACTAATACCAAAAGCACACAAAGATCCGACAAAGAAAGAGAATCTCAGGCCAATCTCTCTTATGAATATCGATGCAAAAATACTCAATAAAATTCTTGCCAACCGAATCCAAGAACACATCAAAACGATCATTCACCACGATCAAGTAGGCTTCATCCCAGGGATGCAGGGATGGTTCAATATAAGGAAATCCATCAATGTAATCCACTACATAAACAATCTCAAAGAAAAAAACCACATGGTCATCTCATTAGATGCTGAGAAAGCATTTGACAAAATTCAGCATCCTTTCATGCTAAAGGTCTTGGAAAGATCAGGAATTCAAGGCCCATATCTAAACATAGTAAAAGCAATTTACAGCAAACCAGTAGCCAGCATCAATCTAAACGGAGAGAAACTTGAAGCAATCCCACTAAAATCAGGGACTAGACAAGGCTGCCCTCTCTCTCCATATCTTTTCAATATAGTACTTGAAGTTCTAGCTAGAGCAATTAGACAAGAAAAAGAGGTCAAAGGGATACAAATTGGAAAGGAAGAAGTCAAACTATCACTATTTGCAGACGATATGATAGTATACATAAGCGACCCAAAGAACTCCACCAGAGAACTCCTACAGCTGATAAACGACTTCAGCAAAGTGGCCGGATATAAAATCAACTCAAGCAAGTCAGAAGCCTTCCTATACTCAAAGGATAAGCAGGCTGAGAAAGAAGTAAGAGAAATAATACCCTTTACGATAGCCACAAACCATATTAAGTATCTTGGCGTGACGCTAACCAAACAAGTGAAAGATCTGTATGACAAGAACTTCAAGTCTCTGAAGAAAGAAATTGAAGAAGACCTCGGAAGATGGAAAAATCTGCCATGCTCATGGATTGGCAGGATTAATATAGTAAAAATGAGCATCTTACCAAAAGTAATACACAGATTCAATGCAATCCCCATCAAAATCCCAACTCAATTCTTCATAGAGTTAGAAAGAGCAATTCAAAAATTCATCTGGAATAACAGAAAACCCAGAATAGCTAAAACTATTCTCAAGAGTAAAAGAACCTCTGGGGGAATCAGTATCCCGGACCTCAAGCTGTACTACAGAGCAATAGTGTTAAAAACTGCATGGTATTGGTACAGTAACAGACATGTAGATCAATGGAACAGAATTGAAGACCCAGAAATGAATCCACACTCCTATGGTCACTTGATCTTTGACAAAGGAGCTAAAACCATCCAGTGGAAAAAAGATAGCCTTTTCAACAAATGGTGCTGGCTCAGCTGGAGGTCAACATGCAGAAGAATGCAAATTGACCCATCCTTATCTCCTTGCACTAAGCTCAATTCTGGGTGGATCGAAGATCTCCACATAAAGCCAGACACACTGGAGCTAATAGAGGGGAAACTAGGGAAGAACCTTGAACATGTGGGCACAGGGGAGAATTTCCTGAACAGAACTCCAATAGCTTATACTCTAGGATCAAGAATAGACAAATGGGACCTCATTAAATTACAAAGTTTTTGCAAGGCGGAAGACACCGTCAAAAAGACAAAGCGGCAACCAACTAACTGGGAAGTGATCTTTACCAACCTTACATCCGACAGAGGGCTAATATCCAAGATATACAAAGAACTCAAGAGGTTGAACTCCAGAGAGGCAAGTGGCCCTATTAAAAAATGGGGTACGGAGCTCCACAGGGAGTTCTCGCCTGAAGAGTATCTAATGGCTGAGAAGCACCTGGAGAGATGTTCATCATCCTTAGTCATTGGGGAAATGCAAATCAAAACAGCCCTGAGATTCCATCTCACACCAGTCAGGATGGCTAAGATCAAAAACACAGGAGACAGCAGTTGTTGGCGAGGATGTGGAGAAGGAGGAACACTCCTCCACTGCTGGTGGAATTGCAGGCTGGTACAGCCACTCTGGAAAGCAGTCTGGCGGCTCCTCGGAAAACTGGGCATGACACTTCCGGAGGATCCGGCTGTACCACTCCTGGGCATATACCCAGAGACTTTACCTGCATGCAATAAGGACACATGCTCCACTATATTCATAGCAGCCTTGTTTATAATGGCCAGAGGCTGGAAGGAGCCCAGATGTCCCTCAACGGAGGAATGGATTCAGAAGATGTGGTATATTTGCACAATGGAATACTACTCTGCAATTAAAAACAATGAATTCACGAAATTCCTAGGCGAATGGTCAGAACTTGAAAATATCATCCTTAGTGAGGTAACCCAATCACAAAAGATCACACATGGTATGAGGTCACTGATGGGGGGATGTTGACCCAGAATCTCAGAATACCCTAGACACAGTCAGCATATCGGTAGATTTCTGGAAAGATGGAGGGAGAGACCCCTGGTCCTGGAAGGACTGGATGTGGGGGAACGCCAGGACAGGGTGATGAGAGGGGGTTGAGCGGAGAAAAGAGGGAGGGAAGGGGGCTTGTGGGACTTTCGGGGAGGGAGGAAACGGGAAAGGGGAAGTGATTTGGAATGTAAATTAAAAAAATAAAATAAAATTAAATTAAAAAAAAAAAAAAAAAAAAAAAAAAAAAAAAAAAAAAAAGCAAGAATCACCAGGGTATACAGTAGAAAAAGGCAAATGCACAAGGAAAAGATTGTACCTGGCTGTCAAACTCAACACTAATGCCAGAGCCCACAAAGGAGAACAAACAACTTCTCTTCCCAATTGCCTGCGGCAATAGCGTGAGAGTACTGATAGTATTTACCAGCCTGTGGGTGACGGCAAACAAGAAGGATTAATACACTGGGTGACAAAATAGAGATCCTTCTTCAACCTCTCAGCTGAGCTTTTACTAGGATGGCATTTTCAAGTTCTTAAACTTGTATCCAAAATCCAAATTTATGAATATGGTATGAGGGAAGTCTGACTTAATAATGGCTAAGCAGACTTGACTTCCTTCAAGTCAGAGAATAATGATGCCACCACCATTTATAGAGCATAGCATTGGACATGTGCTTTGTAAGTGCGCCCTGGAAATTTTCATAGTTCTAAAAGGAGGGTATCATTATCTATCCACTGAATAGACAAGAAATTAGGGAATTTGAAATGCCCAGAGTTCAGAAGCTAATCAGTATTGGAGCCTGGTGTTAAACCTATTTAAAACTATGTCTTAACCAATATATTGCAATGTTATTTAAAAGTAACAATATTAGTGAAAAACTCAAAGAAGTTTCTTTGTAATGAACATATCTCAGTTGGGATACTACATGTAGTTTTCTAGAACTTCATTTCTTCTTTAGATATAGATAAAAATTAGGTAATAGATCCAATAGGTGGATGGATGTTGACAAGACAGATGGTAGACAGACAGATAGATAGATAGATAGATAGATAGATAGATAGATAGATAGATAGATGGATGGATGGATGGATGGATGGATGGATGGATGGATGGATGGATGGATGGATAGATAGATAGATAGATAGATAGATAGATAGATAGATAGATAGATAGATAGATAGATAGATGATAGATAGATAGATAGATAGATAGATAGATAGATAGATAGATAGATAGATTATGATAGATGAATAGACAGACACACAAACAGAATAGATAAGATCTTTCAAAGGCATAGCCATAGCATAATCTGAGAGTGTTAGAAAGCATGCTCCATGAGATGTGAATAGAGGAATGAAGAACTCAGTGTAAGAAGTGACATCAAATGCACAGATTTGAAGTAACAGCTATGTGTGTTATCTGGAAATGGGCCTATGTGTTGAGTTCAGCCAAGGTGGCCTGTGAGTTTTGTGACCTTGCATGAGTTTGTCACCTGTAAAGTATGTGAGACAATCACTTCTCAGCTTGGAAGCATTAGAAACAATGAATATGAAGTCTCTTGGCACAGCCCTGCAACTCGGAAAGTGGTCCAAATAATGATATTACTGCTATTTTTGGAAGAAAAGAGCAAAGACTCTACCTCCAATGGTAGCTTTCAGAGAACTTGCTTCCAAGTAAGCATCCATCCCTAGTGACGTTTAGCCAGAAGTATAAAAGTAAAGGAATAAAACACATGTGCTTTCTCTTACCTGAGGAATGATGTCACCAGCAAGCAAAACCCACACTTCCAGTTGCAGTGGTGGGGTAAGAGTCAGGAAGACACACCCCCTGTCATTTTGGTTCTCCTTGGGTTCCGTTGCACACCCCTTCTAGGAGATAAATGAAGACAGAACTATTTGTGTTCTCAGACTGGGGGAACCTTCATTTAGGAAAGCCACCCCAAGGGATGGATGACTTTGGCATTCATTAGGCTTTTTTTTTTAAAGAAGAAAGGAGAACACAATTAATGCATTCCTTTTTACTTACAGAAATAACTAAATGACCCAGAGGAATAGAGTTGGTTGAACGGGTTAGAATAAGACATGAAAAGCCTGCAGTTGCCGTATTATTTCTGTCTCCAAATAGTGGTAGTGTGTGATTTACATGTGGGGTCTGGGCACTGTCATTTTACTGCCTCACACTAGCACACCATTGGTGGAAAGATTTTCATCTGTGCCTTCTTCCTTAATGAGAGTGTTTTGAGGACCTGAGTTGCTCTTTGCCTTGTCATTTGAACTATATTTCATCACAGGCCGTTTTACTATGTTTGGAAATTCATCCAGGATGAGGAAAAAGCCAAATTACAAACTGGCCTCAAGCCTCGGGGAAATATCTTGGGCATTTTGTTTACAGGCCAGAGGGCTGACATCTGCCCCTTTGAAGGCTTGCTCTTGACACATTTCTGGCCAGACTACACTGAGGAAGTGGATGTTCTAAGTGTGGGGGATGTTGTGATTCTCTTGCAGGGTTTGGAAAGTTTTCACAATACGAAATGGATTAAAGCAGAAGCACGCTCTATCCCACACATGATCCTCCTGCCTGAGGACGGCCTCCCCTCAGTTCCAGACAGAGCACTCTCCATACATCCTTAGATTCTTGCTCCAAGGTGTCAGTCTCTTCCTATTCTGCCACCGTGCTCCCTTTACAGTGTTGGCTCCTCCAGTCTCCCACCTCTCCACATAATTTCCAGTTACATATTTAACTCTGTGGTATTAGTTGTCCCTCTCCCCAAATAAATATAACATGTCATTTGATACTGTTTTCCATTGTGTCCTGACACTTAGCACAGTATTGGCACAAGGAAAAAGTACCTATTAAATGAGTTCATCCATTCCAACTTTATATGCCATTAAATCACACAGCTAAATAACTCAATGTCAACTTCCCAAGAACTAAGGCCTCTCAGAAAGTTAAGAGGTCAACCCAACCTCTCACTACAGCTACATGTTCCCTCCTTTGGTCCCCACTGCCTAATTAAAAATATGCCCTGGGCCAGGCATGGTGGCCTGTGTCTTTAATCTTAGGACTAGAGAGGCAGAGGCTAGAGGTTGTCTGTGAGTTCAAGGCCAGACTGGTCTACATAGTGAGTTTCAGGATAGCCAGTGTTACATAGTGAGACCTTATCTCAAAAGGAACAACAACAAAATGTCACCATAGAATGTGTGTGTGTGTGTGTGTGTGTGTGTGTGCATGTGCACGTGCGTACGTGCGTGCGTGTGTGTGTGTGTGTGTGTGTGTGTGTGTGTGTGTCTATCCCTGAAAACATGATTCTTGTTTGCCCATCAAAGTCGGACAAAGGTCCTTTAGGAAAACAAATTGAGGAGATCTTTCTTGACTGGCCACGTGGGCAGAAGCATTTATGCCAAAGGGCATGAGTGACACAGTGTATAGCCCCAGACTGGATACATCCCAGTACTACCTACGACTACACTGTTTGCAGATGGTGTTTATGGAAAAAGTAAAAATTTAACTCAAAGGTACACGTGTTTAGCTAATAGTGATGGTTTCTGACTAGGCAGCCTGAGAGACTTGCTTCTGATTTTTTTCTATGCCCTGACCACATAATCCCTTAAGATAAATTCATATGAAAACTAAGTCCCCCATACTCCTCCTTAAGGCAGTGCTCAGAATCCATTCTGACCGAAAATGGAGTCCACCTTCCATCTGTTTTGCTTTTGCTTTGTTCTTTTGTTTTGTTTTGATGTAGGGAGACAATTAGAAACAATCAACCAAGAAACCTCTGCAGGACCAGGTAGAGTAATGCAGTATGTGATGTGAGGATGTGATCATCTATTCCCTACACAGCATCCCAACAACAGACCAAAGAAACAATCCTGCCCAAAGTTAGCTGAGCCAGCCAGTGAAGGCATCGAGGTTACTTACACAGAGCAGGTGAGCAGTTACCTACAGGAGCATGGATGACCCGAAGCCAGGTGCAATACCAAAACCTACCCAGCATGGGTGACAGTTCATGAAAGCTGCCTCCCTGAACTCCCTGAGGGAGATTTACACAGATCTCCTGAAATTGTTACTGCTTATATAGTCTTGAGGGTAGGAGAGCATGAATCTTGAAATTTTCAGGATCTTTCTGAGATTTGTGAAATGTGCTGTCTTCTTTGGTCTAAGGGAGCACCCCTCCAGGAGTGAATGTTTTCAGTCTGAAGGAAGTAGTTACACAGAGAGAGCAAAATGGAAATTGTAACCAGTGGGTTGCTGGAGTCTAAAGGAACATCTGAGTGTTGATAACTCACTGTAGACCCAGATGCAAGAGAATTCTTCCTCAAAGGGCTTGGCCAGGCAGAGTAAATGCTGGGGGGGGGGGGTAATTACCCTCCCTTACCTCTCATGTTTCAAGGAGTACAGGGAAGGAAAGGAACAATTTGGTAACATTTTGCAGAGTGGGGACGGTGCTCTGTTCTTAACAAGGTGTCTTCAAGGAGAGGCCACCTAACCACCTAACCAGCTGGTGCCTCATCAGAACCTAACTGGCCTATGGGAAATTCTAACTTTAATGCCTTCTAGCCTTCTTTATGCATCTAAAGGAGAAAACTTTCAAGACTCCCTCCCTAGGTTAAAGACTACAGAATACTTCGCTCCCCTCTACCTAATGCCCACATCACTAGAGGCCCATTTATAACAGTTTACCCAGCACAGCATATCCAACAGTTTATATGTAAACTGCTGCTGTAATACATTCTTGTAATCCCAGTTATTTAGAAAACTGAGGTGAGAAAAAAAAATGTTGAGTTTAGTCCTGACCTGAGCAACATGGCAAGATGAGAGGAGAAGGAGAGAAGAGAGGAAAGGAAGGGAGGGCAAGAAACATACTAAAAGATGGAGACATAATTTTTAAAAAAAAGAGCAAAGCATTAGACAGAAACAGACATGATTAATTTAAAACAATTGTGATTACTACGTGAAAGGCTTTACTGGATAAAGCAGTCTGCAAGCAAGAGCAAATCAGGAGTTTAAGCAAGTAAGAAAATAATCAAAAGAAATTCAAGAAAGAGGGGGAAAGTCCACTAAACAAACACAATGCCTCAGATAGGCTATTAGTAGACATGACTAAAGACTGTCTTAGATGACCTAACAGCAGAGACCTCCAAAGCCAAGAACACAAAGAATAAAAACTGAAAACTTTCCAGCTTCTGGCTATTATAAATAAGGCTGCTATGAACATAGTGGAGCATGTGTCCTTATTGCATGCAGGGGAAGCCTCTGGGTATATGCCCAGGAATGGTATAACAGGGTCCTCCGGGAGTGTCATACCCAGTTTTCTGAGGAACCACCAGACTGCTTTCCAGAGTGGTTGTACCAGCTTACAATCCCACCAGCAGTGGAGGAGTGTTCCTCTTTCTCCACATCTTCGCCAACTGGAATACCCTAGACACAATTCACATATCAATAGATTTCCAAGAAGATGGAAGGAGAGACCCCTGGTCCTGGAAAGACTGGATGTAGGGGAATGCCAGGACAGAGAAGCGAGAGGGGGTTGAATGCGGAAAAGAGGGAGGGAAGGAGGCTTATGGGACTTTTGGGGAGGGAGGAAACGGGAAAGGGGAAATGATTTGGAATGTAAATAAAAAAACTTAGAAAATAAATAAAAAAAAGAAAATAAATAAAAAAACTGAAAACTTAAAAAACAGAATAACTCAAGAACTGTGGCACATCTGTAAAGAATTAACTTAGGATATGCCTAATATAATTGTCTCGAGAAGGAGAGGTTCTGTTAAATAAAACTCATTTTCCTTAATCTTAGTTGACCTAACATAGCATCTTGTTCTAAGTAGCATCACGAATACAAGAAGTTATGTATAGTTGTCTATTTCTTGTGTGCATTCATATGCATGCTTACCTACAAGTGAAACTAACAGCAGCCGTGGCAGGAGGGAAGATGAAGGAATTTGTTTGTTTTGCTGTTACAAGACACTAACAGTATCCATGAAACTGTGTGTAATTGTTTGAAAGTACAGTTAAGTTCATTGTAAACTTCTATTGCAAAATCTAGGGTCACTGTTCAAAAAGTAAACAAGAAACAATGGGGAGAAGAAATACTAAGAAAGGAAGAAAATGGGATTATGTAAGATGTTCAAAATGACAGAAATTAGGAAAAGCATGAAGACAAAATTTGGAACAGAGGATAAGAAGAAACCCCACATGTCTGGCAAATCTTGCTCTGTGATCAGCAATCATTTTGAATGTCAGTGATCAACAGGGAGATCACTGGGGTGGCCCAGATCATACCAAACTATCCATTAGGGAACCATCAATAAATCAAGAACGAGGATATTTCAGTATTCTTAGAGTCCCATTATATTCTCTACTGTCAACCTTAGGAGACACAATTCTGACGTCAAAGGACGGGGTTATAGCTTCTGGGTTTGGCAAGCACTTGTTTTGGACCTAGTTTCTTTCACAGCACATTATGTTCATGAGCACCATCTAGCTCTTATGTCTTAGTTAGGCTTTTACTGCTGTGAACAGACACCAAGACCAAGGTTACTCTTATAAGAACAAATTTTAATTTGGGCTGGCTTACAGGTTCAGAGGTTCAGTCCATCATCACCAAGGTGGGAGCAGGGCAGCATCTAGGCAGGCATGATTCAGGCAGAACTGAGAGCTCTACACCTTCATCGGAAGGCTGCTAGTGGAAAACTGACTTCCAGGTAGCTAGGATGAGAGTCTTATAGCCCACACCCACACTGACACGCCTACTCCTACAGGGCCATATCTTCTAATTGTGCCACTCCCTAGGCTGAGCATATACAAACCATCGCATCTTCCAACGACAAAATGGCTGCCAAATTGTCAAAAGCACCAACAGTTGCCTCAGAGATGCACGGGCCTGGGGTAGATTACAATGTCTGAAACTGGGCCTGCCAGAGGGAACAACTTTTGGTATCAAACACCACATTGAAAGGTTTGAGAAATACTAAGCATTCAGTTTGCCCTGTCTCCTGTACATTAAGCTGGATGGATAAGATCTGTAGTCATCTTGATTTCATTAGCTCACAACTATCAAATTTTCCTCAACCCTGTATTTCTCTCAAAGAATGCTCTGCCCATTTTGTGTCATGGAGGCCCTGTGTACCCCTTACCTCTCAATCCAGCTGTGGTTTTGTGGTGATTTTTAAATTTTGAGTCTGTTCTGTACCAGAATAAACCTACTTTTTTGTGATTTGTATGTGTGTATGTGTGTGTATAAATGTTTGTGTGTGTGTGTGTGTGTGTGTGTGTGTGTGTGTGTGTGTGTGTGTGAGAGAGAGAGAGAGAGAGAGAGAGAGAGAGAGAGAGAGAGAGAGAGAGAGAGAGAGAGAGAGAGCGCGCTGGGGAGGAGTGTATACAAGTGCACTCGCATGTGTATGTACGAGTGTGAAGGTCAGAGGTCAACCATGGATGTTGTTCTGCAGATGGCTGTCCATTTTGCCAATTTATTGTTGGTTGTGGTGGTGGTTATTGTTTTAAAATAAGATCCCTCACTGGAACCCAAAGCTCACCAATTAAAAAATTAAACTAAGCTGGATAGCTAGAGAGCCCCAAGGATCCTCCTGTCTGCATCTCTATGATTATAAGCACAGGCCACTGATAGAAGTAGGAAATGGAGCTGCTGATCTGATTGGAAACCATGTTGGCGGGTTGTCTCTCCTACCCTCTATCCCATCCTTGGTCCCTACGCCTTCCTCCTCCCTACCCCATCCTACCTCTTCTACTGCCTGTGAACTGGTTCTTCTCTGTTACATTCTTATCTTCACTTCTTTTGACTCCCAGCTATTCTCTTAGAGGCTCAGGCAACAGACCCCACCACATCAGGAGGCCTACTACTAGAATGTGTGCACTTCAACTAGATATGCCCTTTCTTCCCATTTCCTTCACAGCTTGGGTTCTGCAGTCCTTTCCTGGAATACAGGGCTCCCTCTCCATTCCCTGTTGCCCAGGAATCAAGCCTGAGACCTAAAGAAGGGATTTCTGACTCATTATAGCCTACCATACTATTGTCTGTGATTGACATTAATAGATCTCCTGATGTTTGGAAAAAACAAAGGAAACTTATCCATTTCATTTTCAGACTCCATTTAATCATAGGGAGAAACTAAATTCAAGGTCCCAGGCCCTAGGGGAGCTGAGGACTTCCCACTACCTGAACAACATCTATTAGAAGGAAACAGCTTCTGAGTCCAGACATCTCAAGTACAACTTCTCTCCATCTTGCTGACAGGGTCAAACTAAGTTCATGTTTCCAGGCCCAAGAACCTGATTGGTGAAAACTCCCTAGCTCAACCCCTTATATCAAAATACAATTGGACAATGCTGCAGCCTACCACTCTTGCACTCGCTTTGTGGTCTCATCCTTTAAATATGCTATGCAACTTCTCTTTGGGATCATAGTTGCATAGCATATTTAAAGGATGAGACCACAACACAGCATTGTCTCTGCTCCCGCTTCACAGCTGCCAACGCTGTGGGAAAACTCTTCCCAGGAAACACATCTCCTCTATTGGTAACAGGCTGGGCAAAGTGAAGACTCCCAGGAGAAACACCAATTCCCTAGGCTCTATTATCGAAACAGTCTGAGAGCTGAAGGGTGGGGAACAAGTGTCTCTCTTTAGGATATCTTCACTCCTGCCAGGACAGTTATGGGTTGTCGTCTCTGAGCAAATGTTGAAATCCTTACAAGGACCTTTGAGGTATAACCAACCCTCCCACAATTAATGGATTAACCATATTATCTACCCCTCAGGCTTCAAGCCAGGTGGAGATGTGTTCTAGCTCAGGACTCTGCACTTGCTTATCCCTCCTTTTGGATTATCCTTTTGTTATTGCCTGGACTAGGCTGTCTTCTATGTTCTTCAGATGCCCTATGCTTAGTAAACTTTTTCTGATTATTGTGACATGGGCAAAAGTCTCCATCACCTGCCCACATCCAAGTCCATATTTATAATAGACTATATATTTTTCTTTATTGCTTTTTCACTTTTTTGTGTGGGGGGAAGGGGGCTTCAAAACAGGGCTTCTCTGTTTAACAGTCCTGGCTAGCTGTCCTGGAACTTACTCTGTAGATTATGCTGGCCTCAAATTCACAGAGATCTGCCACCTCTGCCGCCTAAAAGCATACACCACCACATTCGGCTGTCTTTTCACTTTCATTAGCACAATGTATTATTAGTTTATTTGTGTTTTGCTTCTCTACCAAAAAAAAAAAAGCCACCTAAGGAGGGTTATTTTAGTTTGTTTTCTGTTACTGTAATAAATACCATGATGAAAAGCAACTTGAAGTGGGATAGCAGTTATTTGGCTATACAGTCCATTATCATGGGAAGACAAAACAAGGCTTGAAACAGGAACCCATAAGTAAGTACTGAAACAGAAGAATGTGGTTTGCTCACTTGTGTCTTGTCACTTGTGTTCAATCTCAGCCACCGTGGTAGTCTGAATGAAAATTGCCCCCACAGGCTCATAGAAAGTGGCTCTATTGGAGGTGCGGCCTTGTTGGAGTAGGTGTGGCCTTGTTAGAGGAAATATGTCACTGGGGTGGGCTTTGAGGTTTCAGATGCTCAAGCCAGGGCCACTGTCAATCTTTCTTCCTGCTGCCTGCCAATCCAGATGTAGAACTCTCAGCTAACTCTCCAGCACCTTATCTGCCTGCACCCTGCCATGCTTCCCACCATAATAATGGACTAAACCTCTGAACTCTGAAGCCAGCCCCAATTAAATATTTTCATTTATAAGAGTTCCTGCTGGGGTGGGGGCTGGGGAGTGCTGGAGAGATAGCTCGGCGGTTAAGAGCACTGATTTCTCTTCCAGAGGTACCTGAGTTCAATTCTCAGCAACCACATGGTGGCTCACAACCATCTGTATTTGGATCTGATGCCCTCTTCCAGTGTGTCTTAAGATGGCTACTACTGTGTACTTATATACATAATTCTTTTTTTAAAAAAAGTCCCTATCTTGCCCACTTAAAGGTATGCTCCATAAGATCACAGAACTTACACGTCTCAATTTTTTTTTCTAGAATTTTTTTCTAATCAAACATTGGCCATGTATGGATAGATATATTTCTACTTTGGATTCTGATCCACTGATTTATATAGATGTCTTCAACAAGTCTAAAAATCAAATAGTTTATTAATTTTCTTTCCTTTTGTTTTGTTTGGGGGCTGTTTCTTTGGGTTTTTTGCTTTGTTTTTGTTTCTTTCTTTCTTTCTTTTTCTTTTTTTAAGACAGGGCTTTCCTACACCATAGAACAGGCTAGCCAAACATGGAGATCTGCCTGCCTCTGCCTCCCAAGTGCCAATACATCTCTCTCTCTCTCTCTCTCTCTCTCTCTCTCTCTCTCTCTTTTTTTCTTAGAAATTTGATGGCAGTGGATTGAATCTGTAGGTGAATTTTTGGAAAGTTGACATGTTAATAATGAACCCAATTCACTGGATAGATACATATCTGAAGATCCTCAAATGGAGACTGCATCCTGTTCCTCTGAAAACCATGGATGAGTGACAAGGTCTAAGAAGGCAAGTAGGAATATGGTTTTAGGCCACTTTTGTACCAATAGAACCCCCCCTCCAGTGCGCGCACACACACACACACACACACACACACACACAAACACCAGGTAGGGACCATGTAATTAACGCAATGAGCATCACAGCAGTAACTAATGATGAAAATCAGTAAGAAGACTGTAAGCCCGGACTTCAGATTTGAATTCTCTGGGATGTCTGGGGTTTCAGCGACAGGCAAACTGGAATTAGAGTTGCCACATGGCAACTAGAAACAGGAAGCATAAAGCTAAAGTCAGATCAGATGGATTTAAAAAAAAATCAACAACAAGAAAATGAAAAAGATAAGTCTGGGTTTTCCAGTGAAACAAACCCAACTGGAATGGTGGATGATAGGTGGGTAGGTAGGTAGATGATAGATAGATAGATAGATAGATAGATAGATAGATAGATAGATAGATAGATAGATAGACAGACAGACAGAATGACTTTTCATGAAAAACTAGTTCATATGATTATACAGACTGAGATTTGCCAAGGTCTCTAGTCAGCAAGATGAAGGCCTAGGACACCCAAGTATAGTCCCAATCTTCATCCAAAGGCTGAGAACCAAGAGTGTCAATGATGTCAGTTCAGTTGTGTCCAAGTCCAAAGGCAAAGGAAGACAAGTATCCCAGCTCTAAAAGAGCCAGGCAGAGAGAGGAAAGTCTCTTTTACTTGGATCTTTTTCTTCATTTTCTTTCTTTTCCTCTCTTCCCTCCTCTCCTCTCCTCTCCTCTCCTCTCCTCCTTCCCCCCCCTCTCTCTCTCTCCCCATTCCCCCTCCCTCTCCCCCCTCTTTCTCAGTTCACCAGTGTTTGGATGAAGCCCATACACTCTGGAGAGGGAAATCTACTTCCCTGGGACAGATTAGTCAAATGTTAATATCACCCAGAACTGTTTCACATACACAGCCAAGCAATAGTTAATCATTATTCTGGCACCCATGACCCAGTCAAGTTGGCATACAAAATTAGCCATCATTTCAGGTAATTTTTGCATATTAGTTTCTGGACTAAGACTGGTGCTTATGTAGGACAATGAGGGTGGGGAAAAGAGGCATCAAGACTAATATTAAGAGGGTTGGGAAGATGTACTTGTTATATAACATGAAAACTTGAGATCAAATCTTCACAAGCCACATAAAGACCCACATAAAGATGGGCTCAGTAGCACCCATCTGTAATTCTAGTGCTTCTAGCAAGAGATGAGCTTCAGGCACAGAAGACTCTCTGGAAGGTCCTCAGCCAAGTAGCCTAGCCTAGCATATGCAGCAACAGACAACAAAGACTCTGTCTCAAACTAAACGAAGATTAGGGTTAACACTTGAGATTGGTTTTTTGATCTCCAGTGTTAAACCGGAATGTGTGTACCCACAACTATACTCACAAACAAGCACACACATCACACACACACACACACACACACACACAAATATTTGACATTTTTATTCAAAAATATTAACACAAAAGAAGTCAGCTGGCAAAGACCAGAATCCCCTTTATACCTGGGCTACCTGTAACAAAATAGAGCATGTACTTTCTAGAAAATTCCTGTGATCTCTGAGTGAGGGATGAAGTGGATATAAACAAGGTAAACATGATCACGAGTCATGACCCAGGCTCAGCTCTCTAATCCATTTCCACCCTCAGAAATGCCCCTCCCTTTCTTTTTTCTTAATAAACTTATCTCTATTTCTATCACCACCCTTGTGTTGCTCATCAAACTCTTTGTTCTGGGACACAAGAACATAGAAATGTCAACGAGTACCCTCTGGGGTCTGGACCTCACCTTGTTTTGGGGGGGTAAATAGATTCACAAACTGATCTAAATAGAAAAAGAGGGGAAGAAAGGAGAAGTTTACTAGAATTTTGTCTTTTTTATTAGATTTTTTCATACAATATATTTTGATCGTATTCTTTCCCCTCCCTCAGCTCCTCTCACATCCTCCCCACCTCGCTACTCACCCAGTCTCATGGTCTAGCTCTCTCAAAGGGAAAAAGTCAATACAAAAAAGAACCCAGGAAAACAAGGAAGGAAGGAAGGAAGGAAGGAAGGACAAAAGAAAGAAAGAAAGAAAGAAAGAAAGAAAGAAAGAAAGAAAGAAAGAAAGAAAGAAAACAAAAAGCCCACTCGTGCCCCCAAAAGGAGTTCATTTTGTGTTGGCCACTTCATCTTTATTTTAATTGACAGGTAAGTTGTATTGAGTTGACATATACAATAGTATGTTGCCCACACTGGCCATTATTTTATCGACTCAGCTTCCCAAATTCGGGGGCTTACAGGTATGTGGCTCCATGCATGGCTTCTCAGACCTCCTTTTCATTGCCACCATAATCTGAGCAGTGTCCCAGCTAGCATATGCCTGCAGTTCCTAACTACATTAATTACTTTGGGTAAATTACTCTTTAGCTCACGGCTTCAGAGGGTCAGTCCTTGGTGACTTGACTCTGGGTTTCTGGGCCTGCTGGTAGCAGGAGAGCTACAGAAGCTGTTCACATCATGGTGAACAGAAGCAGAGAGAAGGGGCCTGGGACATGATACTACAAGGATCTAAGCCCAGTGACCTTTATCCTTCAAGCTGACTCTACCTCCCAAAGTTTCCCCCTGCCTCCCAGAACAGCACAAGCTGGGAACAAAGTGTTCGCAATACGAGTCTGTGGCAAACACTTCATATTCAAATCACAACAGCAATTAAGGGGCTATTTTGTATTTTAACTTGTTTGGGGAATTTTTAAAGAACCACTTACTGGGATGATGGGTTTACAGATATTATAACAGGTATAACTGGAAAAAAGCAAGCAAGGCATCACTAAGTGAAAAACAAGTCAATTTCCGAAAAAAATATGTACATTTTAACATGCACATAAATTCCGGAAATTTCTAAACACCAGACTATGCTAGGATACACTGCATCAGTGCCCACTGGGGGGGGGGCGCGCTCTTCATAGAGCCTCTGGAAAGTACTGTGTAAATAAATGTGGAAGGACCTCAAGGACGCCCATTCGAGAACCATTTGTCTAAACATTTAAGCTACTTGGCTGAGGTAAGAGACAAGAGGAAACAGCAAGCTAAGTCTTCCCACCCAATCTTAATCTGGAGCTGCAACACACTCTTGCCTTCCCAGACCCGCTGCACACCAGTTACCTATAGACAGGCTCCAGCGCCATAGGCTTCCCTGGAGTCGCTAGGGGGTGGGGAAGAGCATATAAGTAACTGCTAATGCATATGCGACTTCATGTGGGATGGTGACCATATTCTGATATTAGAGGTGGTAGGTGCACAGCTCTTTGAATATACCAAAACTAATGGACGGCATATTTGTAGAGGGTAAACTTTGTAAGATGGCAAAGAGTGAGAAGCTTTCAAACATCCCAAGTCTTTTGGCACAAGAAACTGAAGGCTCGAGGAGAAATGAGAATTTGACCTTCAATGTTGCGCATCGAGACTCAAGTGAACAGGACATACTACCAGCTATATATACTATTCTGGGGGTGAGAGGAGTCCTAGAGATAGAAATGAGTCATCTTCCTATAAAAGGTAAGGACAAGTGTGGTGGCTTGAATGTGAAGTGTCCCCCATAGGCTCAAATGTGTGAAGACTTGGGTCTCCAGTTGGGAATGGTGTTCAGGGAAGTCTTGCAAAAGGAAGTGTCACTGGGAACAGGCTTTGAAGTTTCAAAGCCATGGGCCACTTCCAGCTCACCCTCTGCTTCATGCTTGGAGTTTGAGATGAGTCCTAGATAGCTCTCAGCGTCCAGTTCCAGCCACCGTGTCTGCTGTCTATTGACATAATGTCCACCCCCCCCCCAATTAGGTGTCCTAACCCTCTAGAACTATGAGCTCAAATAAGATCTTCAGTAAGTGGACAGTGACATGGTGTTTTGTCATAGCAACAAAGAAGTAACTAATACCATGAGACAGCAAGAAATCACCAAGTCCATGAGCAGAGAGTAGGAAAGGTTCTCCTGAAGTTTATTCCTTATGGATTACACAGGTCCAGCCAGACAGGTTAACTGTCTCCTGATGTCTTAGTTAGGATTTCACTGCTATGAAGACAATACCATGACCAAGGCAAGTCTTATAAAGGACGACCTTTAATTGGGGCTGACTTACCATTTCAGAGGTTCAGTCCATTATCATGGCAGGAAGCATGGCAGTATGCAGGCAGACATGGTGCTGGAGAAGGAGTCCTACATTCTGATCCAAGGGCAACCAGGAGGAGACTGTCTCTTCCGCACTGGGGGGAGCTTGAGCATGAGACCCCAAAGCCTGCGCTGACAGTGACACATTTCCTCCAACAAGCATACATCTCCTAATAGTGTCACTCCCTGTGAGCTAAGCATTCAAACACATGAGTTTATAGGAGCCAAACCTATTCAAACCACTGCACCTGAAATAAACTTCATGCAGTGCTGATAACTTGTCAGACTTCCTTGAGGTGAGACTGGAACAGAGACAGTGATGGAAATGACCACACCTTGACCAGACTGCTTAATTATGCATAGATCTGGATATTTGAACCTAAACTTCATGCTAGGACTCAAAAGATGGACTTAAATAATTGGGTCTTTTCTCCTCTTTCCAATGTAGCTCTATTGAGTAACTCACAATCCCTCCCTCTATCTCTCTCACACATTTTAATTTTAGTTTTTATCATTTCACTATATATTTGGCCTTTTTAGCTGGCTTATTAAAGGTGGGTGACCAGAGGTGGGTGTTGTGGTGCACACCTTTAATCCCAGCACACAGGAGGCAGAGGCATGAGGATCTAAGTGAATCTGAACCCACCTTAGTCTACATAGTGAATTCCAGGACAGCCAGAGCTCCAAAATGAGCCAACGTTGAAGGTACCCACTGAAATCTCCAAGGTGTGATGTGCTCCAGTGAACAGATTCAAGTCTCCCACCTGGCCTGTATTCCCAGTGCTAAGGATGGACAGTTCTTTCAAGATTGTTACCTATTGGTTTTCTTTGGGAACTGTTCTTTTTGGGGACCTTTTATACTTGCATCGATGTTGTCAAGTTTCTGTTTCTAGTAACTGAACTGTGCAGTTGGTGAAGTAACACACACAACTAACTTGTGATCTAGTTGCCCAAATCCACTTGTGAACATCAGATCCAATCTTCCCTAAGATACAGAACATGAGGACCAGGAGTCCTTCTGTGTCACTTCACACTTGTGTATGCCTTTTCTACAGCTAGACTTGTCTCCCTTTTCCAATACAGCACAGTTTCTTCCGGGTGTATGTGAACGTGTGCATAAATCTACACAGACCCAGATATGTGGGATACCTGTGGAGACTGTCTCAGTCAGGGTTTCTATTCCTGCACAAACATCATGACCAAGAAGTAAGTTGGGGAGGAAAGGGTTTATTCAGCTTACACTTCCACATTGCTGTTCATCACCAAAGGAAGTCAGGACTGGAACTCAAGCAGGTCAGGAAGCAGGAGCTGATGTAGAGGCCATGGGGGGATGTTACTTACCGGCTTGCTTCCCCTGGCTTGCTCAGCCTGCTCTCTTATAGAACCCAAGAATACCAGCCCAGAGATGGTACCACCCACAAGGGGCCCTCCGCCCTTGATCACTAATTGAGAAAATGCCCCACAGCTGGATCTCATGGAGGCACTTCCCCAACTGAAACTTCTTTCTCTGTGATAACACCAGCCTGTGTCAAGTCAACACACAAAACCAGCCAGTACAGAGACCCAAGTTGATGTCAAGCATTTTCCTCTACTGCTCCGCACTCTCCAACTGGGCTAGTCTGGCTAGCCAACTTCTCAAAGATCCTGAAGGCTGGGATCACTGGTGGGTCACTATGCCTACTCAGCTTTTTATGTGGGCGCCAAGAATCTGAACTCTGTTCTCACACCTCGGTAGCTAGCTCTTTATCCACTGATGCAACTCTCCACCCCTTCGATACAGCACAGTCGGCATTAACCTTGTCTCTCCATCCACACCCAAGTCTGCCTCCTCTCAAGGGAGACTGTCCCCAGTACAGTGGTAATGGATTCCTTCCAGGCAGATACTGCTTCCAGCACTGAGACTGTTCCTCTTCAACTAGTGTAAGAGCAGATCACAGCCAGTCATATTTATACCAAGATCATCTAGACAAAAGCACTGGAAAATAAATCCTCTGGTCCTCCTTCCACATATAATGGATCCCAGAGCATAATAGAATCTTCTTAATTTAATGATGTGCATAAAAGCCTCCACTGAAGTGCTAAGTGACAAGTTTTACTTGAAAAGTGATCATTTTCATCACACACCTTACACATGAAAGCAGATTTGTGATTTTTGGCATCATGGTTGGGTTGCACACACCACTGCTCTACCCTTGCAGCCTGGCCATCTGAAAGCAAACTGTAGTAACTCATAAGCTAGGACTTTTGTAAACAAAGGGAATTCTCTAGGCAAAACAGAGAGAATAGAAACACACGAGTTACATTCATCTACACTATAAGGTGTTCGAGCTATAATTAAATACAATGTGTGGAAAAGGCTAGCATCATCATAAACATTTTTGGTTCTATTAGGATACAAAATTCTATTTAGTCAATTATAAGAAAGCACACTTTGTGATGTCATCTGAGCACTACTTTCAATGTGTCAGAGGTGTCATTAACATAATGACATTTCAGACTCTAGAAAAATCCTCAGTGAGGAGGTAACTAAGAGGTAGATTTCTGGAGGTCTGTAAGAAACACACCTGGGTTCTTTTTGGGGGAATCGAATAAACATCTATGAACATGAAGACAGCTGAGATCCCTGGTGCAAGGAGAGGGTGGGTTGTCCCATCCCAAGGACTGTCATGTTCTACATGGCTGGACTGCTTGCTTTTTTTCTGTGACTGGGCATCAGGATAGAGGCACTCTCACAAGCACATAGCTGTGGCATGTGAAGTACCAGCTGGTATGTTTCAGAAGGGGAAGGAAAGAGAGGGCATCTATTCTTTCTGTGGAAAAACTGAATCATATGACTTTCAACAGCACATGTTTTTTCAGCCTTACCTAGAAAGCTGATTAATGGAGAGAAACGGGGATGGGGAGAGGATGGGTAAAGTTTAAGTAGGAAGAGAGATGAGAGGAAGGACAGGGTAAAAAGAAGATTCCTGGATGGAAGAGGAAGTCGTGAAACTCACAGGAAGGTGCCTGGACAGCAAGGGTACTAGGAGGCAGAGTGGAAAGCAAGGAAGAAGGCCTTGTTCTGAAAAAGGTGGAAACTTCCACTGCCTTCCTCCCAAACGCCTTCAGACCTTTGGAACAGAATTCCTGTTCCACACTTGGGTAGAGACCTTCAGCCTCACATGTCAGGGCCCACACAGTTTACCTGCTCCTGCCCATCCATAATAACTTTGCTGTGGAAGGGTGTTTTCCATTCTCCTATTAGCTAGTTGCTAGAATGTGTCAGTCTTGTCATGAGAATTCTTACTTGTGGGCAAGTCTTTAAAGTGTATTCTCAATTTTTACAAATGTAATCAACATGCTCTGATTTTATAAATATATTCTACAATATAAGGATAGGTGCTTCTTGGAAGGAAAAAAAGACATCCACCATTCAGATCAGGAAAAAAATGTAAATATTCCTATATGACTAACATTGCTTATAATATTTGGCACTATGGAATAAATTCTTCTTCTAGACACACAGCAAATCTAATAATAATCTGTCATTTCAAATACTTTTTTAAAGATGTATTTATTTTATGTGTGTGTGTCTGTGTGTGTACCCACAGAGCCATACGCATTGGATATCTTAGAATTACTGTTGAGTTAACTTATGTCGGTGCTGGAAACTGAACCCAGGTTCTCTATGAGAACACCAAGTGTTCTTAACCACTGAGCCGGCTCTCCGGCCTCTCAAACACTCTTTATACAGGAACCTTTCATCCTTCTAGAAAGAAAATCAAGAGATAACTCTTAAGCCAGATATGGTCTATGTGCTCTAATCACAATATTCACTTGGGAGGGTAAAAAAGAAGCATCAAGTGAGCTTGAAGGTAGCTGGGCTACTGAGTAAGACCCTATCTTAAAAAGAGAAAAGGGGGGGGGAGGCAATACTTTTAAGCTCCTACATGAAAGCTATCTTGGTTATTTGAGATAATCAAACAACCAAGACACCTCCAAAAACAGTCAGATAAATTCATGGGGAAAGAAAAGTTATTACAGCCAACTCGACAGTCAAAATGGTATGTATCCCAGAGGTCCATTCTAAGACAGGATCACTGCTCAGAACTGCCCATTCCAAACTGTCAAGAGATTGTCACTAATCTTTTACACAAGGTAAATGGAGATTAAAGATTTATGAAATACAACTCTCCTTCAGTGTTAAAAGTCAAATTTATTACGATAGCAAGTGATTAAAAATGCCAGTTAAATGATCAAGTATCTAAATAATTTTTCTAATGTAAATACTAGAAATGACAACTCTAACAATTCTATATGTACACAAAATATTAAAAACGTAATGTCATGCACAAGGCCAAAATGTAACATTGCACAGTCTTCTGTCCATTCACCTGCTGGTCCCAGCATCACGCCAGCCATGGCCCGGAGTGCTGATTCTTAGGACCACAAGCCTCAAGGGAGAGTGCTCTGAACACTCATTAGCTAGCAGCATCAACACTAAACACCGCTGATGGCATCCTGATTGGATGGTTGTAGTTCTCACTTCCTTCTCCCAATAGGCTCCAGATAAAAAAGATGAGCTAGAAAAACTGTTTATAAGAACCAACATGATGTGGATCCCTGTGTTTCCTGTGGAGGTGACAACAAGTTCAATACAAAGGACGAAAAGTGCACCAACGTGAAACTTCAATGACTCCCTCCCTTCTGCTCACTCCTGACTCATACCCTTCAGGAGACCTACCACCAAGAGCAAATGGGAATGCTGAGTGGGGCATGGGAGGTACCACAGAGGGACAGGGAAGCACAAGCTCTTGAAGGGACATTTTCAAGAATTGTCTAACCTGCCCTCCACTTAAAGCAGGGACCATTTCCAGTCCCGTTTCCCTCCCTGCACCTCAGAGGGGCTTTTTGGTTATTTTGTAACTTATTCTGAGCAATCAGTCATTGCCTTTTAGCTGATGTTAGAACTTATCTGTTCCTTCCTAAGAACAGGGCCCCCAAATTTGAGGATCAACAGAAATATTATAGCCTCGAACATGATAGAAACACACCTAAAGTCTGAACTCATTCACGACATGGGGCAGGTGCTATTTTTTCTGCAAATGAGCATGCAACACCCAGAGAGGGCAAGTGGCTGTGCCACAGAGAAGACAAGGGAGCTATGATGGTTATTGCTCTACAGTTCTCACATGTCAATATGCATGTGCCAAGTGTGCAATCTCATCAAAGGTACCCAGTCTGATGGGAGCTTCTGATCCTGCATCCCCAGTAGGCCCCTAGCAGATGCTGATGCTTTGTGTGGATGAGACTTCCTCTGAGATGAGTCTAAGCATATAGAGAGAGCGCCACCTATGTTTGGGCTGTAGGAGATCTGCCCCAGTGTCTCCCAAGCATATCCCAAAGCAAATGGTTTAGACCCCTGGGTAAGTGAGCGGCTGTCTACAAGGCCATAGTAACAGGCTCTCTGAAAACCAGAAGATAGAAATAATTCTCTTTGAGTCAATGGAGTGACCTGTTTGTCAGGAGTAAAACTTATCTTTTGTTTACAATTATCTTCCCTAAGATGATCATAATATAAAGGTATAAAAAAACTCAGCATATTCAAATCCGTAACTCATGTGCACACATATACGTACAATATAAATTCTAAGACTTGATGCTTTCCATGAGGAGGAGGTGCTACCACTGTTCCCAACTGAAATCATCTCCTCTTCCAAAGACGAGGAAAAAGCCTTGAATTGTGAGGAAAATGACAGCATTGCCGGCCAGCACAAGACCACAGGCTCCCCACTTGATCTGAAACACAAGAGAAGGGTTAAGTCCTCTTCATGTTCTATTCTTTGTGAATCTCTTATTCTTCTACATTAGACACCCCCACTGAAGCATGAGGCTGCTAAGGGCCTAAGTAATGTCATGGGTGGAGGACAGTGAACTTCCCAGTCATGTTTAATTGATTCCACAATGCTTGCTAATCAAGTCTAGTATCGTCTCTACTTGTTTTTAGTTTACAGTAACTGCCTCAAGAAAAACACATGGAGTAAGGTTATCAATGATCCAACATTAGGTGCAAATACCGCAGGCATCAACCTCTTTCACAAAGAACAGAAATTGGAAAGTTATGAATCTGCTTCTTTTCTAGGCAAGACACACTTTGAACAATAATCCACAGCTGGGCAGATGGTTCTATGGAGGCATAGCTGGGGATGAGAGTGCCCTCTAGTGGGCATTTTTTCTTTCTTTTTTTTTTTTTTTTTTGCTTCAAGTTAACCAACAGAAACGTCAATGAAAGCTTCGTCTCTAAACACCACCACAAGGCTGAAAATAAGAAGACTTACCTCAAAACTTAAGGCTGACGAATGAGGCCAGAGCCATCTGTGTTCAGAGTGTAAGAGTTCCTCAGAGGCAGCCTTAGGGGCTCTGGCTGAGCAGGCCTGAGGGACCTTTCTGGCCTTACTCTTATCTTACCTTTCTGTTTCATTCACATTACACTGTTCTTTATGCCACGAGCTGCATCTTCACACTCCTGTACCATTCCAACAGCCTTCTCCACTTTAATCAGAACCCTACTTGGCCTTAGAGGCCCTTATCAAGCAGCAGAGGGCATTTCTCTCTTGGCCTCCTACGCTACTCTTATCAGTTTCCCTCCCCATGTGTGGGATTCTTTTGCATACATCCTCATTAGACCACCATTGTGTTCTCTGAGTGCTGACAGTATAGAGTGTTTATTCTTGGCATTTCATAAATAGCAGATGTCCGAGATAGTTTAATATTGAATGAATAAACAAAATTGTACATTTCTGATGGCCAATGTGGTTGGCAGAATGAAAACAAAACAACAAAAAAAAAGGCAGATGTCAAAGTGCATCAAGAATCTGAATAAATTACAGCACAATCTTTGTTTGCTAGTCGAAAACCAAAACCGAAAACAAAACAAAACAAAAGCCTGCACTGGGTGTGGCAATGTTACTCAATGGATATCCCTCAGTATATCCCAGAGTTCCTGAGAAGTCAGTCCCTGGTTCCACTTTGATATGCCCTTCATTTTGTTATTGGGAGAGACTGACTATGGACTGTCCCATGGTTTAAGAGGCAGGAATATAAGAATGACTAAAGAGAACAGCTTAATATGGAAAAAGCAAGACGTCATATGCTTTGACTAAAAACTGTAAGAGAAACCAAGAAAGTATTCTGAAGATATGACGGAGACTCTAACCAACAGGAGAAAGAAACTAAAGCTACAGCCGGCTCCAAGGAGAGTCGAAGCAACGAAAATAAACTCAAGGCCTCAGACACAGGCCTTTGAAACAAACCCTGACCAGAGTAAAACAACAGAAAACAGAACTCACCACATCCACGCGAGCAAGAATAACAGGAAGTCCAAAGGCAGAAACAACAATCCCAGTGGTGAAGAAATATGCCAGTTCCCGACAGGCACTGCTGGTCGCGTCGGAGTCATATGTGACTCTTTTGGCAATGAAGTAGGGGATGGGGGAGATGACGTAGAAAATCAAGACGAACAGGGGCCAGTAAACGCTGTTGTCAGTGGATCCCAGATGAAACCCAGAAGAAAGGTTACATCTTAACTCAGAGGCATACTGTTGTTTCAATATCACTATTTCAATGTCTACATAAAAACATTAATCAGTTATGAATACTAAAACATGATATTTCTACCTGTATAGATAGAATTAGAAAAATATTCCTTACTCACTAATACATATGCAGGGTATATATTCAGTGTATGATTGAGAAACAACTGTTTTTTATTTTGAGATCTACAGATTTTTACAGTCGGGAAGAATGAACCAAGGACTTTGTACCTGCTGGGCAGGCACTCTACCATTGAACTGTATCACTGGCCCTGATGATCAATTCTAACGACAGGATCATAAAAGGCCACCTCTGCTTTCCCTACAGAACACAGTACAGTGGCTTACACACGCTAGCTTCATGATGATCTTCGAGTGCAGGTGTGTATGAATGCTTCTAATGACTTAGAAGAGTCACAAATGAGACTTCTATCTGCTACCTTATGTCTCCTCCTCTATCCACTCTGGACCACCCTACTCTCATTCTCTGAACCTACAGCCACTGCAGTCTTCTCCTTCACACTCTGGTCTCAAGCCTGCCTTGGGCTCTTCTCACTAGTCATGCAGTCTAAGCTGGGGAATCCCTTCCTGAAGGTGACTCAGGATGGTTCTGGCCTACAGCGCCCCTCTCTAGCTTTCTGCATCATCTGGTATCTTTGTGATCGTTACAACAGAGATATGATTTGTCTCTGCCAATCTCCATTTATCCCAGAGCCTGGAATGGGATGTTCCATTTGCACTTGATGAAAAGGTAGGGGGAAAAAAAGAGATTTTAGTATGAAAGGAATGAAAATGTACATTTGCTCACTAGATGCATCCAACCCCACCTGTATTACAGTAGATTACAAATATAATCTAACACAAAGCAAAACAACCTGCAGTTGCTAAGAATTCCCACTGAATTTCCAACTCGGTTTTCCCTATAAATACTTTCAAAAATAATGTTTCATTCCTGTTGCCTTCAGTTAGACACTCATTAAAGAAAATAACCTACCAGCCAGTCACTATTATAAACACACGGAACAATAACAGACACAATCAGCAAACTGTAATCATGCAGATCCACCCACACAGCAAGCAGCCTTGAGCAGGCTGGGGCCAAGCCACAGATGTAGGAAGTCAGTCAGGGCGATAACCAGGAAGCAGAAGGGAGCGTCCTTCAGACAAGCAGACTCTGGATGGAAACGAGGAATGTGGACTCGTCATTTGAAACTCATTTGAAAGTGATGAGATTCCAGAAATATATTCCAGAAATCAGCAGAAAGTACTGTTGCAAGAGCTATTAGGTGATGGTAGGACAAAGCCAGTGAGGAAGCAAGTCACCGAGAAGGGGCCTGACTGTCACCTGATGTCTCTCAGCAAAGGGCCCTGCACGCTTTCTAGAATACTGTGGCAGTTTTCTGAGGCACAGTCTAGAAGATGGCCCTCCATGTAGATTAAGCCTCAAAGTAGTCTTTCATATACAAAATTTAAACAGAACATTATTTACAAAATGGGAAGGCCAAAGACTGGCAAACTCTTTTCTGTAAGAGACCACACAGAAAACACAAGTCGCTGGGCTACCACAGGTCTTTTCACCTCTACACTCTGTCTCTGGTGCAAAAGCAGCGACGACCGACGGCGGCGGTCCCAACAAAGCCTAAACCACAGAAGTGGGCAGCAGCTACACTGGACAGTCTGCCAACTGCTGATGCAGATGAAAATCCCAAGGTACTATCACAAAGGCATAAAATGAGTTTCCTCATGGTGCCAGGAATGTGTGCTGTTGTCATCTTTCGGAGACCACGTTACAGGGAACTCAAGCACCTGGATCCAATTAGTCCCAGAGCAACAGTGCAAGAGTCAGAGCCACGCCTGCCATTTACTGCTCTACAATCAGCAAGGTTTCTGATACTCTGGGCTTTGGTTTTCAGTCAGGAAGGGGAACAAAATATCCCTAAACAATAATACAGTAATAGCTGTGAAAACTCTGAACAAATGTTTTTGCTTACATTATGTTTAAACAATTTGCACGATCTCTTCTAACTCCACAGTAGATTTGAACTCAGCAACGTTTTTCTGGTTAGTTTCTTGCTAACTTGACACAAGCTAGAGTCATTTGAGAAGAGGAATTCTGACTTGAGAAAATACTTCCATAAGTTTGGTCTATAGCAGCAGTCCTCAACCTATGCATATAGGTCATGGCCCTTTTGCAGGATCGAATATCAGATAGCCTGTATATTAGACAGTTATATTACTATTCGTTAACAGTAGGAAAATTACAGTTATGAAGTGGCTACGCAGTAATTTTATGGTGGGATAAATATAACATGAGGAACCGTAATCTGTATTAAAGGGTCACAGCATTAGGAAGACTGAGAACCACTGGCCTCTAGGTAGCCTATAAGGCATTTTCTTGATTTATGATTGTTGTGGAAGATCCAGCCCACTCTGTGTGGTGCCACCCCAGCAAATGGTCCCAGGGTGGCAAGCAATGAGGAACAAGCCAGTGACCAGAATTCCTCTATGGCCTCTGTTTCGGTTCCTGCCTCCTCCAGTCCCTGACTTGACTTCCTGCCCTGACTTCCCTTCATAATGAACTACAACAAAAAACTGAAATAAACTCTTTTTCCCTAAGTTGCCTTTGGTCATGGCCTTCTATCCCAGCAACAGAAAGCCTAAGACAAAGGTCACCACAACTGGCCCCAGCTGGTCGTAGTCACACATTTTAGGTCAAGGTGTTCAAGTTACTCACCTGTATATCTGGTGGGAACTGGTTTGATTCCTGATAACAGTTTATAAAACCTACTGTCACCAATTTTGTTTCATCTATTACAGCGGTCCCTTAGGATTCCCTGACTCCAGTCTTCTGCCTAGCCTCACATTTGGGCTAATTCCATTTGTTTTTCTAGCTCTTGTTGTCTGGGGCAACCTCCTCTACAAGGCATACGATGCCCCAAAGAGCTTGATTAATCCTCCTCTAGTGGGTTGCAGGATGAAGTCTACTGATTGTTCCCTATGCCTTGTTTATCCACTAGGTCTTTGCTAGTGAGAAATGCAGGCGTTCGCTCTCTAAGCTCCTCCTGACTACAACCGCAATCTCTCGGGGGCAGGACTCATTCTCACACCCACAGCTGCTCAGGATTCAGAATGTAAACGAAAAGAGCTTTTCTCTCCACAAATACACTGGTGTCTGAAGGGGTTGAATTCCTAACCTGGACTTCACTAACTCATGCCCTGCTGCATGGGCTGCACTCATCAGGCTCTGACAGGAACAGGAACAGAGGCACAGAAACGAGTTCCCTTGAGAGCTGGGGAAATGGCGCAGTAGGTAAAGTGCTGACTGTGCAAACACTGAGACCTGAGTTCAATCCCTAGGGCCCAAGTAAAACGTCTTGGTGCAGCGGTGCATGCCTGAGGCCCCAGCACTGGGGAGGAAGAGGGAGGAGGAGCCAAATGAGCAAGCTCCAAGTTCACTTAGACCCTCGGTCTCAAAAAAGTAAGGTGAGAAAAAAATAAGGGTAGAGAAGTGACAGAGGAAGACACAGCACCTCCACCTCCACACACAGCTGCACACATACAAACACACACTGTGATTTCTTTTTCAAAACAACTTACCCATAGTCCTCCAAGGCACATCCCAGCATAAGAAAAGTCAGCCCAATTGCCCCGCTGAAGGATAGCGCCACGAGAGCTGTGGAAAACACAACTACAGGTTAACGGTTCCAGCCGGTAGTTGGGGTGACAGGTCCAGAAACCAGTAATCAGCCCAGAGTTTTGTTTAGGGGATGACAAATGTCATGAGGATAGAGAGCAGCGAGGGCAGCACGACCTTGTAAATATGACAAAGCATTTGACATTTAAAAAGGTATATGAATATATCTCAACACCACATTTTCACTTAAAGAGGTGCAAGGGGCTGGCGGATGGCTCAGCAGATAAAGGGACCTGATGCCAATCCTTAAGACCCGAGTTCAATCTCCAGGACTCACATGGTACAAGAAACCATCTCTGGCAGGCTATCTTCTAACCTCCACAGGTGTGCATGCCCCCACACATAAATTTTTAATATAAAATATAAGGACAGGTCACAAATTAAAGCAAATGTAACAATTTACTTATTCTATTAATTTACATCTGACTATCAAATGAATACAACTTACATACCTGAATGTCTATGTACCTTTTAAATCTTCCGACTTGAGATCTTCCTGCCTCCACAGCTCAATAGCTGGGATAATAGGCAGGCACAGCCATGCACTTAGGAAGTTGTTAGATTTAGATGAGGACATGGTGGTAGAGTTCTTTTGCCAGAATCAATGTCCTAACATGAGAGAAACAAACTATAGTTCTCTTTTTTTAGCTCTTCCTTGATCTTGGACTTCCCAGCCTTCAGAACTCAGGATTAAGTCATTTAGCCTATCCAGTTTCATTTGGTTTAGTAGTCCAAAGTGATTAAGATACCTGCTTCTGTCCACCACTCTATCACAAAGGTGAAAAGATCTATTGCCACCCCATCCCATCAGCTCACCCCTACTACATGGGATTTCTCTATATTTGCCAGAGGAGGACAGTCAGCCAAGCTTGTCAACAGCAGTGAAGGGAACTCACAACCATAGGCAGGTTAATCTGACACCTTCCAAACACTGACTGTTCTCTTTCCCTGATTATATCCTAAATGGTCTCCATGTGCCCAAACCACAATTACTTCAGGCATTGGAAAAGTGTGTTCATGCCTTCATAGGAAACAATCCCCAACTAGCAGCCACTTTATCTATTCCCTACACGCACTGGATACTCACATCTGAACATAATTTGCCCTTTCCTCTTTGCTATGTGACAGTCCATCGGGTTGACTCTCAGTCACCAAATGGGTTGCTTAGATAGCCATTTCTACAACCAGTTGGTTGCATGACTTCAAGCAGCTGGACCTCTCTGAGCCTAGTTTCTTACTTGTAAAATGACAAAGATGGTCCCACTTCATTGGGTTTATGGAAATTAGGTTAGGTAATCTATACACAGTGCTTGGCAAAAGGGGCTCAACTGATGCTGGCTATGGGAGGTCTCCACGCACCTAGCTATATTATTTGATAAAATGATATCTCAAAAGCACGGGACACTGGGTCATTCAAATTTTCTTCTGAAAATCCCTACTATAATCATTCACTGACTAATTCAGATTTTTGTTGTTGTTGTTGCTTTCTCTTACTTAAGAGATTTTGGGAGGCTGTTTAATAGAAAGATACTAATATCCCTTCTAAGAAACTTTCAGGAGATGACGAAGAAATTTCTATATTACTTTGCATCTTTTCCTCTTAATATGGTATTTTTAATGGACAAATACCAGTTCAGAAGTTGCCTGGCCTTTCCCTTGTAGCCCTGACCCTTCTCTGTATCAGACTACCCTACCTACAACATTCCTTCTTCCAGCTGTGACCCCACAGCATGCGAACCACAGACCTACTTCTTCTTTCTGCTCCCTAACCATCTCTCAAATTTCACAACCTTATTTCTGCTGAATGTCTTCAAACCGTGTGTGTGTGTGTTTAGAAACTGTATTCCTGCCTACCCCCTTTCTTTTCAAACTGACTATATGTACAATGGGGGTGTATATTGCTGCATCGCATGTAAACAGGACAATCTTATGAAATCAGTACTCTCTTTCCACCTTCCCATGGGCTCCCGGGACTGAACTGAGATCACTGTGTGCAAGCTTTTACCTGCTAAGCCATCTTGCCAGCACGTTGCCATTTCTTAATTACAGTTAACCAACAATTCAAGTCCATCTCTTTTCGCTTCACACATGACTGCTGAAAAGCTGAGTTCAACCCAAAGTTCCCAGTACAAGGGCCAAGCCATATCTAAGGCTCCAGTCCACAATAGACCCTAAGAATTCCACTTTCAATTTGGACTACTGTGCCACAGACCCAAAGCTAACAAGGACCTCAAATCCAACACGTAAAATTACCTCCTGCTCCTACTCCACCCCTATCCTCCCAAACACATGCTTCATCTTCCCTTGAAGACCCATCTTAGAGGGCTGAAACCATAGCTGTACTCTATTGCAAATCAAAAGAACTCATTTTACCCAGACCTCATTCACAACTACTGCCATCTCTTGAACTCTGTGCAGGGCAGTCGGTATGCCCGCTGCCTGCTGCCTGCTGCCAAACTTAGCGTCTTCCAGTCCTTCCTCACATATATGATTAGGTACTTGTACATGTTACCCATTGCAATTTTGTTTACAGCCTTCATGTTGTCACTAGAGTCTCACTACAATCTGACCCCTAACTTCTCCAGCTTCAGTCCTCCCTACTTGGCCTCCAAAAGCCTGTGAAAATGAAAAGAACAAGACGTGTTCTGTCATGGCCTCTGCCAAGGTCATACGAATATATTCTGGTCTCAACCCAACCCTTACAGAGCCCAGTAAATTCAGCTCAAGTATTGCCTCTTCTACTGATCTCCCCCATAGAGTGGCCATCCATATTAGCTTCACAATGGACTACTACAATCTGGGTGACTCTGAACAAGGGAAATTAATTCTCTCAGTTCTGAAGGCTAGTCTTCTGAAATAAAGGAATCGGTTGGGTCATTCTCTCTGAAGTCTGTAGAAAACAAGCTTCCTTACCTAATGTTCAGTGTTGCTAGCATCTATGCTACTGCTTGGCTTGCAGCTACACCACTCCAATTTGTGTTACTGTTTTTTGTTTTTTTTAATTACATATTTAGGTTTATCTATGTATTTATAGACATGTACCACACTGCATGTGCAAGTGTGGAGGTAGAGGACAACCTGTAAGAGTTGGTTCTCTCCTTCTACCATGTAGGTCCCAGGGATCAAACTCAGGTCTTAAGGCTAGGCAGCAAGTGCCTTTCTTACCAAGCCATCTTGGGGCCCTCTGCTTCTGTATTTACTTGGTGCTTTCCCCCTTTTATCTGAAGGACATCATTCAAGGCAACCTTAGGTTGATAACATCTGCTATCTGCAAATAAGGTCACACCCTTATTTGGCACCAGGGAGTTACAACTTAAAACGTATCTTTTGGAGGAACATGATTCACTCCACTATATTATCTCTATGTTCTCAACCATCTCAGGTCACACATCATTTACTTACACAGCAATATAATTATTTGTGGCAATCAACTCAGTCCAAACTTCTCACTTATCTTTTATCCCAAGTCCCCAGCATAGTCTCTCAATAACAGTTGAATTATCTGCAAAGTTTTACTTCGACCTGTTCTTGTCTACTTCATAGCCTGTGTTCCTTTTCACTACATAAGCACATAAATTACTGTTGCTTTCGGTCCAGGACTGAACGCTCTGTAGTAGTAAGACACAATGTTTCATGCTTTCTACACTACCTTCAAATGGATATATCATATAGTGGCCATTGCCCAAGTAAACCACGTTCACTTTGCTGATATGGAATAGAAAAGTCTCCCCCAAATGGTCAGCTATGTCTGTTACTAGCTTTCACACAGATAAATGTATAGTGCACCCACATGAGTATACACTGTATCCATCTTACAGATGTTGGTTGAGTGGGAAGGTCTTTGTGGATAGTTTTCAAGGAAAGGAAGTCCAACACTGGGACAAGTTAGTCTACTCTGTGCGGATGACCATAAATCTAAATACCAGGAAGCCTTCCAGTAACTTCGTCCCTACCCAACGCCCATTACTCTGCATTCACACAGAACAGGATAATCTCAGTACCCCTTTTTATCACCATTCAAGAATACAAACAGCACACACTGCTTTGTTCACAGACCAGTAAACACTCAAAGTCTTTAAAATCCCACCTAATTGCAGCCCCAAGGTTGCGTCGAATAGAGTATTTCTGGTTACTTTCCAAACTGCCACACGCCCGAAATTAATTCTGCCCAGCGAGAAAAGCTTAAAGGAATAACAGGACCAAGTTTCCAACACACATCCTGGACACAAAGGCTCCTCTGTAAGCCACAGGAAACTGCGGAGGGGCAGGAAGGTGAGGATGTAGGACCCTGATGTGACCTACGGAGAACTGAGAAGCCCAGGGGACCACTGTGGAACGTACAGCCCACGGGGGAAGCCCCCGCCTGGGAACTGGCGGGCGTGGGCGTGGGCGCGAGCGTTTATAGGCTCCGCGAAACACCTCTGCCGTGCACCGGGAAGGCCGCGGTCTGCAGGATCTCGCACACCCACGCACTGGCTGCTCGCCACGCTGCCTGGAGCCAGGAGCGACCCCACCCACTAGCCGCGGGCGAGGGTCGCAGTGTACCTTTAACGCCCGCCATGTCTCTGGAGCTGGGGCTGTCGCTGCTTCCGGCTTTCTCCAAAAGCCGCCCACACCCAGACAAGCCAGGACCAGCGCGCGAATCCAAAGCCAGGCCCGCCCACTGACGGCATTAACTCCAAATCCAACCAACGGAGCCCCGCCCCTTCACCTAGGCCCCGCCCCTGACTTTAGACCCCGCCCCATCCCGTGGTTTCCCGCCCCCAGAAGCCCAACCCCGCCATCCATGCAGAACCTGATTTCTACTGGTTTAGAATTCTGCCAATCATAACCTCACACCCAATTATGTCAGATTCTGCCTACAGGCTCTCAGCATTTCCTGTATTGGTTCCGATCCCTGCCACTCTGAGCTCCTCCTCTGCCGGGTCCAGTTCCGCTCCGCCCACAGTTACGCCCCACTCTGGCACATAATCCTGCCTCCCGCTCAGGGAGACCTTCCCCCAACGCCCTCCTCCACTTCGCGGACTCCACCCCCAACTCGCAGAGCTCCGTCCCTGCTGGCACCGATCCCACCCCTTCATGTAGAACTCCGCCCCATTGGACTGATCCCGCCTCCGCCACTCATAGCTCGGACTCTACTGGTCCTAATTCCTGCCACTCAGAACTTCATTTCCCTTGGTCTCAGAGTTAGTTCAGCACCGCCCCACCGGCCGGGAACTCCGCCCCTCCCACTTTCATTACCTCAGAATAACTCTTTCATTTTAACTCTTCAGGGATCTTAGATTCTGAGGACTCCCAACCCTGCTTCTCAATCTGGAGTCCAGCCCTTCCACACTGTCGTGACTTGGGGCCCAGCCGCTGCCTCAGGAGATTCTAGATGCTCACCATCACCCTGGCTGGCTGCTAGGAAACTTGCCTGAGAGGACAGGTGGAAAAATTGGGGCACGGGATAAGAATGGGGAGAAGTTACCTTCGGTGCAGGACTAGACCTCACTTTCCAGGACGACTCTTCCTGTGTGCGTGTGTGGTTGTGAGATTGTGTGTCTGGGATAGTTGAGACTGGAGGTGAATGACAGCACCAGAAAACAGGATTAAAGGCATCCCTATCTAAGATCTTTGATTTTTGTATAGATTTGCCCGCTTTGTAGCTACATTAACATTTTGTGTAAACTATCGTGTCTGTCTATCCCCTTCATTCATTACAAACTCTTTGGGTCCGAAGTTGCTATTATTTTTTTGCAACGCAGGCCTGCAAGTAACTAAGGTCAATTTTCACTCCTCCAGAGCCATTTTATTCTTACCTTCTTCAGTGGAATCTTAGAAACTATCCAGTAGTCCAAGACCTCTACAGAAAGGAGTTCAGAAAGGATAGGAACTGTGCCAAACAGCTCTTTAGACAAGGTTAGAAAGACAAAACCCACGAAGTTCTAAACTTAAAAGAAAAGAAAAATAGACATATATATATACTCAGTCTGCTAAGACCTAGTATACAATCAGTGATTCCGAGAAGCACATTTGCATAACTTACCACAATAGAGCTATTGTTCTCATTTAGACTGTTAATCCTATTGTAACCATTACAAGTTAAGCCCTGGTACCATTGTAAGTGTGTACAGGATGCACAGTTACACAGGGTCTGCAGTGTCAGGCATCTGCCAGCATCATGGACAGTATACCTGGTGAAAATAGCGGATTACCATACCTATATAAAAGCACTCAGAAAATTGCTCGGCCAATCCTGTGTTTTTAACTCCTCCTTTATAACCACTGAGATACGTTTGTGAGGAGGTAGATTTTTCCCACCTTAAATGATTAGATTACGTGACGTAAACCACCCTACCCTCCTTCCATCCACAACCACACTGTTCATCCCTGCAAGGTCTTGTAGAGGAATTTGCCAAATCTTTCTGTGTCAGCCTGAGACCAATCCCATGATTTGAGAGAAAGTGGCATCAGAGACACAGTGTCCTGTGAATCCCTAAGGCTTGTCAAGAAAATACTGAAAAATGGTAAGGGAAAAAAGAGGAAGAAGAGAAAGATAGATGTTGGTCCCCCAGGTAATGTTTGGAATCAGGATTCTGAGACAGGGTTTCTCTCCAACTGCTTTCTTCCACAACTGTCCTTTCAGTTCACTGTACTTTACCTGAGAAAGTGGACTTTCCCTGTGCCAGACATTGCACCAGGAAACCATGCCTCTCACCGATTCCACATTTCCACAAGAAGAAGAAAAGCCACTAGAACCTGCATCTCACTCCAACCAGTCCCTCCTATGTTACTTGTCTGTTTAAGACCTGGACCACTCTCTGACTGCCTGTGACTAGAGTAGAGTCATTAAGATGACTCTTAAGGTTTCCTCCTTGATTTCAAGTATCGAAGGCTACGAACTAGATTTTATTATCTCCACTCTACAGTTGGTAAAACACAAGCTCAAATGGTGACCAGGGAACAGGAAAGCTGAGATCAAGCCCTGAAGCACTACTTCAGTTAATCAGTTGCTTTTGTCTCAGCCGATCTTATGTCCAGAGGAGGCAGGGGTTGACAGTGAGGAAGAAACAACAGTCATTCCTCATGTTTAAGAGGGTGTTCAAAGCAATTCATTGATTTCATATTAATATACATATTTACTAGGGTCTTACCTATAGTATATACCAAGGGTTGATTATGTTAACCTTATGGGAACAAAAAAGGAGGGATCCCTTTACCATTCATAAAGTTTCATGGCCAATACAACTATAGCAAAAGACAGGTTACGACATAAAAATCATAAGAAATGTATTTGGTCGTAGTTTTAAATGACACAAGAGCCCGAGGCTGAGGAAGAGTGTGTACTATACATTCGTATGTTAGGTTTGATGAAGCACTGATAGTCACACAGAAATATGATGGGTCAGATAGAGTCTGGCCTAACCATAACAGACTAAGACGGGAAGCCAAAGGATCTGTCTATTCATTCTTCTTGGTTGCTCTGTGCAGTGCTCCTTCCTTCCAGATATGGCACAAGACCCTTCCTGGAAAAGAGACCTTGTGATCTACAATCACAGAAGGAGAGAGAACTTCAAGTGGTCAGCTTTTATGGCAAAAGGAAGTAGATTAGGAGTGATTTTTGTTTTTACATCTGGCTTTGGGGAAAGGATGTGGTTTCTATGACCTGCCTTTGCAAAGATGAATTCTAGTTTCTATGATATGCATTGAAAAGAATGAGGGATATTAGAAAGGAAGAAGGGAGATGGGAGACATTTTGGTTCCGGGATCTGTAGTTTGTAGTCATTTTTGTCCTGACATAGCAAATATTAGTAAGTTTATAAGAAATAGTATCACCTCTCCCTATTACACAGAAAATACCCTTCTTAAACTCAAGCTCTTACATGGCCATACATGTAAGGTCACAACAAGGTATCACATCTGCCCCAGAGTAGGCTCTAAGGTCAGTGCATCACAAATGGAAGTGTGCTATGACACTAACAGAAACCAGCATCTGCCATTTTCCACACCCAGATCTCACCTCACCCCAAGGAGACAAGTAGAAGTACCAAGGGACAAGGTGTTTTCATCAGACTTCCCTATTCCTGGACCCATTTCTGAAGCTGAGGGCTCCATGTAGTTCCAGTCCAAAACCTTCAGTGTGACACCCAGTCTTATTTATTATCATTAGCAGTAGTGATAGTTGTTGGGCAGTATCTGCGTGGTAACACTTTACACACATGGTGCCTAATTCTTCCACTGAAGACCTGTAAGGAATCTATTTTACAAATGATAAAATCAGGACTCAAGAGTTTAAAGTACTTGTCAATATAGCAGATATTAAGTAGGAAAAAAATCAGTATTCATAGCTACTCTTTTAGTTTCAAACCAACATATATCACCATTCCACAAACTGTATGGCTTATTTTTAGGATAATAAAAAAATACTCTTGATTTGACCTGCATTTTCTAAGTTGGTGTTTCCATCATGGAAATGGCCTATACTGGGATAACATCCTCGGGAATTCAACTTTTGTGCTGACTTCTTACTCAGCGTGGTCTCACCAGTAGCACTAGTACTGACTTGAGCCTCCAGACCAATGGTTCTCAACCTGGGGGTCGTGACTCCCACAGGTGTTACATACCGTATATTTATATCACGACTCATAACAGTAGCAAAATTACAGCTACAAAGTAGTAATGAAATCATTTTATGGTTGGAGGAGTCAATACAAAACAAGGAAATGCATTAAAGGGTCACAGCACTAGGAAGCTTGAGAACCACCACTCTAGACACATAAGCAAAGTTGTGGCTCAAATGCTCTGATCAGTGTGTCTAGAAATGTGCATGTGTTCTCTCTGTCCTCAGGCATAAAAATATCCAACATTTCTGTTTGACAGTAAAGTCCCAAACTATAGATCAATCTCTCTGACTCAGCACACAAACACGTGGTTAAAAACACATTCATATTCTAGTGAGAACAGGATTCCTATGCTGATTTCTTTTATAACACAGTATTCATCAGACATGACCAGTGGGTTGTGTGTGTGTGTGTGTGTGTGTGTGTGTGTGTGTGTGTGTCTTTCTGTCTGTCTGTCTGTCTGTCTGTCTGTCTGTCTGTCTATCTGTCTGTCTCAGGACATGAGTGATACTGGGAGATGAAAGTATAAATGTAGAATCTTGTCAGGTTACCTTTTGATGCAAATGTATCCTGTTCATTTCACACTCTTTCCCCTTTACCGGTTCTTAAAAGCAAATCAGGTTAGAGGGTGTCTTTCATGTTTGCCATTGTACTCCATTTCTCATTTGTTTGGTTTGGGATGCTTTTTTGCTTGTTTAACAACTATTTTATTTTAATCATGTGTACCGGGGAGGGGTGTATGCACATTAGTGCAAGTTCCTGTGGAAACCAAAAGATGAGGGCATCAGATCCCTCTACAGCTGAAGACACAGGCAGGGAACAAATCCAGTGTGAGTGCTGAGGTCCTCTGCAAGAGCAATGTGCACTTTCAACCACTGCACCATCTCTCTGGCCCCTTGGACTCCCACAGGTACAAAAATAATGAATATTTCTGCAAGTATTTTTTATCCTTTTTAATATACATTACAAATATTTTAGAACAATGACATTTTGTTTTGTTTAATGTATTTACAAAACAAAAATATATTACAGTAAATATGAATGAGACGGTGGATCTGGCCAACAACAAACTGTCACAACCTGGTATTTAAAAGGAATGCAGAACTTATTGGTCTGCATGTGTTAAGAGTTTTGAGATAGACAGGCGTCCAGAATCATAATGCATCTGGGAAAGAGCGGTGGGAAACTCCCAGATTTAAGGAGGGGTTCTTTCTCATTGCTAATCGCATAACATTTAATGGTATTTAAACCATGAACATTAATGACCTATGCAAACATGATATAAAGCTAATATAGTTCTATCATCTCAAAATGTATGTGACAGCCACATAATATCCTCTTAATTATTGTCATTATATACTGTAGTTCACACAATATCTACAAATGTGGAATGAGGCAAAAACAAAACAAAACAAAACAAAAAACAAAACAGGTCACAGCAACATGTCTCACATTCCAATCTTAAATAGGACAAGCACATACTGGGTCAGACATCATTGTATAATACGTTAATAAATAACACCTAGGTTGTTATGGTTACTTTGAAGAGTTTACAACTGTATATTTTAAAGAGAACATTTTTTTTTTAGAATTTCACATTATCAGTAAAAGGTAAAATAAATAATAAACTTTTATAATTTAAAAAAAAGAGAGAAAAGAAGTCTATATAGAACCAAAATTATTTCTGACATGCTGCTTTTTCAATTTAGTTGTCACAAGAATATTAAAACAGAAACAAACAAACAAAATGATTGTCTTTGAAAAACAACTTCTGAAAGCTTTTCACAATATTGAACGTGAACCTTTTAAGGTTAGCATGATAATCTTTTTGACCACCTGCTTTGTGAATGTGTATGTGCACATTAGACACATCATATGCATATGATTGCCAGATGCTGCACAGGTGCTCACCAGGAGACCTAATGAAGTCCCAGCAGTATGAACTGCTTCCCCTGCAAAGTGGGAAGCTCTGAGCACTGGACTAAATTGCAACCAGCTGATGTTGGTCTGGGAAAGTTTCATTCTTGCATAGTTTTCACATGCATCCAACAGCAAACCCAGTGGAAATAATCCCGGCGGTGGGGTGGGGGTGGGGCCCAGATGCACTGGGTGGGTGGGACTCTGACTCCTCTAACTGGCAAGCTATCCAGTTGGATCTAAAGGCACACCACAGCTCTCTCCCCAACCAAACCCTTCTAAATAGCACTCAGTGTTATCTTCTCTGTTTTTCTCCTGGCTTGCAATCGCCAGAATGCCTGATCTATACGAAGTGTGAATGGGCCAAACTGCTTTACAAACTGTCACCCATGAAAAATGTTTTTTTGGCTAAGCAAAAGAAAGAGCACTGAGTCTCGTGGCAACAATTTGAAGGGGATTGCAAATAAGTTTGGAATTGTGGTGGTGGCAGCGTTCAGAAGTTTTTCTTTAATCAACTGCAAATTTAAAGAGGAAAGGAGCCAGTACCCCAATGTCCTGACCTGGAGTCAAGATTTGACATCTTAGGGATCCTGGTTTCTTTAGCTATCATGTGCTTGGGCTTATTATAGCTCATCCAGGAAAAGTTAGGGGTAAAGCCTAGATTTCTGCATAAACACCTCCCACCATTTAGCCACTTCTATAATTGTTAATGCTCTTACCCAAAAGACACACACTGAAGAAGCTAAAGGCTTCAGTAAGTTTCCGTTAAAAAATACTTGGTTGGTGATATTCTTGGAGTTTGTGTAAAGCCATTGCTCAAATTACATCTTTAAAAACAAAAAACCACACATACACAATTCCTAAATCAATTCCTTAAAACCATTACATAATCCCATTATCATAATGTCCACTCATAAATCTTAATCTCAGACAGTGAAATGGATGTCATGCCTTCGCCTTGGGTGGCCGAGGTCCTATTTCCCCAGGAAAAATGCTGAATAGGCTTCCCAAAGGGCAGGCTGGAATGTCATGACTCTGCAAGGTCAGCTCACTAGAGTTCCTCTCGCTGCTATGGACTTCAAGAAACCAAATGTTCACATTCCTTATCATGAGAAATGAATTCATGAGGAACTTAACAGTTTAGTACTGAAAATACATTACTAGAATTTTTGGTTCATCTGTGAAAATCTCAGAACTGTGGTACACACTAAGCATTATCACAGGACTGCAGCCAGCATAGAAAAGCTCACAAATTAATACAAGGGCTTTTGACCTTGGTTTTCAAATTCAGACCAGGCATCATTTAGCTCCATGAAAATCATCTTTGCATATTGTTCATAGGGTTGCCCAGTCGCCTAAAGAAAATACAAAACACAATTAGATACCACAGACCAAAATTAAAGTAATGTTAAATTCACTGAGATTGTGGATGGTAATTAAAATGTTTGTTCATTAAGACATTTCTTTTGACAGCCTATCTACATGAAATTAATTACTATACACTGCCCTGGAAACTAAGGATAACAGAAACCCATCAATAAGGAGAAAATCGGGACCTTGTTGGGCAGCAAAAGACCCATCTCATTGTTAACAATAGCTCTGTCTCTAGTTGACTGTATTTCAAAATTCCCCCTTTCCAATTCCTATAAAGTCTTTGAGACTCATGATATGGCAGTTTGCCAGTTTCTGTGGACCCTTACTTTCTCTTTTGACGTTATTTCATGAAATAATGTTTCCCATTAATTATCCTATTTAGTCATAAGGAGTGTGGAGGGATGGACACCAAACATGGATTTCAAACATGCATTTCCAAGGCACTGCAATCAGGACTTCATGTCTCATGTCTGTTACAGTTCAATGAGAGCAGGGTGCTGTACTTCAGTCTAGGGTGCTGCTGCAAATTACAATGAATTCAGCCAGGAGGGAGCTGAAGTTCTGATCTGGGGAGCTCTTCTGTGTTCTCCCAACATATTCAGACCATGAGCATTAATGGCAACACACACTGACATTTTAAACATCTTATTGCACCTCACCATTATCTTTTTTCCAAACACACCCTAAAGTGTTTCCTGGATAGACACAATTCTGCTCTCCACAGGAACAACAGCCTTTTCCTTTGTAGCGCTCAGTCTCCAGAGTGAATAAAATGCTTACCCCACTGTTTGTAAAGGATACTTTGGCTGCTTCCTGCCAACCTCATGCCTTGTGACTATTTGTTTAAATACCTGATTTAAATAACCCACAGAGTAAGTTTTGTCAAATAAATGTCCTAGTCGGTCCGCAAATTGAAAGCATGCCTTTTTATCCTATGCTTGCCAACGCTGAAACAGGAACTAGGCAAGTCTATGACAGGGCAGCTCCTACCCACCTTGTCCGGGTGCACCACTAGCACTGCCCTCCTGTACACCTTCTTCACTTGCTCTGGTGTGACCAGATCTGCCATGCCCACGGGTTTCCACTTGGTCTCTCCAGCCCACAGCACGGTGTGCATTGTGGAAAGCAGAGCTCTGATGTTTCTCTCTTTGCCTTCTATCCACTCCAGGATCTGCAAACAGGATATACAAAAAGGGTAAAGACATGCAAATGCTTTCTGTCCACCAGGACTCTGAAGCTCTCTACTATTTAGCTCTACTGTTTCTGTGAAACTGATCAAGCAGCCCCTCTAACTGGAACACACCCTCCACCTTCCCCCATCCTTCTAGTCCTTCTAGTTTGCATCACTGTTCAAAAACTGTTCATGAACTTCAGAGTTCACCTCTGTGGTTTAAGCTCATTTCTCCCTGCCTTCCTACAGCTAATTATACACTCTCAACATGAGCTTCATGAAGTCACACACACCTGAATCTACTTTGCTCCAGAAACTAAATATTCCTTTCATGTAGGTCAAAGTTGTGCTAGGACATAGCTCAGTGGTAGAATACCTACTTGCCCTGGGTTTGACTCCCACCACAAAGGGGAAAAAACATGGCCTACCCTACTATAAATGTGCCATATATGTCAGGCGTTATTGAGTGTGTGTGTTCACCTTTCCTTGTCAACATTTGGAGCTGTTTCTTATCACTATATCTCCGGAGCCAAACAGGCCTGGCACAGAGTAGAACTCAAAAAATTTACTAAATAAATTGATCCCTTAAATCACTGATTCAAACTAAGAACCTCCATGTTATAAAGAAAAGGTGTGATTCAATGAGGACTGTGGTAGTTGGAATGAGAGTGGCTCCGATAGACTCGTGTGCTTGAGTTCTTGGTCCCCAGTTGGTGGAAATGGTTGGGAAGGATTAGGAAGGGTGGCTTTGTTAGAGAAGGTGGGGTGCGTTTTCAGGTCTTTTGAAGGGAACCTACACCATTCCCAGTTAACCCTCTCCTTCTCTACCTCATGCTTGAGGATCAGATGTAAGCTCTCAGCCTCAGCTCCAGAGTTGTATGTCCTGCTGTAAGGCTCATGCCCGTTTAATCTTTATGTACCTCCTCTGCGTCCTCAACGACATTCATCTTCAGAGCCACCCTCTGCCTCCAGGCCAATCTGTAGCCAGCGGTTCCCTGTGAAGAACTTGCCTCCTTCTCTACCAGTTAAGGAACTTGGATTTACTGAGTGACAAGCTTCTTTTTCTTTTTTTTTTTATTTCAAGATTTATTTATTTGTTTTGTGTATATGAGTACCCTATCTTCATGTACCATCTGCATACCAGAGGAGGGCATCACATTACATTATAGATGGTTGTGAGCCACCATGTGACTGCTGGGAATTGAACTCAGGACCTAAGGAACTCAAGTTAAGAGCATTCTTAACCACTGAGTCATCTCACCAGGCCCTCTTTTTTCTTTAAAGTAAAAGGAATCACTCTCCCTTTCCAAAACTAATTCTCACATAGACTTTAGAATCAAAAATAGAACTTCTTTACTAAAAGTGGAAGGAGTCTGTGATAGAGGCCAGGGTCCTCACCATCATTAGCCTTCCTGTCCTCAACCTATATGGACCTCGTGCCCAACGTCTCCAGAATGGTAAACCCTGGGTGCAGAAATAGTTCTCTCTTGATCCACAGAGAACTGAAACTGGGTTTCAGTCAACCAAGAACAGAAAGTTTTCAAGGTAGACAGAAAACACAAAGGGTGAATTGTCCTCACTATATGCTGATGACTGATGCTTACAATTTTCTGAACTACAGAGTCAAATCTCATAGTTCATCTGGTGGGCAAACTCAGCATCACACACCAACCTTCTCAAAGCTACGCTGCTCCTGAAGAGCATGGCTGTCTTCAAACCACAGCTTCAGAGACCCACTGTAATACAGTGACTGCCAGGACAAAGTGCCTTCCATAGTTGAGATGGTTTGTGTCCCACCCTGGAGTCAGTGTTGACTTTTCTTTTTTTGGTTTTTCGAGACAGGGTTTCTCTGTGTAGTCCTGGCTAACCTGGAACTCACTCTGTAGACCAGGCTGGCCTGGAACTCAGAAATCCCCCTGCCTCTGCCTCCCAAGTGCTGGGATTAAAGGCGTGCGCCACCACTGCCTGGCTTCAGTGTTGACTTTTAACACTCATGGGGGTGAATGATTAGGAGGTAAGGACCCTTAGAAGGTGTTATGATTTAAATTCTTTTCCACTGGCTCCTGTTTTGAGCCCCTGTTCACCAGTGGATGGTGTTTGGGGAGATTGTGGAACCTGTAAGGGGTTTAGCTAGCAGAAGTTAGCTCCCTAGGAGTGGAGCTTTGAAGGTTCTACCTGCCCACCATTTGCTGTCATGCCCCTCTCTGTGTTTCCTGTCTGCTTCCAAGTGAGCAGTCATGTTGCATGCGTGCATGGCCATGTCTTTCCTGTCACACCAAACTGAAATCTTCTGAGACCATGGGTCAGAATAAATCTTTCCTTCATTCAAGTTGTATCTATCAAGTATTCAGTCCCTAGTGACCAACACAAAGGTAACGAATAGAGAGATGGTTGGGCATAATGACTTGACACATAGCTTTGTCCTGTAGGATGGTCAAGGGGCTCACTCACCTTTAGTTTCTCAGGATCCATCTCTTTAGCCATCTCCTCCTTTCTCATCTCAGCTATTGTTCGGGGCCCCTTTTTGTCTTTGTGTGCATTGAAGCCTTGACTAGAAAGCAGATCTTCAAAGTCAGCCGCCTTTTGTTTTCCTTCTGCAACATAATATTTGGAAACCATCACGACTTTTATTCTTAAACAGAATGTCAAACTCTCACTTCACAGGAGTACAGGAGTATAGATTTTCCATACATTTGTTCCCTTCATACTTGTCGAGTGAGGGACATTAAAAATCTCTGTGTAACAGATAAAGAAAATGGAAGACTAGACCACCTAAGAGGTCTGTCCAGAACCACACAATATTTCAGTGGCAAGGTCAGAACTGGAGTCTAGATGATTAAAGCCTGTTTCATCATCAGTATATCTTTGCAGATGAAGACACTCATGGTTCTACCATGATTACAACAAACTACCATCAGAGATTAGACAGGAGCCAAGACTTGAATCCTTGAACTCCTCCCTGATATCACTCTCCTATCTATACCAAGTTGATGGGTTCAGTGGATCCTAGTGCCCTCCCCATGTAAGTCTGGTTGTGGACTAAATCTCTCTCAGTCTTTTTGAAGAGGTAAATCCTAGAAACAAATTCTGTGTGTCTAAAATCCAGTTATGACCACAGGGATGTTGCAGGCATCTATACCTCAGCTTCTTCATCCAGAGAATTAGGATAATGTTAACGATACAGTGTTGTCAAGCGAATGAGCTAAAAGCATGCTTGATTATCTCAGTGTTCGTTTGAAAACAAAACAGAACAAAACCACAGCAGTCCAAACAGTTGGCAGTAATCAACCCAAGGTGGTTTTTTTGTCCTGGTTGGGAATGATTTGCCATCACTGTTCTTAGAAGCCACATCATATGTGTGCACAACAAAATTAAGTGTCCCCAGGAGACATTCACCCACTATCTTCTCGAAGCAGAAATGAAAGGGATGCCACATGGCTTAATGGAATTGTCCAAAGAATGCCCCCGATAACTAAAGAATAAACATACATTTCTGTCACAGTAGTGCTGTGAACAAATACTGGTGTCATGATCAGCTGGGGTTGACAATGAAAGCCAGATGTTCTGGTACCAAATAACTGGAATTCACATCTAGACTCTGTCACAAGTCTCAAGAAACTGAGAGATTACTTTTTAGATCTCCTTACAGATTACTCATCTATAATCGAGCTTTGGTTTTGAAGATACTATAAAATAATACATGAATATGTCTAGGACACACCTGCATGTAGTAAGTGCTCAATACGTGTTAACTACTGTGAAGGAGAATCCCCTTGTCCATGTTCCTCAAAGAGAATCATCAAAGCAACGAGATGCCAAGTGTATCTGACACTATCTGACAAGTTCAATTTTAACACGTATTATTTTTACCTTAATGCCAAGAATCTGATCTAGCAGGGCTGGAGAGACAGCTCAGTAGTTAAAACATTTGCTGCTGTGGCAGAGGAGCTGGGTTTCATACATGGTGGTTCATAACCATCTATAACTCCAGTTCCAGGGGATCTGAAACCCTTTTCTGACTTCTTTGGGCACCAGGCATGTACATGGTATACAAGCAAATATACATATACATAAAGTAAAACAAACCTTTAAAAATATGTTTTTTAAAAAAAGTTTTGTTGGGCAAGGGTGGTACACACCTTTAATCCAAGATCTCAGGAGGCAGGGGGAGGGGCAGGGTCAGAGGCAGAGGCAGAGGTAGGCAAATCTCTTTGAGTTTGAGGCTAGCCTGCTCTACAGAGTGAGTTCCAGTACAGCCAGGGATATACAGAGAAACCCATCTCAAAAAGAAACAACAAACAAACAGAAAATAACATCAATCTAGGGACTCTTCCAGCCCTAGGTGACAGCACCATCACAGGTACACCCCCTACCCAACCTCAGAAATCTACCAACCACTCCTCACTGGGATCTAATGGAGAAACCTAACATCATTTTGACAGGTTCCCATCCCCTTTCTCCTAAGAATACCTTCCTTCTTTTAAAAGAAATACTTTTATGTGCCATCTACTCATCTAATCAACATGTACTAACACAATACAGCAAGTACAATGCGAGGTTTGAAAACCTATGACAAATGCCTTCCTTCTTACTCACCATGATGAAGGAAAGGCGAGTGAGCCAGCTGTCACATGACACTTGTTTGGGATCATGGTAGGCCCAAGTGCTCCACACAGTACTTGGGGTGTGGATTGCCTGATGTCCCTTAAACTCTAAGATGGTGTCCTTCAGACATAACATCCCGAGCAGTAGAACAATACAGGCAGGTCATCCTTTACCATGTCATCATCCTTACCCAAGTTAGTAGATCCTTTTCCACGTTCACTCTGTCCTGCAGGCATAGCTGAGAAGCTCACGTTGTAATTGGGTCGGTTCTGAGGGGAGGAGTGAGGCATACCGGACTGTGGCTTAGGCTGTGCCTGCTGCCAGTTGTAGCCGGCTGGCTGCTGCCACCCTCCACCCATTGGCTGGGGGGATGCTTTTTGTGGTGAGCTGAGAGGTGGAAATCCTCCACCCAATCCAGTTGGTGTGGTGGGTTTGCTGGCAAATGAAGAGCTACCTACGGCAGAGAAGGGAGAGAGGCAGTAAGACTACTGAAAGTGGCCTGTGTCACAAGACATTGTTTGCAATGATCTTAGTGGTAACTGCTTTGGGTAGTAACAGAATTAACCTTCCTAACAGGTAGAAAAATCACAGGCATATCTGTCATTTCCTCAGTCACCCCACTGATACTTCAGGTAGTACCCTTGACCCATTCTTTTCTTCAGATGAACCATGAGCAATTCAGAGTACTTTAGTGGTTTGTTTGGTTTTGGTTTTGGTTTTCTATATCACAATACTTGAAAAGAGCCATGCTGTGCTACCCTACCCAGACTGCCCCCTCCTAAGCAAGTTTTATTTCTCTACTAGAGTCAAAACTACCAAGTGGCAAGTACGGGGATAAAACAGGTGGCCTCATTAAGGTTCTACTTAAATGTCAACCATTAGGATTAATTATCATTTGCTATGAGGAAAAAGCCTGGTTACAACACAAGAGTATCAGAGATGTTTCTAAATTTCACAAATAGGTTTCAGATTTACACCACACCATCCCATTGCAGGAGGGCTAGTACTGGGGAGGCAAATTGAGAAACTGAAATATGGTGACCTCCAAAGACCCTTCAAAGAGCCAAAATAATGATATCATAATAAAACAACTAACAGTACTATAGCTCTTCACGGTGTGTTGGGTGTAAGTAAAGAGTATCACTGGGTCAATTTAAAGAGGGGGAATCAAAGCTAAGGTTGACTGACAATACTGCAATCACACAGCTGGGTAACAGAGATGCCCTCAACAGAGCTTCTTACCTCTGCACCTCTGCAGCCAGAGTCTCAGGTTCCTACCAAAGTTCTGAGCTGCTACTAAAAGTCACCCTTTCTTATGTCTTTCTTTTATAGCTATGTCCTTTCATTTGAACCCTGAGACCCCTCTTTCCTGTCACACACGGATGCTGTATTATGGCTACTGAATTTGGAATCAACCTGTTTGAGTTCAGTGCTAGCACTTAGGTACCATTTGCTCTCTGAGGCATGTGCCCCAAGTCATTCACCAGCAGATGTTGAAATGCCTGCCATGTGCCAGGTACTATGTTGGGCACTTGGATTCTACACAAACAAGACATCTTGCTTTTTTCTAAAGCTAGATGATTTTTTTCATTATGTGAGCTTCAATATTCTCCTCTATGAAATGACTATGTCTTTAGCAGAGGTATAGTATAAACACATAGCCATTGCAGGAAGTGTTTCACAGACCCCGAATTCCGAACTCCGGGACACTACACACCACAAAACAACATTAACCACATGTTTGACACGTTGTAAAGACTCAGTAAGCATCTAGTCATAGAAAACAGTAATGGCAGGCTGGCACTCAAGTCTATCAATGCCCCTGTCGTTTTTCAGCACCAACCCCTGTTTTTGAGGCAAGGTCTTACTATGCAACTCACATGGCCGAAAACTCCTTATGTATGCTAGGCTGGCCTCACATTGGTGATCCTCCTGACCCAAGAGCGCTTGAGAATAGAGGCAACACCAGCATGTCCTGCTACTGCTGTCATTTGACAAAATACACCTTCAAGGCCCTCCTCAAGGGCCCACTAGACTCTCTTGTCCCTAGGACATCAACATATGTGTAAGGCTGGGTGTTTTTCTTGTACTGTGGTTTCATTTTATAATTTAATAATACTTTGTTCTAAATAATCTGCTCATCATTTTAATATTTGATTCATCTCCTATTTATAGGACAAAATCTCATGAACTAAAGGCACCTTCCAGATTTTCTTTTTTTTAAAGATTTATTTATTTATTATATGTAAGTACACTGTAACTGTCTTCAGACACTCCAGAAGAGGGCATCGGATCTCATTATGGATGTGAGCCACCATGTGGTTTCTGGGATTTGAACTCAGGACTTTCGGAAGAGCAGTCAGTATTCTTAACCACTGAGCCATCTCTCCAGCCCCCTACCTTCCAGATTTCCAATCTTTTGTTTCCATCAATTGTTTATTCATTTAGGAACCACTCTGAGTATCTTCTACATGCCAGGCTGCAGACCCATCAATGATACAGTGGGTGCTGGCATGGCTCTCATGGGACCTGTCAATACTGTATGACTCTGTAATGTCTAACTTTCCAGAATGTCATACTCACAAGCAGTGATTCTATATGCAGATGCTATTGAAGTGGTGAACTGACTGACAACCAGCACAGCTGCTAGACCTAGGTCACAGTCATCCCCCCTCCACACACACACACACACACACAAGCTGAAGAAGCCTTTGTTTTCAACCTTGACTGTGCATCGGAATTATCAAGGAAACTTCTTGTTAAATGTCTCACCTAATATAGCACCCACACAGTGGGTATTTATATTTGTTTAGCATTTCTCCCTCCTACCATACTGTAAGCTCCTCTGGGCAGGAATGTCATTCACCTTCATTCATTATTCCATCCAGAATGCTTAGCAGAGTACACATAATCATAGAGACCAATCAAATGAGGAGACTGAAGCTCGTTGGTTCAAAATGGAAGTCATCTTTCTCTGAGATCAACTAGCAAATCAGAGAGGGCTTAACATTTCCTGGTCCTTTAAATTTCCTTCCAACCTGCCAACAATTTCAACTCATTTCCTCTGTTAAATACCAAGTGGTTTCCACCATTACTGAATTCAATCTTCCTAAAAGACAAAGTGAACTGCTTCATGAATTGGCACACAAGTTGCAGTAAAGCAATTCTGAAGTCTTCCTTTAGTCAGTCTTTACCTTCTCAAACCCACTTCTCCTGCCCCATCCCACAGTCCCAGGTCTTCCCCCTAGCAGTCACTTTAGACATCCCCTCCCCTCCGACTGGACTCCTTTATCTACCCATATCCTAACCATATCACAGGCTTCAACTTAGAAGCCACCCTGGTCAACCTCTCCTATTCCCTGACCCTGGCTTACATGATTGCAGATTGAAGGTGAACTTTTCCAATCATTAGTCCCTTTTGGGAAGTATAAGAGATTACCTGGAACTCATAAAGCTCCATCCCCACCAAAGCCACCTAGGCCAGTTACTTCAGAATATCTAGGGAGTAAGTGGGCATTGATGTTTGTGTTAGAACTGGTTCAATTGAATGATCTTAAGGAGGCCTCTGTCTATTGTTTTTTTTCTGAGTTACTGCTATATTGTCTAATGAGTGGAAATTTTGACTTATATCTGCCATTGATGAGTCTCTTCATCCTCTGGCCTTAGTGGAAAAAAAAACACTTACAATTTCTAAGTTATATACCTTAAAAAGTAGAGAAGTATAAAAAGCCAGGTTCTGAGAAGGAGCTATGAGAATTACTGCATGTCCAAACTGCACCTGCAGGTTTCTTGCTTGTGGTAATACAGGTTTAGCTACTCTGAAACTATTGATGCTGTCTGATTATAACTGTAATCTGAGGAAATGGAAGGGTCATATGTGGAGTAGATGGCAAGGAAGAAACTGGGAGTCAAATTAACTATACACAGACATGCACATGTGTGTATACACACACACACACACACACACACACACACACACACACACACACACACACACACCCTCTGTCTCTAGAAGGGAGAGAAATAACACTCCAATAATCATACTTAGTACACAGATCTTGGCTTCTAAATTTTGTCTCCCATAAAAATGACTGCAGACACTTTACAAAAAGAAGACACCTAGACCTGGAGTGTAAGAAGCTTGGGAAATACTTGACCATGCCACTGTCCACCATCAATCTGAAAGCTCATAAGCCAGGGTCCAGGAATAGGAGAGGTCCACCAGGGTGGCTTCTAAGTTGAAGCCTGTGATATGGTTAGGATATGGGTAGAGAAAGGATGCTTCTTCCTTTCACTGGATAGAACTGAGTGAAAAAGACATAAAAGGCAAAGGAGCATTCATAAAACAGACCAAGAACTGGAGGAACAGCAGAATAAATAATGCCAGAAGTGATTGATAATCAACTGAACCAAAAAGAAGGCGTATCCTGAGATAAGTGACATAAATGACAGACAGATAAACAGAAAATAAATGAATAGAGACAAACAGATGGGTAGACGGGTGGATGGATGATAGGATAGGTAGACAGATGGATGAGAAAGAAAATGGAGAAAAAAGGGAGAGGAGGGATAGAAGGAGAGGGAGAGAGAGAGAGAGACAGAGACAGAGACAGAGAGACAGAGACATCCTTGCAGTGAAATGTCCGCTCATTAATATAAGGAGACAAGCTGATATGGAAGGTACACAGTTTTTTCGTTTATCTTTTTATAGAAACTGCCAAACGAACTTCCACAGTGACTACTAGTTTATATTCCCACCAGTGCAGTGACTACTAGTTTATATTTCCACCAATGATGCATAAGGATTGCCTTTTGTCCATATCTGCACCAGCATTTTGTTTTCTTTACTTAATGACATTCATTCTGACTAGGGTAAGATGGAATGTATGCAATTTTTATTTTAATTCCTTTGGTGCCTAATGAGGTTGAACGTGTTTCCATATCATTTATCGGGTATTTTTACTTTATCTTTTTAAAACTGTTAATTTTATCAGTTCATTTACTGAGATGATTGATGATTGATTGATTGATTAATTGTTTTTTGAAGTGGTTTCTCTATGTAGCTGCATCTGTCCTGGAACTGACTCTGTGGACCAGGCTTGTCTTGAACTAGGAAATCTGACTGTCTCTTCCTTCCGAGTGCTGGGATTAAAGGTGACCACCCAATTTGAGTTTGATTTTTATTTTTGTTTGGCTTTTTTTAGTTCTTTATATATTCTAAATATTAATATTCTGATGTAAAGGAGCAATGAATTTTCTCCTATTCTGTAGCCTGTATCTTCTTTTAATTAACTTTCCCTTTGCTATACAGAAGATTCTTAATCTCCTAAGATCCCATTTGTTGGCTAATATTCCCCCAAACAACTGCAGTCCTCTTGAGAAAGGCCTTACCTATGCAGATATTGTGCAGGGACATTTTCTCTACTTTTTCCTCTAATGGTTTCAGTGTTTCAGGACTTTGATCCACTTGGAGTTGATTTTTATGGGAAGTGAAATACAGAGATTTGTTTTCCTTCTAGTACGTGTAGATATCCAGTTTTCTTAGTACCATTTGTTTAAAATGCTATCTTTTCTACAATGCATATTTTTGGCACCATGGTCAAACAAACAAAACCCAAACATGTAGCTATAGCTCTATCGGTTACATCTAGGTGTTCCAATTCACTGACCACAGTCTGGCTTTGCCTCATACACTATTTCCATTGCTGTGGCTCTGCAGGATAACTCGAAATCAGGTATGACAATAGCTTGCTTTGGCTATCTGTATTCTTTTGCGCCCCCATATGGGTTTTAAGGGACTTTTTCTGTTTCTGTGAAGAGTGACATTGGAATTATATATATATAATATTATATATAAATAAAACATTTTTATTTTATGATCATTGGTGGTTTCTGTGTCCATGTAAGGATGTCTGATACCCTGGAACTGGAGTTAAAGACACGTGTGAATTACCATAAGGGCACTGAAAACTGAACCTGGATCCTCTGAAGAGCAGCTGGTGCTCTTAACTGCTAAACCATATCTTCAGTGCTGGCAGGGAATTTTGATTGGGGTTGCATTAAAACTATAGATTGCCTTTTCATAGGATGGCCATTTTCACCACATTAATCCTTCCAGTCCATGAGCGTGGCTTTCCTTCTTTGAGTGTCTTCCTCAGTTTCTTTCATTTCCTTGGTTAGTTTATTCCAAAGGTTTTGTGATAGTCTGTTTTTGCTTTTGAAGCTACTGTGAACAGGATTTGTTCCCTTTCTTAGCATAAATATTATTAGTATTCAGGATAGATACTGGCTTTTTTTTTTTATCCTGCTATTTTGCTGAAAGCATTTATCAGCTTCAAGAGTCTTCTGGTGAATCTTTTTGTTCTCTAGTGTATAGAATCATGTACCAAAGCATAAGGATGCTTTTGACTTCTTCCTCTCTTATTTATTTCCATTTTAATTAATTTTCCTGTCTTATCGCTCTGGCTAAGACTTCAAGCACTACATTAAATAAGAGTGGAGAAAGTGGACATCTTTGTCTTATTTTTGATCTTAGGAGAAATGCTTTGAATTTTGCTTCATTTAGCACTGGCTATGGATTTGCCACACATTGCTTTTACTATGTTAAGATATGTTCCCTCCATTCTGAGCTTTTCAAAGGCTATCATTGACTGATGTTTGCTTTTGTCAAGAGTTCTGTCCTGAGTCCATTTCTATGATGTTTACATTTGCTGATTTGAGTATGTTGAACAATCCTTGCATTTCTGGAATGAACCTAAATTGATTCTGGTGAGTGATCATTTTTATGTAAACTTAGTTTCCAAGTATTTTACTGAGAGTTTTTGTGTAACTCTATCAGGGAAATTTTGTTGTTGAGTCTTTATCTGGTTCAGGTATCAGGATAAAACTGGCTTCATAAAAAAAGAGTATGTATGTATACCTTTCTTTTAATTGTATGGACTACTTTGGGCAGGGTTGGTACTATGACTTTGTAATGTCCTGCTATAATCATCCATGAATATATCTGGGCCTGGTGATTTTCAGGTGTAGATTTTTTTTAAGGTCACTGCTTCAGTTTCCTTGCATGTTACAGAGCTGCTTTAACTGTTTTCCATCTTTATTTAACTAAGGTCAAATCACCTAGAAATGCAACTGTTTCTTTTAGGTTTCCCGATTTAGAGGAATGTAAAATTTTAAAGTATGTCCTCATGATTCTATGAATTTCACTGATACCTGCTATGATTTCTCTTTTCCCCCCTTTAATTTTTATTAATGTGCATCTTCTCTTTCTTTAGTTGATGAAGGATTTGCCCATCTTATTTCTAACTCGTCTCTTCACTGTTTTTTTGCATTATTTGTTCATTTCTATTTCACTCATTTCTGCTCCAATCTTTTTTTTTTCTCTTTTTTTTTCTGCTCCAATCTTAATCTTATTTCCATCTACTGCTTTTGTATTTGGATTGTTCTTGGCTGAGAAAGAAGAATTCTAATGTAATTGATATTTGTGCAAAGCCTTTCTCTCTTCCAAATGGTAAACCTTCACTTTTCTGTGAATCTTACCTGAAACCCACTTTGCAGTAAAAGTGTATGATCTGAACCCCTTGTGTAACCCTACTGGCTCTGAGGGGCTTTTTGTTATGGTGGGGTTTTTTTGTTTTGATTTGTATTAATGACATTACAATCCCATCCAAGGCACCCCTGGAGCCACTCTATAACCTCATTAACTGAAAAGGAGGCAAAGAAAGCAACTCTTTGAGATGTTACTTGAAAAGAAAACAAAACAGTCTGTATGACTAATACTATGATACTTACACATGGCTCTACTTTGAGAAACCCACACCTATGCACTCAAATCAGTCTTAATTTCTCCCCCAGTACTTCTCTTTCTCTTAACACTAGTGCTTAAACTCCAACTTTGCTTCAAATTGAGGCCAAGGATCCAGTTTTACCTAAGGTCCCAAAAAGATGAAGGGAAGAATTATGTTGCTATAGAAACAGTATGGAGCTGTGCCTTGTCCCTGCCACTGTTGACATTGGCATCAAGTATTATTCACATTTTAACCTGATAAGTGTATATATACCTAGTGTCCCCAGGTCAGCGAAGGGATCCAGAGTCTGGGGCTTGCTCTGATGGGTAGGGGTACCATGTGATGAGCCTGTCGGGCTGGTGGCAGCGGATTTGCTTCCCATTCCAAAACCTCCTGAAAAGGAACAGAGATCGTTGAAGGTGAGTTAGCGCCTGAATTGGATGCTGAAAATCAAGAGTTCCAGAGAACCCGCTCAGCCATCTCTAAGGCAAATGAGGATGGGGTCTGGAAACGTGTGAGAAGTCTCTGGACACTCTTACTCCAATTTAGGAGAGTGGTGACCTGAAGCAAGGTTAAGACATGGGTCAGGCATGAGATCTTCTCGGTCCATGCCTGCCATTGACCATGTTTACCTCTCCTGTACCAGTTCTCTCTCTCTCTTCAGAAATCTGGATTCAGGCTGCATCTCAACTCCCTTTGCCACCAAGGGGGTCCTGCTTACCATATTTCAACTACACCATTTTTAACTTTAAACATTTTTATATAAATAGCTTATTCTGTGCACATGGGTGTTTTTGCCTGAGTGTTTGTCTGTGTACCTTGTGTCTGCAGTACCCACAGAGATCAGAAGAGGGCATCAGGTACCCTGGAATTGGAGTTACAGACAATTGTGAGCCGCCATGTGGGTGACAGGAATCTAACCTGGGTCCACTGCAAGAGCAGACAGTGTTCTTAACCATCCCTCCAGCCCACTAACTTCTTTTAAAAAACAATTCAAACTCACAGGTATTAAAAGCAAAAGGTAGACAAACTGAATGAGAAAAGCCTTTATGACAAAGGGCATAGTTAACAGAGTAAAAAAAGTCAAGTATACAGTAGGGGACAATATTTGCCAACCATTATTCTGATTAGGCGTTTGAGCCAGAGTATGTTTAAAAAAAAAAGCAACTAAAGCTTAATAATAAATTAGCAAATGACTTGATTTAAAAATATGCAAGGACATTTCAGCTAAGAAAATTTTCAAATGATTACAGCACATAGAAAGATTCTCAACATCACTCTCTTAGGTACTTTTTTATTGCTGTGATGGGCACCATGACCAAGGCAACTTACAGGAGAAAGCATTTAAGGGGCTTACAGTTCCGGACAATTAGAACCCTTGATCAGCATGGTGAGGAGCATGGCAACAGGCAGGCACAGTGCTAGAGCAGTACTTGAGAGCTTACATCTTATCCACAGCTCAGCGGTTAAGAGCACTGACTGCTCTCCCAAAGGTCCTGAGTTCAAATCCCAGCAACTACATGGTAGCTCACAACCTCCATAAAGAGATCTGACTCCCTCTTCTGGAGTGTCTGTGGACAGCTATAGTGTATTTACATATAATAAATAAATAAATCTTTAAAAAAAAGCCAACTGGGAGCGGGGTGGGGTTTTGAAACTTCAGTCTCACTCTCAGTGACACACCTCCCCCTTCTCAAACAGGGACCAAGTATTCACATATATGTGCATTCTTATTCAAATCACCACAGTCACTAAAGGAAATGCCAATCATGTAAAACAATGAGATATTACCTTACACTTGTCAAGATTGGCATTTGTTTAAAAATAATAAGTGTAAAAATGAGAAGGAATTGTAATCCTTGTACACTGTGGGTAGGAATGCAGAATGGTACAGTTACTGTGGGAAGTAGTATGCAGAATCTTCATAGATTTAAAAGACCATGATTCAGCACCCAAGTTCCTGGGAATATATCCAAGGTATTCATTAAAATAAGGACTTCAAAGGGATATTATACAACCATAGTCATTGCATTATCCCTGTCCACTGAAAATAACAGGAAGGAAAAAATGCAGTATTATGTGAACAGTGAAATATGAGTTAGCCTTGAAAAAGAAAAATATTCTTATGGACTGCAATATGGATAAACCTTGGGACATTTTGTAGAATGACATAAGGCACTCACAAAAACACAAATGCTGTAACATTCTACTTAGTAGGAAACCTATCCAGTCAAACTCATTGAAAGTAGGGTGCTGATTATCTGGGGCTGGGGAAAGGCAGCCATGAGAACTATTACTTGGTAGATGTGGAGTTTCAGTCATGAGCAGTAATTGTTTTACTTATACTTACTTTGCTGTGTAGGATAAATAAACATTGTTCCCCCCATTTCTTGGATGAGAAAACTGAAGCTGAGACTTATCCAAAAACAATAACATAAAAAACAAAAACAAACAACAACAACAACAAAAAACCCAAAACAAAACAGGAGAGTCTGAGTGGTAGAACCAGCTCAGATTCATCTAATTGTATTGTTGAGTTAGATATACAGCAGATGAGTCTTGGAAAGTTAAACAGCACACACACACACACACACACACACACATATGGTTCATGTAATCAAGTACATCGGTATGCAGATCTTTAGGAATGATCAAGCTACACAGTGTACTATAATATTCCAAGTATCCACCATCTTGGCTGAAGGACCATGCATTTGCCACTGGTCATGTGCATACAGAAATAACCCACTGATCTTTACCTGGTTTGGTGTGCCAGTCCCAACCTCCAGCAATGTCTGGCTGGATGTTCACAGCAGGAGTACTAGAAGCTGCAAGTGGAGAGAAGCTGGGTGAGAACAAGGCGGCTCAGAACCCACTCTTCTGAGTTTGCACAGGACAATCTAGCCATAACTAGTCCATAGCTAGTGCATTCATTCTGCTGCCTGGGCTTTTACTCCACTCTGCACCAGGGATACTTGCTGTTTTCATCTGTGCATGCTCACGAGAGCTTGGTAGAAGCCAGGGGCTTTTGCTGTTTGTTCCTTGGCTCACCTTTATTTCAACTCCATATCCACTGACTTGGGATTTATAACTGTGCCCATGTCAGTCTTCGTTAAATTTTGAGTCCCTTGAATGCAAGAACTGTCTCTTTGTGCACCCCATGTCTATACTTAACATTCCGGGCCATGCAAAAAGAAGGAAATACCCTTAAGTTCAATGTTTGCATGGCTCGGCACAGACAAGGGCACCAAGGCACAAACCACTCAGAACTGGGGTCCTGTTTTCTCCTTGACTGTGGCGTGGATTGAGAATGATGAGCCACTCAGAACACTAACTAGTCAAAAACTATGCATTCCCCACTATGCTGGTGGCAGATATGTGTCTACTGTCACTCAAAAAGAAACCCGTTAGAGTTTCAAGAGAGAGCAGCACTCTGACCTCTCACAAAGTTCTGAGCAGAACTAAAATGAAATGTGCTGCAGGAGGAGAGAATCTCTCCCTAGGAGTTTACCCATAAAATTCAGTAGAATTCAGTCACTAAACTAGCATTACAAGTGGAATTACACACACACACACACACACAACACATATGCACACCACGCATACACACCACACATGCTCACACCACATACACATACCACACATATACACCACACACATCCCACATATATACCACACATACACATCCCACATATATACAACACACATGCACATACCACATATATACCACACACCACACATACACACCAGACACACAAACCACACACACCACACACATCCCACTTACACACAACACACACACACACACACCACATACCACACATACACATCACATGTACATATACCACACACAGGCAAACACCCACATTTCACACAAACTAAGGACCTAGGGCACCAGGACCAGCATTCTAAGGCTTCATAGCCCTCTGTTGTATTTACCTGCTGTCAAAATATCATGTACCTTCCCATTGGTTAATTAATTTAAAAGCACACACCATTACACCATTATTAGTGATGATGGTTCTTTCCTTTCTACTCTTCCCCACTCCAGCTCAGCAGTCACTCATGAAAAAGTTCCAAAAGTAGACCGCTTTATCAACATTTGCTCTCTGGCTTCCTTTACATTCTGATGTTAAGTCCCATATCCATCAGGATGTAAAATGAAGAAAGAAAGAGAAGGACCTGAATTGCTAAAAAGAAAATAGTAAGGAGGGAAACTGGGAAATGAGGTCCCAGGCATGAGGACGGTAGAGTAAATGAGGTCATGTGCACAGGCCATGACGAGGGTACACAGTACTACCTCCTGTGTTGGGTGAAATGAGGCATTATGAGTTCATAAATGACACGGATTACATGTAAATGAGAAAATAACAACATTAATCATCACCCTGCATTTGATATATGAACTATTAGGATTCATACATAAATCAGTAAAATATGATGTTAATTTATTGAGCAGATAACACAATTATTATTCTAATGAGTGACGGTTATAAAAATATTAAGATAGCTTGCATTCTTTCACTGCCTAGGAAACTTTGGAATCTGGTGTTTGCCATTTGAAATGGAGCACATTTCAAATCAGACTAACCCCATCTTGACTACTCTGTAGCCGTGCACGGCTAGCAACTATCGCAATAGACGAGCACACACACAGCACTTAGTGTTGTCTTGTGGAATATCACTCCACTATTCCACTGAATGGAATAGAAAACACTTTCTTACCATGCACTGTAGGGGAAGGACTTCTCGTGGGTTGCAGAAAGGGGTCACTAGAAGCACTGGATGTGTTCAGAAAGGAGCCCAACAAATCCTGACCTGGTGGCTTAGCAGGAGCTCCAAAGGGGTCAAAGGTGGCACCTAGAAAACAAAGGGAAAATGCATTTCTTTATCCTGTCAGTTAATTATTATAATATTGAAGAGCTGCCACTATTACTTGGCCAAACACTTGAAAGATCAGGATGATAGTTGCCTCCTGACTTCCCCAGCCCTTCCTAGCCTCACAACATTCTCTGAAACTAACAGTGGGTCCCACACAACAGGAATTAGCCCACCTTTGTAGATGAAAGAGTCTGGATTTATTTATTAGAAAAGTTATAACTCTAAATGAGGGTCCAATTAGCTTTTTTAAATTCTGTCTGTGTGTATGCATTTTGTGTGTATGTGTGTGTGTGTATGTGTGTGTATGTGTGTGTGTGTGTGCGCGTGTCTGTGTACCACACCGCAGAGCAAACATCTGTTCTCATCTTCTGCCTTGTTTGAGATGGTGTCATTTTTCTGCTGCATACATCAGGCTAGCTGGCCTGGAGCTCCTGGCTCATCTTCCTCTACTTCCCATCTCCTTGTAGAAGTGCTGGGATTAGAGGTATTCACCCTACATATTCAGCTTTTATATGCATTCTGGGAATTCAGACTCAGGTTCTGAAACTTGTATGGCAAGCTTTTTCACTCAATGACCTATTTCCCCAAGCCAGCTTTTGAAAATCTTAGTAACATAAAACCAGTAAGTCATAGTCACAGAGAACCCAAGAAAACAAGGTCAACACAGATGAATCCATTAGTTACCCAAACTATGTATAGGCTACTATACACAGTAGCTATCAGTGACTAACGAGTGTTCATGTAAAAGGAATTAATGGGAAAATACCAGGCAGGGGACACTACTATAAAGAAAAATAATAGAAAACCCCCTTATGGGACTAGGGATATAACTCAGTTGGTAGAGTATTTGCCTATCATACATAAAGCCGTGGGTTTGGTCCCCAACATCACATAAGACTAGGCATGGTGGCACATGCCTATAATCACAGCATTTAGAAGATGGAAAAGGAAAGATCAGAAGTTTAAGGTCATCTTGGGCTACACAATGAGTTCAATCTCAGCTTGAGTTATGTAAGACCCATCTCAAAAGAAAAAGACAACCCCACTAAGTAGGCCTTGCTTTGACATTGCATAAAGTGACCTTCAGCTCACTTGACAGCTAAAGGCAGAGTCAAATGAGAGCAGTGAGTGAAGCTGAGCTCTCAGCCTTTCTTCAATCCATGGGAAACAAGCATTTCTGACTCAGCTTATTGGAGCTAGAGCAGCAGTCCTCAACCTGTGGGTCCTGGCCTCTTTGGGGCCCTTTCACGGGAGTCGCCTAAGACCACCAGAAAAGACATATGTTTGCATTATAATTGATAGCAGTAGCAAAATTATAGTTATGAAGTAACAATGAAAATAATTGTATGGCTGGGGTCACCACAACATGAGGAACTGAATTAAAGGGTCACAGCATTAGAAAAGTTGAGAACCACTGAGCTAGAGAACTAAGTAAGGGAACTAAGAAGGTGGGGACGCCCTGGTTGTCAGCAATAGTGAATCTTCTTGGGGCTATACTGTGTTACAGAGGTGACTTTGGGTAGTCCTCAACTTCTCCCAGGCAAACAGAAGTGCTGTTATCTTCACTCATTCCTGGAGAAACAGAGGTTCAGAAATTTGCTTTTGTTCAACGCAACACTTTAGGCTAGACTCATGTTCAAATTTTCCAGCTCAAAACTTCAGATAACCCCCACAAGCACTAGTCACGAAATGTGATGCCAATCACCGATCTGCACGGAGACAACTGCCCTCTGATTTCTCACTGTTGAGTAAGGAACAAAATCTCCTTGAGCTACCTAAAGTGAGATGTCACTTCCAAATCTGTAGGAACCAAGCTGATGACTGCTTGCTTCCTGGAGTGGGGCTGACCCATTCTAGAAATAGAGCCTGAGAACCAAACCAGCGAACAAACACTTTCCACTGTCACGATGCGATGAGGCATGTGGCTCACAAGTTACAGCTATGGCGTCAGCGGCACAATGCTCTCCCAACACTTGCGGAGTTGCAGTAGCTATGATACCTATACTGTTTCTAGCCATGTGGTCCAGGATGCACATCTCTTACCCCACTTAGTAGTCATGCAACCTCATCCTCTCTGACACAGAACATTGGGGTTTGCAGGGTAGCTGTAAGAGGACAATTGGTACGCCCACTTGTTTCTAAGTTGAAGCTAATCAATGGAGAAAACTTTAAAGACGTCTTAGATTACTGGAGCACTTTTAATAGCACCTTGTTTAAGAAATTCCCTAATAACCAAAAGTGAAGTGTAAATACTACAGATGAAAACTCAAGATTTAGTCTTTACCATTATCCCTAACTAAGAAAATTAAGAGGATTTTTGTTGTTGTGTTGTTTTGGTTTTGAGACAGGGTCTCACTATGTAACTCTGGCTGGCCTGGAACTCCCTATATAGACCAGGCTGGCCTGAAAATCACAGCACTCCACCTGCCTCTGCCTTCCAGTTGCTGGGATTAAAGGCATGTGCTACCACACCTGGCCAAATTAAGTTTTTAACAAGGCTCCCCAGCTAGTTAAGCGTTAGTCCTGTGATTCAAATGCTGCCCATTAATTCTAGACTTGGCATCCTTTCTGTTTCTTTTTGGAGAGACAGAACACTGGAACCATACATCTGGGACTGCCACTAACAGCTGGGTATACTCGTCAGCATATCTATGATGTCACAGACAGAATTAACGAATGTCAAAGGTGCCTTCTAGCTTTGACATGAACGCACCGAGCCGTGTGAGACATGATGAGTTAAATTATCAAAACTGTGGCCCCACAAAGACCAGCCACACTTCTCTCCACAGACATGCTGCTGGTCTGAGACCCTCAATCAGATCCTGGCGTATTCAAGTACTTCTCTGTATTGCCAGGGTATATCCAGAAAACCTGAATTCAAATAAAGTATTACAGGAAGTCTGAGGAAAAACTCTGAGTCTACATAATCAAGTTTGGACCCTGGCCCCATCCATTCCCAGCTGTTTGAACAAATGCTGCTAATTAAACTCTAAGCTTCCATTTCCTCAACTCTAAAGTGGAGATAACGGTAGCATCTGTCTACTGGATTTTAAAAGAAGCGATGCATATTTAATCATGTATTCCATATCTGGCAAGTGGTGGGTACCACATAAATATCAGCTGCTATAGTAAATAATAGCTCATCCATCTCCATCTCCAAGCAGAAGTAACTAAAGTTGACTCAAGGCTTAAGTCCCAAGAAGAGAAAATGAAGAGGATGGAGTTAAGCCAGAGGACAAGTATGCCTGCTTCAAGAGAGTGTATTATAGATGGAACAGGAAAGCTGCATCCATGACATTTCAGCCATGTAGCTGGCTAAACAAGACCTGCTCAGTGACAGCACCAGGGGGCGTGCCAACACAGACCAAGTTCTCAAAGCCCCACCCCTAGATGAAGAGCAGTGGATGGAGAGAGGAATTCATTTTCACCCATGGACAAGTCCCAGATAGGTTATGCAATCCTAAGTAGTCAGCCCTAAACGCATATGAGTCACATTACAGGGACGCAGGAGCTTGATACAGATGTAACAATGAGAAAGAAGAGATTGTGAACTTCAGAGGTAAGTGAGGGGGACATGAGAGGAGTTGGAGGAGGGAGAGGTCAAGGGGGAAATGATGCAAATATAGTATTCATGTATAAAATATTAAAAAAGTAAACATTTAAATTAAAAAAAGAATATGGAGCTTAAATACATCTGTATATCTTTCTACCAAAATGGACAATGTTTTTATTTCCCTTAATTTTTTTTCCAAGAAACTTTCAATAACAACAACAACAACAACAAAAAAAAAAAAACCAGAAAAGTTCAACTTATTAAAGCATTTGAATTCTATATGATTGGCCCAAAAGTTATTCCTGAAATCTGAGATAGCAGAGAAATAGGAAGATTACCTTCTCCCACTCTTAGGGTTGGCGATGCGGAGGCGGAGGTGGCGGCTCGGCGTGGTGTGGACTGCGCAGACGCAGGTCCACTAGGGTGAAACACGTCTTCTACCCCAGCCTGTCCTGCCTGAGCAGGACCTGTGGCACCTCCACCCCCAAACAGGTCACTCAGCAGTTCAGAATTGCTAGGAGGAGCTGCCAGGGGAGAGAAGTTCGCGCTCACATCAGACCCTTCCAGGCCCAGAAGATCGACCTCCTCTGGGGGAGGAGGCGCCGCTGGCTCCGGCTGCTTTTTGCCTGGCTTCTTGGCTCCGTGAGGTTTGTCACCATCTGCGTTGCCATGAGGGCTGGAGAGGGTCAGTAGTTCGTCATCTGACTGCTCGCTTTCCTGATTCACCAGGGCGGCATGGTCCTCCTCACAGCGTGACTTCTCTGATTTCTGATCTTAAAAACAGTCAAAATGTGCAAGGAAACGATTAGATGACTGACAGCTGGGTTTGCTGAGTTTTGTTATGTGTACATTGTTGCAGAAAGAGAAAATATGCTACTAGTGATATGAAGTAAAATATTTTACGTACCTTTGCAAAATGGAAAAACCACAGGCAGATAAGAAACTGCATTTGGGTTAAATCCTATGTTCATCTACAGAGATTCGTTCTTTCTAAAAAGATTTTGTTTTATGTGTATGCACAAGTGCCTGTATTGTGTATGCCTGGACACCATGTGTGTGCCTGGTGTCTCTAGAGGCCAGAAGAGGACATCAGATTCCCTGCCATTGGAGTTACAGATGGTCCTCTGTAAAAGCATCAGGTGCTCTTAACCACTAAGCGAACTCTCCAGGCTCATACAGAAATTATTTCTACATATTAACATGACAGTGGAAAGGTATAAGTAATGTTTTATTAGAAACCACTACTATGAGAAAAAAGCAAGGTAAGGAAGGACCAAGAAAGAGGCTAACAATCTATCTACAAGCTACATCTGCCTAGGCTTCCAAGTCTGAAAGGTTCTATTCTACTTTTCAAAAGAAAACTCTGTAAACAAACCTTTGGATCCTGGACTGGAGAGATGGCTCAGTGGTTAAGAGCACCAACTGCTCTTCCAGAGGTCCTGAGTTCAATTCCCAGCAACCACATAGTGGCTCACAACCATCTATAATGGCCCTCTTCTGATGTGTCCAAACAAATAAATAAATATTTAAAAAAAAAAAAGACCTTTGGATCCAAAGGAATCACATGGATACTTTTTAACCTCACACTGAAAACATCTAGGAATGCTATGTTACAAGCACACATCAGAGAAATCAAGAAAATGTTACCGAGGCCATATCTGAAGCTGAATCCCCACCCCTTTCACATATAAAGTTTGAATATTCGATTCTGTACCACACTTTATAGCTAACACCTGCAGGCTGTAAATCAAGCACGGCCAGGGTACATTAACTAGGGTGCCAATGGCTGTCTCCTCAAGATCGTAACTAAAGTGCTAGGTTAATAAGGAATCTGGAAACACCTCCAGGTGAGGGAGAAACAGCAGTGGTAGAGCCCTGTGGGGCTAATGGTTGCTAAAGCAACTAGCAGAGATACGGGCCACAGTGACTTCCTTCACCACCATCATGCCTTGCTGGAGCTACAGTGCTTGAGACAATACGCAACTGCCTGTCTTTAGAACATCTGCCTGCAGGCAGGAATGCTTTGTTTAGTCTTTCTGAGTTGTCAGCAGCCTAAAGGGGGATCTTAGACTACTTCACGTTTCATCAGTAAAGATGTGGCTTGGAAACCCTGCCAATGAAGAAGGTAGAATTTAGCCTACATTGGCTTTCTGGTCAGCCTGAGCACTAGTGGACTCGAAAGCAGGCAAGATGCCAATTTGAAAAACAGATGAAGGGAAGGGTCTGAAATAAGGGAGAAAGGAATCTTTCAATGACACTGCTTCAAGCAGAGTTTTAAAAATACCAGATAACTTCATCACTCACTCATCTAATCATCCTAAGGTAAAGGCTCTCCCATACCTTGCCAACAGAGAGAGGCAAAGAACCCTCCTTGCCCAAGATTCCTGGGATGGTCTGGAGGGAGATCTGCTGGAGCCTGACCTGCAAGACAAAAGGTCACAGGGTCAACCGAACACAGGAAACAAAACCACGCAGTATGTAACACTGAGGCTTCATTCTGAAAACCCGAATCATCCAAGACCCATACCCCCTAAGGCCAGAGTGTCCTGATGCTCCTGCTGAGAGGAGAAGAGGATGCTGGGGTTCACATCTTTCGTGCAGTAGTGCTCCCAGGGTGGAGTTAAGTCGATCACTTTGTCTTGGGGCTGTACTTCTATATCCAGTGTCACTTGGAACAGCTGAGGATATTTTTCTGGTACATCACATGCATCCAACTCGGGCCTAATGGAAAGAAAAACAGCAGTACAAACCGTGCAGTCAGCAGGATGTTCAACACAGGCCCCAGCTCAAGCTGTCTCGAGTTCTGCTTGAAACTCACTTCTGGGTTGACTCAGGCACTAAATAGGTGTTACTTTGCTATACCTCAGTTTCCTCATATAGAGAAAACAGAAGAATAGCACTTCTCCAAATTGTTGGACTACTATGGAACATATTCATAAAAGCACTGTGAGAAGCAGAGTTGATACATCTGGCCAGTATGCACTGGCATGGTTAAATGGGTCATCAAAATAGTGAGACAGGTCCAAAGCCACCTTCTGAGCCTGAACCCCTGAGTCCCTTCCTAGCTTCCCGTCTCTTAGCTCCAGCAACATCCCCACGACCCCAGATTCAGCCACACCCTGAGATCCATAGCCACATTATGTTATAGCATCTGCAGGTCCATATTCAGTGAGTCTGGGTTACCCAGATCACTTTTGGTGCTATAGTCAGTCACCCCTTGTGAGGGGTCACTGCTTATGCCATCTTAGAAATTAAACTATTCTTGTTGGGGATAGCAATCCACAAACACACAGGATCAAGATCATAATTCTTTGTTCCCTAACATGGAAGTTAGACCTTTCCAGTTAACTCATTGATCCATTTGCTCTTTGTAAGATCAACCATACTCAATGGAAAGATTTCAAACACATGTAGCCTCTCTAAATGGGGGAGCCACAATCAACAGTCCGCAGCTCAGGACTCTGGAAACAAGAACATGCATGCTATTACAGACACTGGGGGCCGTCCTGCCATGCTGGTAAAGACCTCAGGTCCACATGGCACTTACTTGGTGAACTTTAAAACTGTTGTGTCCAGTGGTATAAATCCAGAGTGAAACTGGAGCTGGAATATCTGTGTGTTGGTCACCTAAAAATATGTGCAAGAAGCATGATCAGTAGAAGAAAAGGGAGTCTGCATTGAAGATTGTGTCTGTGCCTTCTATTGCTTCTAATTCTTTGTAGTCAACAACTATTAAATGACCTCCCAGGTTCATTTCTAGCTTCTCTCTATGAGAGCAAGCCATTTCCTTACCCATCAATGTACTGTGCTCTCCTGTATTCTCTCTTCCCAGGGACTCCTGCTCCAACCTGACAAACTCATCCTTCAAGGACCAAATCCATAGTGTATATGGCCACCACTAGCTAAATAAAAACTATTGCAATGACAATGCCCCATCTGTCCTCTGATACAGCACAGTGGCTATTCGTGTTTGACCTGCTCCCTCTAGGGTCAGTTCTGTTAAGCTAAGAATGCAATCTTACTTTTTGTTAATCCAAAACACCTAGGCAATAGATATAATGTATGCCCTTAGCAAATATTTGATTAATGAATATATAATTGCTTGCAACATCTTTCCCAATAGCCAAAGAGTAGAAATAATGTAAACACTGAGAGTTAATAAATGTGGTATATCCATTCAGTGGAATGTTGCTTAACTATATATAGGAATAGAATACTGTTACATGCTAAAACACAAATAAACCCCTAACCTATTACACTGAGTAAAAGAAGCCAGCCATAGTAGACCAAATATTATATGATTCCATTTATATAAAATATTCTCATATAAGCAAGTCTATAGAAACAGGAAAAAGATTCATGGTAGTCAGGAGATGAGGAAGGAAGTGGGGATGGTTAGTGACTGCTGATGGGCACAAGATTAAGATAATTCTAATAGTAACAACACATTTCATATACACTAAAATCACATAGGATTTGGGGAAGGCATTCTGGGAATCGAACTCAGACCATGAGTGTTGGTAGCAAGAACTTTTACCTGTTGAACCATCTCTTGGGGAAAAAATTCTTAACTATACTCATACATAGTTGAAATCTCTCACATTATAGTGATCCCCTAACCACAGCACTGAAAAAAAAAAGACTCAGATTCTCAAGAACATGGCTTGCTGAAAGCTATGATGCAAGCAAATCTCCCTAGGACTATGTATGTATAAGTCACAACCTGCCTCAATCTCCATTCCCTGCCACCATGATGTAGAAGAAGACACTTTTTCACTTCAAACTCACATGTCAATCAAGCCCAAAGTGATATAGAGAAAAGACCCAATAATACTTATGTTGCAAACTCAGGTGAGCTCACAGTCCAAGTCCTCCCGAAAGTTTACCTTAGCCTGCAGTCGGCTCCCGATGGTTGACCGCAAGTGGTACATAGAAACGATGACGTCACCTTGGACTGTGATGTTCAGAGGGATGAAGATTTTCCCATCTTGGACACGGTATTCTCTTTAAACAGAGATCAGAAGAGACCATGAGAGTGTCCAGTCTGGTACAGTCACAGATACAGGAATACTGCTCTATGGCTCTAAGGGACCTGCTCGCCCAGATTTAGACAAAGAAGTTCCTTCCTATCTTGTGTGAAAGTAGGAATGTTGCCAGTATTGACTGGCTGCAGACTGTTTCTAGGCTGGTAGAGCATTGACATAACAATGTAGGTCTTCTCTCTCCATCTAATCTGGACTTCTAGACACATCTTGTTTTCCTCAAAAAAACATGTCCCATACAGTCACCTTTTCCTGACTTTAACAGTAAATTCCAACCAAGGTCAGAACAAACAAAAATGCCATAGTCTCTGGGAGTCTAGACCACTGACTCCTAAATTAGCCTATTGCCAACTAAGTCTGTGTTGTTACCAAACACCCCCTTATCTCCTAAAACCAAAGGACCTCCCACTGGTGCCTGTTCATCCTTGTAGATCTTATAAGCACTTTTAAGTTCATCATCTTTATAATAGTTTGAATGAGCCATAGGTGCATATATTTCAAAAGTTTAGTTCCTCAGTTGGTAATACTGTTTGGAAAAGGATTAAGAGGTGTGGAATTGTTGAAGGAGGTACGTTACTACAGGTGGACTTAAGGCTTCAAAAACCCATACCACTCTTATATTTTTGGTTGTGAGTCTAGCCTTTTATGGCTGAGTCATCCATCTCTCCATCCCCTCCGCCCCACACACACACATACACATACACACCACTCTTACTTAGCTCTTTCTGCCTCCTGGTTATTGTGTCAAGATGAAGCTCTCAGCTACTGTACCAGTACCATGCCTGCCTGAATGCTCCCATGCTTCCTACATGATAGTCATAGACTCATCCTCTGAAACTGTAAGTTTCCAATAAATGTTTTATCTCTAAGTTGCCTTGGTCACCATGTCTTATCACATCAATTTACAAGTAACTAAAACAATCATCTACCCAAATCACAGAGTCTCCTTTTTAAATGTGCAGATCCTCTGTGCCCACACCAGTGCCCTCATCTGGATACTTCAAACACTGTCCTTCAGAGCATAGTACCACTGTGTGTAAAGGAGACAAATCCTTGGATTAGCAGCACTCATCTTTGATTAAACATATGTTGAGCTTTAAAAAAGAAAATCACCCATCACAGAGATAAGCAGGAAGAATGCAATTCACACAGGAATTAAATATGCAAGAAGAGAAGAGACAGCATCGTGACTTACTTCATTCGTTCAAAGTCTGTGCATGTTGAATATATTTTAGTTTCTCCAATCAGTACGTCACAGTAAGGGCGGCACCCATTTCTCTGTTTGTTGAAGAAGGGAATTGGGCTGACAGTGATTGCCTTGATCGTGAGCGGCTTGAAGTGAGGGCGGTAGGGCTTTTCTGCAAGTAGGTCGCACATGTAGCCTAAGTACCTGAAACAGAAGACTGCCATTCTATGAGCTCATCACAGCAGGAGGATTGACAGTTTCTGCGGTGAAGTTTGTCCTTGCAGATTAAATTGCAATAGAAATGTATTCTGCACATTCCTAACATTAGCTACCACAGGGGAATGCAGACAATTAGGACAGCTTGTATATCAGGGCTGGAGCCATGGCTCAGTAGATACGAGCACCTGCTGCTTGCAGATGACCCAGGTTGGTTCCCAACACCCATTTGGTTGCTCACCCAGTCTGTAACTTCAGTTCCAAGTGGGTCTGACACCTTTTTTCTGGCCTCACAGGCACCAGGCATGTATACGTAGTACGTACATTCATGTAGGCAAAACACCCTTATACATAACATAAAAAAAATAAGTAAATCTTGTTTTAAATGAGAGAGAGAGAGAGAGAGAGAGAGAGAAAGAGAGAGAGCTTGTTTCCACTGACACACTGAGCTAACAGCAGGGTGTGTACTGTCAAAAGCTTGTGGGAACGCTTCACTAGCCTGATATTTGAGCATCTATTTCTATTAAATCTAGCAGATAAAGCCTGTCAGCAAAAGACAGAGTTGGATAAACTTTAGAATTTATTATCGGGAATTTTATCCAAAGTAAGAAGATGAAATTTAAGTAAGAATAGAGAAACTAATTATAACTCTAGGAAAGAAAATTAATCAGCTATCTAAAATGAGCTTCCTTTTAAAGCCATTTCACATTTTCTATTTTAGCCTATATTGATTATAGTCTTATATCTCAGTCATAAGAAAAAAAATAAGCTTTAAAACACCTATTCCTTCTTTATTTTTTGCATATTTAGACAGTAATCACTAGTGGGTTTTTTGGTTTTTTCTGTGTAGCCCTGGCTGTCCTGGAACTTGCTCTGTAGATCAGGCTGGTCTAAGACTTACAGGGATCTCTGTGCCTCAGCCTCCCAAGTGCTGGGATTAAAGGTGTGTGCAACCATGCCCAACCACCAGCACATCTTAATAAAGACCTACAGCAGGAAACTGGAAGGCACTGGTAGCTGGGCTGGGGAGAAGGGTCAAGCCATGTTCACTGGGGTTTCAGACAGGTGCTTAGCACAGCACAGCCTTGGTTCAGGTCTCACTCATGTTTCCTCTCCTTTTAAATCAAGAAAGCAGGACAGGATGTACATAGAGATGGCACATCCTTTAATCCTAGTACTCAAGAGGCAAAGGCAGTCAGATCCCTGTGAGTTTGAAGTCAGTCTGGTTTAACTAACAGAGTTAAAGGACAGCCAGGTTTAAAAGTAAAACTAGGCATTTTTTAAAATTCCCTTTTAGTTCTAAAATCACAAACTTTCAAATGAAGGTTCATTAACGGATGTGAAAACCCAACGTTCTAATCCATTTTAATTGTCATCATAGTTCAGGATAACACCAACCAATGAGAATCTAAGAGAGCTCCCGTGAGGCCGACCTTCCACAGCACTGGAGCACTATATAAAGCACACAAGTGCCAGCCAGCCTCTATCACTGTACCTCCTGTGGGATGGAGACAGTCCAATTCCTGGTCGCTTTGCGTAGAGTAATCGAACAGCAGGGCCAGGCGTAGAGTAGAGATTACAGAAAATGAACATAGCACCAACCAGAATTGACGACGCAGCCCGTCCATCCTGTGAAGGAAGACCCACAAACTCATCAGAAACTTCGATTGCAGGGAAAGCCTGCTCCAAGAGAAGAGAGAAAACAGAGGGAACGCTCCTAATTGTGGGTTTCCTTTTACTTCAGAATTGTTCATTTCAAAGCCAAAAAAAAAAAAAAAAATCTGTTCCTGCCGTGAAATCACAAAGCAGCAAGGAAAGACTTTTATAAAACTGACTCTAAAACCACCCCAAGAAGCTCAGGAAAATACATTCCACTTGCATATATTAGCTGAGAAATAGCCAGTGGTCCTGAGTGATGTAAGAAAGCAGGCTGAGCAAGCCAGGAAGCCAGGCAGCAAAGAGCGCCCCTTCATGGCCTCTGCATCCATTCATGACTCCAGGCTCCTGCCCTGTTTGAGTTCCTGCCTTGACTTCCCTCAGTGATGGACTGTGGTATAGAACTCTAATTAGAAATAAACCCTTTCCTCCCCAAGTTGCTATTCATCATGGTATCTTATCACAGCAGTACAAACTCTAAACAGTTATGTTTAATTATTTTAGATCTAGTTACATGTTCTCCCTATGTTTCACATTGTTTGTTAAACAACCAAACAATTTTTGTTTCAAAACACTTGTGTGCAAGTGAGCACATGCACTCACATGCACACATGCACATACAAGGACCTACAGAGTCGAGAAGAGGTTCAGGTGCCTGGTGCTAGTTATAGTCAGTTGTGATGTGGGTGCTTGGAGCCAAACTCCAGTGCTCTGGAAAAGTGTATCCACTGAGCCATCTCTTCAGCTCATTATAAGAACTTTAAAAAAAAATCCAGGTTCATTCTGGGATCATCCCAATTCTGAGAGAACTGATAAAGCTTGCTTTCCATGTCTTCATCAAAGCTGATGGTTCCTTTTTAAACATAACCAAACGAAGCCTTCACCCATGAGGATGTTGACCTCATTAATCACCCACTACTCCAAGCAGATATTGTACCATAACCCAACTGAAAATTAAATGACCCATCCCAGCTTACTCCATCATCTCAGCCACAAGGAATTTGGAAATCTCAAGCAGGAACCAACAGCAGAAACTTTCCCAATTAGTCTACTTGCATCACTGCAAAATGTCTCATTGGTTTGATGGTCGTGCTCAGCTGAGCCCGTGGGCTTTTTTCCCTAAGATTTTTAAGTTGTATGTAATGACGAGTTTGACTTATTCCTGAGGACCCATAGTTTTGCAGGTTGGCGGGGGTGGGAGGGTCCTTTGTTTCCTTGGTTCCTCTTCTTTGTGTTTTCTCATAGAAGACAGGGATTCATAGCTATTTCTCCACGTGCTGTCAGCAACTTGTCACAGAATTTAGGTCCTGGAAATGGGCTAATTTGGGAAGCCTATATATTCTACTACCTCAATACCTGCCAACGTCGTCTCATCAGCTGTCCCTGCTAGCCTGACATCTGTCCCCTGCACTTTCCCGGTTCATCATTCTTTCCAGAACTAGCCTTGTTGCCATTCTTAATCTTAACTCTTAGATGTGTGTCTGCTCGTTTTATTTATCACATGGGCCCGTTTTTTAAGTTTTGCTTTTTATTAAAGGACTGGTATATGCTCGTTATTTTAAATACATCTATGACATAGACAGGAGGGCACTGAAGGGCTAGAACATAGCTTCCATTCTTTTTCCTAGACTGGCCAAGGCCATCTGAGTCACTCATGCATGACCTTTGTAACATCCTGACAGACAACAGTCCTTGGCCAATCTCCTTTTCTTCCTCATTATAGAGTTTTCACCTCTCCCCCTTTGTATTTACTTATACCTCATATCCTTGGAACTGCCTTCATTTAAGTTCAACAAGAAATGGCACTAATGGGAAAGACGATGGCTCTGTCTCCAAACACAGCTGTTGATTTGATTCTACCTGGGAAGACTCCATGCCTCGGGAAGAAAGGAATCCATGCCTCAGGGAGTCAGGGGGATTCTCTGAGGGTCGTGGATGCCCATAACTAGCCAGCAGTTTCTGTAATAGGTGTCAGACTGCAGTCCAAGCCTTTCATAAAGGTGGCAGCTGGTCTGCACCTCCTCCAGGCACTTACCATCTGCCTCTGACATTCTCCATGGGGCTTCAGCATGATCACACAGGTAGAATGCTTGAAGCCTAATGCTGCAGCCAAGTCCAGCCAAGACAGGACATCAACTGAGCCATCTCTCCAGGCTCTCTAATGGCATCTTTTTTTATAAGATTATTATTATTTTATATGCATGGATGTTTTGCCTGAATATATAAATTTGTGTACCGCATGCATGACTGGTACCTAAGTCGGGAGATGACATTGGATCCTGGGAGCAATAGTTACAAGCAGTTGTAAGCCACCAGACATGGGTTCTGAGAAATGAACTTGGGTCCTCTGTAGGAACAGCAAGTACTCCTAGTCACTGAGACACCTCTCCAGCCCCCTTTCATGACTTTCTAGAGCTTGCCCATGATGAGAGAAAGCCAGAGACTACACAAGGGTAGTTATGGTGACCTACAGTTCATAGCAAGTATGCTTTTACTTTGGACTGTAGTGAGTGTGGCAATCAAATTCCCAGATGAATCCACAAAGCCTTGAATTTTTCAGTCGTGATTGCAGTATGAGAGTAGGAAAGTCTCTCACCTCTCTAAACTTTTGATTGGCTGATTGGTTGATTGATTGATTGATTTTTGAGACAGGGTTTCTCTATGTAGCCCTGGGTGTCCTGGAACCAGCTCTGTAGAGCAGACTGACCTCAAATTCATGGCCTCTGCCTCTCAAGTGCTGGAACTAAAGTCCTGCATCACCACTGCCTGGCTCCATCTCTCTAAACTTTTAGAAAAAAAATTTAAGCTAAAATCCTCATTACACTTAAGGCCGCCTAGGCCTAAAAGCAAGCTGTTCTTCAGGGGATGGAATATGCCCCTGAAAGGCAGGCCCTGCCCCGTGGCATTTAATACAGCTGGTCCATGAAACTACCCACAGGAGATATGAATGTCACTTCTCTTATTTTTATTTAAACACAAGTAGTTAAGAAAATTAAATACATTTGTATCCATTTTATCCATCTGACCCTACATAATTATAAATACCAAGTGTTTTGCATTCTTGTCAAGAATTTGGGAGTTGAAACAGAAATATAAAACAACTTCTTCAACTCTCTCCTCTGTTCTAGCCAGCTGGCTCTTAAAGAGGGGAAAGTCAACCTGAAGGCCCTCAGAGCAAAACCAAAGAACAAACCACACCATACGCTGACTGATGGTTGAAGAATTCCAGTGCTTATGCTCGACTCCCTGTGTCCATGTACACAGTCACTTACTCAGAGCTTTTGTGTCAAAGTTCAATGGCAGTTTCTTTCTGCAAGAGGACAGTCCAGTGGGAAAGGGGCAGGGAAAGGCCTGGGGAGATGTCATGAATTAAATGCCACAGTGATGTTTAGATGCATGGTGGAAATGTCTGTGCTGTGAAAAATACTCAAGAGTTGGAAGGATTTTGCTGAAAGTTGAGTTTTAAAGGACAGGTAAGAGGCCTGAGAGGAAGGGCTGGGGAAGGGACTCCAGGAAACCCAAGCCAGAGACCTATCCATCCCTTTGAGAATCATTTGGAAATAGAGCTGGTCCATGAAACTACTTACAGGGGGATAAATGTCACTAATTCTTATTTTATTTAAACACAAATAGTTAAGAACATTTATATCCATTTTATCCATACAAAGCTTACAGCATTTTTACCCATGTACCCACAACCCAAAATGTGACACGCAGCACATTTTAGAACCCCTGTATTAATTAGCCTGTAAACACAGACCTCTCCCATTCTTAACTCAAATAACAAGCCAAGAATAAAGCCAGCTACTGTAGTCACACCTGTATTCCCATCACTTGGGAAACTGAGACAGGAGGATTGCCACAAATTCAGAACCTGCCTGGACTACATAGTATGGATTCATCTCAAAACAAAATAAATCACCACCAAGAATAATAAATTCTTCCTTTAATAATTATTTTTCCTTTAGGCAGCTGGAAGGGAAAAAGGACGAAAAATAAGAAGATAGGTTTTAACACTAATACATCATTTCTTTTCTTCCATCATTTTTCTCTGTGTGGCATTGCTTTTTCTCTAAGTAGAGTCTTAGTAGATGCTGCTAAGCTCGGGTGTTACCCTTCTCAACACAGCTGGGTCCATATTTCACCAAACCAGCAGAAGGAACATAGATCACTCACCAAGCAGTGGACAACGCAGACATTTTTGGGGTTCTGTAGCAGCCAGTTGTACATATTCCGACACACGGCAAACAGGTTGTGTAGACTTGGAGCCTGCCTGATGGGCCAACTGCACTCTGAGACCTAAAGGAATGGAGAAAGGAAATTAATCCTCCCATCAATTCATCTCCATAAGCACATATCACATAGAACTTCTGGAGGTGGAATCCTGTCATCTCTCCATGTATGGAACAGGATCTAAATGCAGAAAAACAAACTTGATGCAATAACTTGTTAAGATCTCCATAATTATGAGTTACACCAACCTTCTAGAAGTAGCACTGTGTTGCCCTTTGATATGGACAGCCAGAAGTGGGGAAAAGGTCTAAATACAGAATGAGGAAGAGTTTCACACCACCAGTATTATAATACAGGGTTTCGGTACATAGCCCAGGCTAACCTCAAATCCACTATCTTCCTGCCTCAGCTTCCTGAAAAATAGGATTCTAGGTGGGATAGCCTGGCTTAATATAGCAGTAAGTAGTTTTGTTTGTTTGTTTGTTGTTTTGTTTTATGGAACTACTTTCGCCTGAAGATATAAAAACATACTTAGAAATACACTTTAAATTAACTAGATCATTTATGCTAATGCTTGGATTTTTTTTAATTGCCTTAGGTAGCACAGAATTCAGTTTCTAGTACTCTTCTTCTAGATGTATCTTATAAACTCTGTGGTCTCTATTTACATCTCAGCTCTCCTGATAACATGAAAAGTCCTGCAGAGGGAGCCAGGGGTGGCTTATATGTCTTAGTTTCTTCTGAAGGGGAACTATTTCCCGCCTTCCTTTAATATACATATTTGACAGGTTAGAGACCCACTATGACACTGCTTGTCCTGATCTGTTTGACAACCAAAGCGGACAAGTATTGATTAGATGACAATTTTGTTCATGAGAAAATCAACTCTCAAAGGTGAGTTATCTACTGAGCCACACTGCTAGGCCCAGGTCTTTTGAGCATTATCCATTAGCTTTGGTGACACCAGCTAGATGACCAACTGCCACACTGTGCAGGGCACATGCCCTAACTGACTACACATTTACTGGTCTATCTATTAATAAGTGTATACTTGGTAGACTTTATATCTTTAAGCATTTCTCTCATGAAATGTAGTGAATGGGACCTCCTTCCATAGCTGTTGGTATTACAGGAGAATCGACTGCCAGGGCTTACGTAGTATCTGACACACACAAACTGATCAAAAAAAATGTTAGAAGTTATCATTATTTAACTAAATGAAAAGCTCTGAGGTTATACTGAAAACACTGAACCGGTGTGGTAAGAGTGTAGGTGAAGGGTACACCTTAAGGGAGGCCTTAAGAAGAGGATTGGGGAGACAGCTCAGTAGGTAAAGTGTTTTCAAGCAAGAAGGAAGACCAGAATTTGGATCCCTAGATCCCACACAACTGATTAGGCATTGTAGCACGAACTCAGGAGAAAAAGCCCCTGGGCCAGTGCTAGCTAGCAAGCTTCCAGTTCAAGAGACTCTTCACCAATAAATAAAGTGGAGAGTGACTGAGGTAGACAATGTCAACCTCAGAACCACCCCCCACTCCCATACACACTCACACCAGGAGGAGGAGGAGGAGGAGGGAGGAGGCTATTTGAAGACATCTCTTCTGGGATCTCCACTCTTCCAACATTCCAGCAAAGGAACCAGTCAGGGGACTGGTAAGGTGTTGGGGACATGAAGGAAGGGATGGTGGTGGCTTAGCTTAATGGTAGTGGTATACGAACACACCTCAGCAACTCAGGAGACAAAAAAAGAAGTCTCAGTAAGCGTTCATGTGACTGCAGTGCCTATGGAGTACAGTTAACAAACCTGTTCAGGGTGACACCCATGTTTGTGGCTTCAGTGACCAGATGGATAGAAGCAAAAAAATGATGTCATCAAAGTACCAGGGTGATGGGAGCAAAGAGATGACATAATCAAGGTGCGCTTTGTAGTACAAAATACCTGGGTAAGAAAACTCAAACACCTCCAACTCTCTATGCTCAGCACTGGGAGAAGGAATGTAGGAGGAATCACATTGGTTTGTTTGTTTGTTTATTTACTTATTTATTTAATTCTTTATTTACATTCCAAATGATTTCCCCTTTCCCAGTTCCCCCCTCCAGGAAAGTCCCATAAGCCCTCTTCCCTCCCCCTATAACCCAATCAATCCCCTCCTGCTTCTCTGTCCTGGTATCCCCCTACACTGCTGCATCTAGCCTTTCCAGGACCAGGGGCCTCTCCTTTCTTCTTCTTGGGCATCATTTGATATGTGAATTGCATCTTGGGTATTGCGATCTTCTCGGCTAATATCCACTTATCAGTGACTGCATACCATGTATGTTGTTTTGTGACTGGGTTACCTCACTTAGGATGATATTTTCTAGTTCCAACCATTTGCCTAAGAATTTCATGAATTTGTTGCTTTTAATTGCTGAGTAGTATTCCATTGTGTAAATATATTACATTTTCTGTATCCATTCCTCTGTGAGGGACATCTTGGTTCTTTCCAGCTTGGTACAATGACAGGCAGGTAGATCAATGGAATAGAATTGAAGACCCAGAAATGAACCCACACACCTACGGTCACTTGATCTTTGACAAAGGTGCTACAATCATCCAGTGGAAAAAAGATACCTTTTCAACAAATGGTGCTGGCTGAACTGGCTGCCAGCATGAAGAAGAATGCAAATAGATCCATTCTTATCTCCTTGTACTAAGCTCAAATCCAAGTGAATCAAGGACCTCCACATAAAACCAGACATACTGAAACTTATAACAGAAAAGAAACTGGGGAAGAGCCTTGAACACATGGGTACAGGGGAAAATTTCCTGAACAGAACACCAATAGCTTATGCTCTAAGATCAAGAATTGACAAACGGGACCTCATAAAATTGCAAAGTTTCTGTAAGGCAAAGGATACTGTCAATCAGAAAAAAATGGCAACCAACAAATTGGGAAAAGATCTTTACCAGCCCTACATCTGACTGAGGGCTAATAATCAATATATACAAAGAACTCAAGAAGTTAGACTCCAGAGAGCTAAATAACCCTATTAAAAAATGGGGTACAGAGATAAACAAAGAATTTTCACCTGAAGAATATCTAATGACTGAGAAAAACCTAAAGAAATGTTCAACATTCTTAGTCATTAGGGAAATGCAAATCAAAACAACCTTGAGATTTCACCTCACACCAGTCAGGATGGCTAAGATAAAAAACTCAGGAGGTGTTGGTGAGGATGTGGAAAAAGAGGAACACTCCTCCACTGCTGGTGGGATTGCAAGCTGGTACAACCACTCTGGAAATCAGTCTGGCGGTTCCTCAGAAAACTGGGCATGACACTTCCAGAGGACCCCATTATACCACTCCTGGGCATATACCCAGAGGATTCTCCAGCATGCGATAAGGACACATGCTTCACTATATTCATAGCAGCCTTATTTATAATAGCCAGAAGCTGGAAAGAACCCAGATGTCGCTCAATGGAGGAATGGATTCAGAAAATGTGGTTGTCCCTTTCCTAACCACCAGATTATACTAATAAAAATATAAATGAGGAATTGTCTATGTGTGATGACCTCAGAAAGCAAAGGTTGGAATTCCCTATCTGGTCTACTGTAGCAGCTTTTTCTATACAATGACTAGGTGACAAGGACTTTCCAGGTTACCCATTTTTCTATACCCTTGAGAACAGCAAGTATAACATGTTAAACAAAGCTTGAGAAATGCTCCGCATAAGTACCAAAGGGTCCTGGAGGTACCAGCTCAGGCTGGTTAAACTCCACAGTGGCTAACCCCTTCTACCCAACACAAGTCAGAGCTACCCATGCCACTAGGTACTTCCCAAGTCTGCTCCACTGATGTTTTCTCAAGGAATAGAAATGACTTACAGAATAAAACAGTTGAAAAATTAAAAGAATGGATGTTGTTGCTGGGGTTATATATTACAGATCTGTAGATGCTGCTCCCGGTCGGGGGTGTTTCTCTTGGAAAACTTTGTTACCCGTTGGAAGCCCAATTTCTTTCTTTTTTTTTTTCAATTTTTTTTTATTGAAAAAGGAAGTAAAAACATTTTATGATAAAATTAAAGATTTACATGGAAAATGTTTCTGACAAAATTGAATAAGCATTTAGAAAAAAACATTAAGGTTGACAATTTTCATGGAAAGTTAAAGAGTAAAATGATAGACACAAAAAACATTGCTAAATTAATTGAAAAAGGAAGTAGAAACATTTTATGATAGAATTGAAGATTTACATGGAAAGTATTTCTGATAAAATTGAAGAAATATATAGAAAAACGTTAAAATTGAAGATTATCATGGAAAATTATACAGATAAAGCGGTAGGCATAAAAATATTTCGAAGTTGATTGAAAGTGAAATTATAAACATTTTCTGATAAAATTAAAGATTTACATGGAAAATATCTCTGATAAAATTGAAGAAATATATAGAAAAACACATTAAGATTGACTATTTCATGGAAAAATTATACAGATAAAATGGTAGGCATAAAAATATTCCTAAGTTGACTGAAAGTGGAATTATAAACATTTTCTGACAAAATTGAAGATTTACATGGAAAATATTTCTGATAAAATTGAAGAAATATATAGAAAAAATGTTAAAATTAAAGATTATCATGGAAAATAATGCAGTTAAAATGGTAGACATAAAAAATATTACTAAATTGATTGAAAAAGGAATTACAAACATTTTCTGATAAAATTGAAGATTTGCATGAAAAATATTTTTGTTAGTCTATGCTTTTTTGTTGGGGAATTGAGCCCATTGATGTTATAAGATATTAAGAAATAGTTACTGTTGCTTGCTATTATTTTTGATTTTATTTTTATGTTTATGTGGTTTCTTTCTTTTGGGTTTTTTGGAAGAAGATTACTTTCTTGCCATTTCTAGGGTGTAGTTTCCCTCCTTGTGTTGGCATTTTCCATCTATTATCCTTTGTAGGACTGGATTTGTGGAAAGATACTGTATACATTTGGTTTTATCAAGGAATATCTTGGTTTCTCCATCTATGGTAATTGAGAGTTTTGCTGGGTATAGTAGTTTGGACTGGCATTTGTGTTCTCTCAGGGTCTGTATGAGTTCTGCCCAGGATCTTCTAGCTTTCATAGTCTCAGGTGAGAAGTCTGGTGTAATTCTGACAGGCCTGCCTTTATAGGTTACTTGACCTTTTTCCCTTACTGCTTTTAATATTCTTTCATTGTTTAGTGCATTTGGTGTTTTGATTCTTATGTGCCGGGAGGTCTTTCTGGTCTGGTCCAGTCTGTTTGGACTTCTGTAGGCTTCTTGTATGTTCATGGACATCTCTTTCTTTAGGTTAGGGAAGTTTTCTTTTATAATTTTGTTGAAGATATTTACTGGCCCTTTAAGTTGGAAATCTTCGCTCTCTTCTATACCTATAATCCTTAGATTGGTCTTCTCATTGTGTCCTGGATTTCCTGGATGTTTTGGCTCAGGAGCTTTTTGCATTTTGCATTTTCTTTGACTGTTGAGTCAATGTTTTCTATGATATCTTCAGCACCTGAGATTCTTTCTTCTATCTCTTGTATTCTGTTGTTGATACTTGCATCTATGACTCCTGAATTCTTTCCAAGATTTTCTATCTCCAGAGATGTCTCACTTTGTGATTTCTTTATTGTTTCTACTTCCATTTTTAGATCCTGGATGGTTTTGTTCAGTTCCTTCACTTGTTTATATGTGTTTTCCTATAATTATTTAAAGAGTTTTTGTATTTCCCCTTTAAGGGCCTCTACCTGTTCATCCATGCACTCCTGTATTTAAGGGATTTTTAAGTTTCCTATTTAAGGGCTTTTACCTTTTGACCCATGTTCTCCTGTATTTCTTTAAGGGAGTTATTTATGTCCTTCTTAATGTCCTCTAACAGCATCGTGAGATGAGACTTTAAATCCAACTCCTGCTTTTCTGGTGTATTGGGGTATCCGGGACTTGCTGTGGTGGGAGAACTGGGCTCTGATATTGCCAAGTAGCCTTGGTTTCTGTCGGTAGGGTTCTTGTGCTTGCCTTTCTCCATCTGGTTATCTCTGGTATTAGTTGGTCTTCTTGTCTCTGGCTGGAGCTTGTCCCTCCTATGGGCCTGTAAGCCTGTGACTGTGCTCCTGGGAGACCAACTCTCTTCTGGCAGGGTCTGTGCACAGAAGGCTGTGGAGCTTGTCTGGTTCCCTGCTGCAACTGGTGGCCAGAAGGGAAGACTCCTGTCCAGGCAGCTCCACTGATCGTATGCCCTGTGCGCTCCTAGCTGTTCCCCTCTAGAGAGAAGGTGAAGATCTCACCTCCACACTCAGAAGTGAAATTGCTGCTGGGAGATCACTCTCTCCTGGCGGGCTGTGCACAGAAGGCTGCGGAGCTGCCTGGTTCCCTGCTGCAAATGGCGGCAGGAAGACTCCTGCCCCAACAGCTCCACTGATCATATGCCCTGTGCACTCCTAGCTGTTCCCTTCCAGAGAGATGGTGGAGATCTCACCTGGAAGCCCAATTTCATGTTTTCTCTTATCTCTGACTCTCTGACATGCACAGATAGAACCAATCACCTTTGTATCCATGCCCTAGTCTGTTTTCATCTGTTCTAGTTTTTATTAGTAAAATGGCATAGTTAAAGATTCAGGATTTTTTTTAAGATTTATCTATTTTATGTATATGAGTACAGGATAGCTGTCTTCAGACACACCAGCAAAGGGCATCTAATCCCATTACATATGGCTGTGAACCACACTGTGGTTCCTAGAAACTGAATTCTGGTCCTCTGGAAGAGTAGTCACTGCTCTTAACGGCTGAGCCATCTCTCCAGCCCCAGGATTGTTTTTATGTTGCATAAAACATAACTTTCCCAAGCTTCCATTCTCTTGGGTGTTGAGTGCAAGTTGAGTATTTGAGGGTCGTCACTGAGGTTAGATCATGCTTAGTGTCGGCTGTATTGAACTGACTGCTCTGTCTCCCTCCCTGGCTACTGAGTTCCATGAGAAAAGAAAGCATAATGTCTCCCTTTTATAACCTCCAAGTTGGGTGTTTATGTCTTAGGTAGGTAGGTGATGAATGAATGAATGAATGAATGAATGAATGAAAACTAAAAAAACCCTACATTGCAACCTCTTTTTGCAATAGGATTTGCTTAATATCTTATTAAAAGATTTATTTCATTTTTATTTATGAATATGTTATACATACATTATGTGTGGATACACATAGAGGCCAGAAGAGGGAATAAGATCAGGGTTGCAAGCGGTTCTGAGCTGTCCCACGTGGGTGCTAGGAGCTGAGCACTGAGCTCTTAACTGCTGAGCTATTTCGCCAGCCTCTACACATATATCCTTGAGAGAGGACAGGCAGACCAAATTTGTTGGAAAAAAATTTTAGATTATAGCAGAGTGAAAATAAAAAAAAATTCTTTTGAGGTTAAAATTTTTAACTCATTTAAAAACTATATGTTAACCACCTACATATGACATGTCAATATCTGATATGAGTTTTAGCTAAAATCTGGCTAAATTGTTCTTAGCACAATAGGCTAAGGGCTCTAGAATCATTAAATCAATCAAGGAAATAATATTAATTTAAAGTACTCCATAATTATATCTTTACTCGATATATAATTACACGGCACTAGGCAAACACATAATTAGAATTAAAAAAAAAACACATGTACTCTGTCTAAAGAAGGAATAACATTAAGCCATAAACTCCCCACCACCACCAAATTAGGAATCTGATCAGTGTCAGCTTTCTGTGATTCTCTAGGTCATACTCCATACAATGTGTATGATCCTAGGCTGTGTGACACTTCATTACCCCATCTCCAACCTCCCTGAATGCTGTTGGCGACACTGAGTATCAGAGAATACCATGGCAGTCGCAGACCCACTATGATACTGGAAGAGGCCAAGACAGCAACAGGGCTGGAGCTGGATGCTTCCAATCTCAGCCTTCCTCTCAGCTGTGCGCTAAATAGCACAAACACCCACAGTGCAGCCGAGAGTCAGGCTGGCCCACCCTGTCTGTGGCTTACTGATTAGTACATTTATGGACGACAGGTATTTCAGTCACCAATTAGGATATTACAATTACCAGTGTTAATCTTTGTCACCATTTACTGGGTGCTTACTTTATCAAATTTATCTTTTACAATAAGCACATGGGGAAAACTGTGCAGGTTAAGGACGGTGTTCAATTGGTAGAATGTTTGCCTTCCTTACATGAGGTCCTGGATTTGATCACCAGTACTATAAAGAGAGGAAGAAAAAGGAGGAGGAATAAAAAATAAAATAAAAGGAGGAAGTGGGAGGATAGAAGAAGGAAGGGAGGAAGGGAGGGAGAGAGGAAAGGAGAGAGGAGGGGAGGGAGGGAGGGAGGGGGGAGAGAGAGAGAGAGGAAATTTGTGAGATAGATACTGTTACTGTCATAATTATCTTTTTTATAGTGTAGCAGTTTGAGACAGGGTTTCTCTCTGTAGCCTTAGCTGTCCTGGTACTAGCTCTGGAACTAGACAGGTTGGTCTCAAAATCACAGAGGTCTGCCTGTCTCTGCCACCTGAGTGCTGGGATTAAAGGCAAGCACCATAATACTTGACTGTCATAATTATCTTATACAAGAAAGAAATTGAGTCTAGGCAGTGGACGAATGTCTTGTTCAGCAAAAGGAACAATTAAGATATGAGCCTAAGGTAAATTTTAAAACTTCTTGTGTATAATTTCATTCCAACAAAAATAATAAATTCTACCATGATGCCCTGCCTATAGTTGTTAAGAATAGCTCCATAATGCATCTGTAAGGTGGTAACTGCACTTTACCTTAGGTAGAGACGTTCAGCTCATAAAAGGTTGTGTATCTGTAGTACATGAGCCTCCGACTCCTAGTCCAGGCTGTTTCTGCCTTCCGAATTCCTGCCCAGACACTAATGTACAGAGCCTGAGAGAGCTTATCACTCTCTCCTCTGCAGCCATCTCCTCACCAACCTCAAATTAAAGCAGAAACGACCAGAAGATACAGGAACTTCTTCAGTGGCCTTTGTAAAAATTGAGGGAAGACACTATCTTGCAGTCATGAGTGCAATAAGAACCCCAAATCACTAACACACTTTCCAAAACCTGAACTACTTTCAAAGGAAAAAAAAACATCCTACAAGATTTGGAAATAATTCAATGAAGGAAGATTTTAAAAGAACCAGCGGGGTGACTGGTTTCTACACTACTAAGGCTTTGCCAGTACTATCCTTCAGAAGTGGACAGAGAAGGGTGGGCCTGGCATTGCCCAGAACTTCAGAACACTGGGCAAGGTTAGATCTGATCTCTATTCACTCAGCTTTTTGTTTTCTCCAACAGTATTGCCAAGAAATAAGTGAGGCAATGATTCTTGATATTAAAGGACATAGGTTCAAGCCTGTTCAGAAACATACACAAACACACACACACACACATGCACAGGAACACACACATGCACACACACGCACATGCACACACACACACACACACACAGTGGATCAATACTATTAACACTGGAGATGATAAAAAAAAGATTTGTATCTAGAGAGCAGTAATGGTAATACAACATTATTGAGTGTAATTAGTGAAACTGGATACTTCAACTGGTTAGAATTGTATCATATACATTTTTCCATGTTTTTAATAATATAAGCTCCTTGTTAAGATCTCTGAAACACACTAATTGATCTAAATACACAGTGTCTTTATCCATGTTTGTCATTCAGATTAAGAATATTTGTTTTGAGACTGGAGGCCCTGGGGAGTTTAGAGGTCAGGTGGGGTGGCGGGGGGGGGGGAGTAAGGACATCCCCATGGAGACAGGTGGAGGGGAGGAGGTATGGGATGTGGACCAGTCGGAGGGTGGACAGGAGTTGACGGGGTGAGGAATAAAATATGGAATGTATAAAAATAATTAATAAAAAAAGAATATTTGTTTTAGGGCTAGAGTTGGCGCAACATAAGAGCATACGCTGCTTCTTCAGACGACCCGGGTTCAGTTCCCAGCTCCTGTACTGGGTGACTCACAACCATCTGGAATTCCAGAGAATCCAGTGCCATCTTTTGGCTTGCATGGGCAATGGTGCCTATGGTACATACATCTATGGACACGGTACATAAAAACTGACACAGGTATATGAATAACTGCTAAAAATACATAATTTTCAAAAAGAAGATTTGGCTTAGCCAATTCATCTTACTGGTCTTCTGAATGTCATTGACACCATTGGCAACTTTTAATCTCCAAGGGTAGATATTTTTCTATGAATAATAATCTTTTTGAAGATTCCTTGGCAAATCTGAATGGGCATTCTAGTGCCTCACTTTCAGTGTGAGTTTATGTTTGGGGTCAACTCCATTACTAGCTCAAGACTACAAAATTCCTGTCTTATATGCCTACCTCCTGTCTCATACGCAAACACTACAAAACTGTTAGTAACATCAACCACTCTTTCCAGTACTGATCCTTTATGGAAAAATCTACCTACATTTATTAAAAATGAGGTTTCGTAGCAGACCTAGCCCTTCACTAAACTGGAAGCAGGAAGGCATGGTCCTAGTCCTCATTGAGCATAAGGACCAGGAAGACAGATTGTCTCAGTATGTGACAATGAGATGCCAATCCGGTCACAGTCAGTGCTGGAAGCTGGAAGAGGAGGGCAAATCTCTTTGGAAAGGGATGTACCAAATCAAAACTAGAGCTGAAGGGAACACTCGGATTTGGGACCATCTTCCCGTAACTTAGGGTTGAGAGACTCAGGTGAGTGGGTCCAGTTCTATTTGGACCAGCTCTGCTGGAACTCCCGAGGAAGGAAGGGTTAAGGAAGGATTAAAGATGCTATGTAATCTGTAGTAGGGGAAAGAATTGCAAAAGTATATGTGAAGTCTCGCACTTAGTGAAAAAAGACCAGGAAAGGAAACGGTGGCCAGCCTACAGCTCAGATGGCTTTTTCTTATGGAGAATATATAGTTTATGCAAAACTACTGTGTGTGTGTATGTGAATGTATGTGAGTGTGAGTAAATGTGTGTAAGTGTATGTGTATATAAGAGAGAGTGTGGATGTGATGTGTGGATGTGAGTGTCTGTGTGTGTGTGTGTGTGTGTATGCATCATTTGTATGTCCCTGATTGGCACAGAGACTCTAATAATGAAGGACAGTAAATGATGAATCTAGAGAGGTGAAAGTCCCTCGGGATGAACTTTATAAGAAACATTCTACCTTTGCCTAGAAGGGAAATGACACCACTTCTTCCACTGACAGTGTGCGTCCCTCTCAGGACCAGCTGCACGCCTAGCTCCCCACACTGAGCACCTCCACAGGCTCCACGGTGACTGTTTACATCCACCTTTAGATTGCCCTGCATTCTCTCTCCAAGGAGGCTCAAGTACCTTGACAACAAGAACCAAATATTTCTACTATAGCGACCATGTTTAACATTTCTTGACACATCCTGGTATTTTTGGAAACATTTATTAGCCATGCTGGGTACCATTCTGTATATCAAATAAAATAAACATGATCCCTGGTCTCCTAGGGCAAGTGAGAGCAGCCCGGGACAGATCCTCAGTACATAATCCCTGCTCCCTTTTAGTCAATTAAGAGCAGTAGCAAGAGCTTTAGTTACACTATCAGGTGCCTTTCTTTATAAATATTTTTATAGGGCTTATTGGGTAAAGTGGTTTCTGTATAAGAATGAGAACTTGAGTTTGGATCCACATAAAAGCTAAACATGGTGGCATGCATCTATAACCCCAGCACTGGGAAGCAGAGAATGGCAAGTCTCAGGGGTCCACTGGCCAGCCAGTCTAGCTAAGACCCCAAGCTCTGGGCTCGGTCAAAGACCATGTCTCATGAACAAAGGTGGAGAAACAAAGAAGATGCCCCAGTGTTGGCCTCTGGCTTCCACATGGTCCTGCACACATACATGCATACAAATGTATAGCATGGAGATTGGGCTTTTGAATAAAAGCTACTCAAGCATATCTTCATATGTATAAATGCTTTTATATCAATTTACAAATTTTCTTATTTTCAATAGGAGACTGAGACTATCACAAATATACCAAAACCAAATAAAACTTCTATGATATTCAGGATATTCCATTGTCCTTGTGTTGTGAAAATAGTGGCACTTAGTTAGTGTCCAAAGAAAGCCCGGCCTCAAATATTTTAAGCATAGCACTGCACATCTGTAACCGTGGCACCTGGAAGCTAAAGCAGAAAGGGCAAACGTTCAAGACCATCTTGGGCTGACTCAATAAACAGAGACAGTTGAATTCCACAGAACACCAAGCTCCATTAATATTTTAAATCCTCTTACTTAGAATCATATAGTAAAGGGTTTAACAGTTGGAACGTTAGTTTATTATGATAGATTTTAATGAACTACATGTACAACTCCATCACAGAGTGGAAATTTCAGTCCAACCACTTCAAAATGGTTTTTATTGATTATCTGCCTTCCTGACGGTCTGTCTGTCTGTCTGACTGTCTGTCTGAGACAGAGTCTTGCTATGTAGCCCAGGCTAGCCTTGAACTTGCCGTGTAGCCCAGGCTGGCCATGAATTTGCTATCCTCCTATCTCTGCCTCCAATGTGCTGAGACCACAGGTTTTACTAGTTTTAAAATTATTTCTCAGAGAGGAATCCTCACAGCAGGGGTAGAAAAAGTGTCTAAGACATTCTTTAAAAATGCAGATTCTTGCTCCACCCCCATCCTACTGAAGTAGAAGTTGATGTCTAACAAGCCTTGCAAGCGGTTCCCCTGCACACTGACATTCAAGAGTGCTCTAAGAACACAAAGATTCTTAACAAAACTTTCTTATCTTGTTGACTGTTAGGACAGAAAGAGATTTGGTAGGTACATGGAACAATGCTTTTGTGGGGGTGGGGTGGGGGACAGATGAGGATACTAGGCCCAGAGATTATCAACAGCAACCAGAATCATAAGCAAAAAAATGTTCTAGCATAAAAGTGAGGGTCCATGACTTTGCATATCTGAAATCAACTTCATTTTTTAAACATGTATTTATTTTGTGTATGGGTACGTGCACACACCATGGCGCATGTGGAGAAGTCAACAGACAACTTGTTAGAGTCAGTTCTCTTCATTCCTGGGTTCCAGGTATTGAACTTAGGCCATAAAGTTTGGCGACTAGCACCTTTACCCACAGAGTCATCTCACTAGCTCCAAACTCCACTTTTTAAATGTCCATGCAAAAAAAGGTCCTTCCTATTTATTCATGGATCCTAATGAAGTTGTAGAACCAATCATATCTAAAGCATAAGCCACAAATATTTGAAGATAAGACAGACAGACAGACAGACAGACAGCACATGTGAGCAACAAAACCTTATTTTAATGAATCAATCAAAAACTCAGAAATCAAAAGTATCGGGTATGACATCAAATTCAAACCTAATCCAGCTCCGATAGTTCCCTGAGGAGCCTGAAACTGAGAATACCTCCTTAGACTTGTTTTTAAAACTTCTTTAAAAGGCTAATTAAAAAAAAAAGTTAAAGCCGGGCAGTGGTGTTGCACACCTTTAATCCCAGCACTTGGGAGGCAGAGGCAGGCGGATTTCTGAGTTTGAAGCCAGCCTGGTCTACAGACAGGACAAGTTCCAGGACAGTCAGGGGTACACAGAGAAACCCTGTCTCAAAATACCAAAAAAAAAAAAAAAGAAAGAAAAAAAATGTTAAAAGGATAATCTAATTTTTTCCAAGGTCAACTGTCAGCTCAAGCTGATGTAGCTGTTCACAGTTGATAGTTTCTGACATGGGTGGGGTATTGGGACACACACACACACACACACACACACACACACACACAGAGAGAGAGAGGATACAACCCACTCAGTTTTCTTTAAAGGGCTGGTCACTGGGCATTTGACCATGCACCAATGAATATATGGGCAACACAAATTGGTGCATTTTTTTCTTTTTTGTCCTTTTTGTTCTCCTCCTTATATTTTAGGGAAGAGCACAAGGGTGGGAGTAGACCTGGGAAGACAGGGAAGTGAGTGTGATGTGGTATATCATGTACAATTCCCAAATAATCAATGAAAATACCATGTTGGGAGAAGGAAGAAAGGAAGGAAGCAACATACTTGCTGTGTGGTTTGTGGCAAGTTACTTCACTACTCGGGCCTATTTCCCCTAGAGAACTCTTGAATTGCGTGTATGGTGTTGCATGTAAACTTCTCCACTGCATGTAAATGCTTTGTAAACGTTGATTGTAGCCCTTTCCATTATCAATATTTATAATCATATTACCAAGATGAGGTACAGGAAGGCAAGCCAATAGTCCCAGAACTTGAGAGGCAGCAAGTTCAAAACCAACATGGTCTATCCCAAGAACTTCAAGCTAGCCAGGGCTATGTAGCAAGACTTTGTGTCATTAAAATTTTAATTTACAAATTAAAATAGTATCACCAACCCTACAGTAAAGATTGTTCTCATGCTATTCTTCATTTATAGGATTCCAGAAATACATTACTATTTTTATTTAATTTAATGAGCATTTTTTTTTCTCTCTGTATATCTGTATACTACATATGTGAAGTGTCCTCTGAGGCCAGAAAAAGGGTATTAGATCCCTAAGACATGGAATTATAGCTGGTTATAAGCCACTGTGTAGGTGATGAAAATTGAACCTGGATCCTTTGGAAGAGCAGAAAATGCATTAACCTCTGAGCCATCTCACCAGCTCCAGAAATATATTATTCTTAAAAAATGGTCTGTCTGTACTGTTCTAACTGCACTAGCTTCTCCTGATACCATCATGCCATGATCAAAGGCATCATCAAAAACTATGGTTTTTCTATAGCAAATTACCCTGTGCAACAGTTCCATTTCTAAGTTGAGCCTCAAAAACATCCACCGAAGGCTTTGAGCTATCAGCTTCAGAGGAGTTTCATCGGCAGGCACATACTCTTATAATTATTATCACCCAAGCAAAACCTTCAGAATATTTTATAACAAGATTTTTGCGGTTAGAAGGGTTCAGAGTTCATAGTTCCTCACCTCATGTACCTATGAAAAGGGCTTCAAGGATATTTTCCAAGAGCAAAACACCTTCAACCATGCAGATAGAGAAGCAACAGCACCCTCAACAATCCCTTCTCGGTGGGAAGCTCCTTACCCGGCTGTGGAATTTGGCAGTTCGGTAAGACTTGGGCGACAAGTTGTATACTGTGTAGTGGTCGAGATGTCTGGAATCCAAAAAGCTGCGAATGTCATCAACCTGATTCCTGAATCCTATGTCAACACTATCCACAGGAAAGGACATCACTAGGAGAGGTCACACAGAAAGAAAACAGGTTACCTAGATCTGCTGTCAGGATGAACAGCCCCTCAGAGCAGCCAACAAACATGAGAACCTTACCGATAATCCTGGAGGTTACGTAAGTGAAGTCTAGGTCTCCCTTTGTGTAGCTAAAAGTGAGGGGAGAGAGGGCACTCATTAGAGCAATCCAGATATGTCAAGGATTCTCTATCACTTAAACATCATGAACAGGAACCCTTCCGGTGTCGTTTGATCTCAATCTCTTTCCTCTAATCACTGAGAGAAGGTAGCCCACATCCTCTGGCTTCACCATCCACCCATGCATGCTGCTGCCCTACAGAGCCCCCCCCACACACACATACAAGCAATGGCAATCTCAGAATAGAACTGCCATGTCTTTCCTAACACCGACAGTTCCAGAGTGCCTGTCCACCTGGAACTCTCTTTCCTAATTGTGAACTGCTATGAGGAAAGAAAGAAGTGACTGAGAAAAAGCAAAAGACCCTATGTTCCTTCCTACCAAGGTCTTGGTTAAACAACAGAGGAAATAGGAAAGTTTGCCTTTGAAACAAGATTAAAATGTCAGTAAATATATTGGACTTGACATTTGACTTCTGATTCAAAACTGTACATACAGACAGAAAATAAATGGTTTTATAATTCTTAAGAATAAAAACTACTACATTATTTAAATAAGAATTTTCATATAGGGGGAAGAGAAATTTACTTCCCCCACTAAATAAATGTTGAAGGACTGCATGATACAAAGGTTCTGTTTCCACTTCAACCCTCATAGTGCCTGTGCACTATCTGATCTAATTCTCTAGCCACTCGGAGACACAAATCCTATCAGATAATTTGACAACTTGCCTTACACCATATAGTTTATAAGCACAGACTCTGCATTGTGAGCCGCAATGTTTATAAAGCCAAAGTCAGTGACAATCCTATGCTAGCGTACCAATGAGCTGAGACCCATCAGGCTGTACTTGTAGCTTCAAAAGAACTTAACATTATGGTTTATGTTGATCAGAGTCAAAATTATGTCACAAAGTTGACACTATGTCAGTCCAATAAGAGGTTGGCAAGAAACCAGATCCCTTGGAAGCCGGGGTACCACCAGCCTCGTCCGGAAGAATAGACACACCTGCTAACAGACTGGATGACTCTGGAGGATGTATCCTTGAGGGTATCTTTCAAGTTGTCCTTCAGGTTACTGAAGAGCCTCCCTGCACCACCTTTCACCATGTCAAAAAGGCCTCCCCCATAGCTGGGCTCCATGTCTGGAGACGAGGCACCTGTAATGGGAAAGCAGAAAGTTACTACAGCACTGAACACCAATCTCGCTTAATCCCACAACACGCATGTCGTGTCTAAAAGGCCGGAACTGTCCCAGCAACTGTGGACTGCTCTCAGAATACACTGACTGAGTGTTAGCAGAGAGTTCAAGGTAAGTCGTTGAATATTCAGTCTTAGGAATAGGGGTCTCCAGAGTCATGCCATCTGTACTGGCTGGTTTTGTGTGCCAAACTTGACACAGGCTGGAGTTATCACAGAGAAAGGAGCTTCAGGTGGGGAAGGGCCTCCGTGAGATCCAGCTGTGGGGCATTTTATCAATTGTGATCAAGGGGGGAGGCCCCTTGTGGGTGGTACCACCTCTGGGCTGGTATTCTTGTGTTCTATAAGAGAGCAGGCTGAGCAAACCAGGGGGAAGCAAACCTGTAAGGAACATCCCTCCATGGCCTCTGCATCAGCTCCTGTATCCTGACCTGCTTCAGTTCCAGTCCTGACCTCCTTTGATGATAAGCAGCAATTTGGAAGTGTAAGCTGAATAAACTCTTTCCTCCTCAACTTGCTTCTTGGTCATGATGTTTGTGCAGGGATAGAAACCCTGACTAAGACACTGTCCAACACCAAGGCCTCTATCCACAGAACATATCCCTTCCATTGTGCCTAGAACTGTGTAGTGGTCACTGCTGTGACTTATCAGACACTTCAGTTTCTCTTCCCTTGTGACTACATGAAATTGTATCCCTGGTGGCTAGCAGTAGTCAGCACTATTGATATCTGGGTCAAGTACTTCTTTGTTGAAGTACCACCTGCTTCACAGGGTGCTTAGTAGAATTCTTAGCCATCACAGAGTCTGACACTACCTAGAGATCCAGGCATTCTCTGGGGGCTTGGAACATAGCCTCTTGCAAATGCAAGAAAGAAGATTCTGTTTTAGTTGAATTTTTTTTTCCCTGAACTCTGATCAAATGAGGTAATTTTCTTTGTGCTTACTGGCCGGAATAATGTTTGCGTTTTAAATTTCGAGTACCTACTATACTCTTATATATGCCTATAAATATGCCACTCCTCTATACTGATCACAAAAGCTACAGATGCCAGATGCATCATTAGGAATCTATTGCAACATGCAGCAGTATTGGAAATTGCCAAGAGCGGCAAATACTGGTGAATAAATGAATGGACATGCGACCAAATGTTAACAGTGTTCTCTATTTCCTGGACTTTCCTATCAGCCAGAGCACTACTTAGACCATCCATAGAGGAACAGTTCCCCACAATTGGAAATTATTATTCTTACTGATAAACGGTGAGACAGGGCCTCATTCTGAAGCCAAGGCTGACCTGGAATTCACAGTGATCCTCCTGCCTCAGCTCCCCACATGCTAGGACTACATTTTTAAGCCACTATGCCCAGCCTATTACTCTAATTTCTACAGTAGGAGAAATGGAGTCTCAAAGAAGAAGGCAGCTCATCGACAGTTTCAGCTAACTAGAGGAGTCAGCCATTCATACCCATGTATGCAATTCTAAAATCTGAATGAGAACCAGCCCCATCCCACCATCTCCAGCCCCACGCTAGTCTACAATTCTGACAACTGCGATCAAAATAGTCTTTCCTTGCTATTTCTTCATGACTCTCCTCCAAGCCAAGAAATAGCCATCTTAGAGAATTAGGCTGTTCCTAATTCCCAAGGATCACCCCAGCTGAGTTTATGAACTGTTGCATTCTCTCTTGGAAGGTCATGAGACCCTCACCTAAGTACCCAACCACTCGCACTAAGATGCCAAAGCTTTTAAGTTCAGACTCCATTTTAGAGAACCTGACCTAAGTTTGAACTCAGGTAAACTGTTGGCTGGAATCTAGCATTAGTGTCCAAGTTGCCCCCCAACAAAACCGAGCCTAGCTCTAGTTTCTAGGCTAATCCCCAACAAGACTAGCGTTTCCAGGTTACACCCTCAACAAGACCAGTGTCTCCAGGTTATTCCCCCAACAAACTTGCACCCCAGGTTACAAGCCCACCCCCTGCCTAACAACCACCAATATAGAGGGGAGCAGAAGTTAAGTTTATGATATGACTCCCAGCACCAGCCAATTGTGTTAAAGGCCACAGCAGCTTTCCAATTAGATGCTTGCACACGTATTCTCTGCTGCTTACTATAAAGCCTTGCCCCCATAGACATTTGGCCCCCATCACCAAAACTGTCCTGCGTGGCAGTGGTTCATTGTGGGGGGCCTGAGCTAGCTCAAATAGAATAAAGATCCTGCTGTGAGTTGCATCAGATGGGCTCCTGTGTGTATTTTTGGGGATCATTAACATTTCCCTAGCACAACAACACCTGGTATATGCACCTCAACCTTGGGTAGTGGATAAGCAGAGAAGACTTGGGAGAGGTGGAGAATCCATCTATACAACTAGAGGGAAGCACTCATCCCTGCCGAGTAAAGGAAAGGCCTGTTGGGGGAAGAACACTCACAGCCCTGTAAGTAACCCCTCATGTACACAGGCACTGTAACAAAGCCCAATAAACTCATTGGTTCCCTGGAGTGGAGTTCGGAGGAGTCGTGCTTCAATGTGTCATTGGGGCCTTAGGAGTCAGGATAGAAGGACATTGCTTATGTCCTCTAGGAAGGAATTTCATCACTTCTGCCTCATTCATCTCCAGCTCCTGTAATCACCTCCTGATCTTCTCATCCTCCTAGTGTGTGTATTTCATCTGGAAACGCCCAAATCTGCAAATGTCAAACCAACCACATGTATGCATTATGTAGGCAGTCTGAACTCTGGTGACCCCTCTGCTCCATAGCCTGAGTGAAATGCCAGGGACTGGTCTAACAGCAGTGAAGACAAATGCTACAAGCATTAAGATGGCTCTCTCCTGTTCTGCTTCCTATTATATTCCATACTTTTCTATTGCTAAGATTGAAAACAAGGCAACTCATCAATGGAAGGGTTTCTCTGGGCCTCTGGTTCCAGAGGGATATGAGTCTGTCAGGATGGAGCATTGGCCCAGTGAGCAGTAGGTATGTTGGCTAGAACAGCAGCTGAGATCTCACACCTCAAACTGAAAATAAAGAATAGAGGACACTGACTCGAAATGGTGCGAATTGTTTGAAACCTCAAAGCCTGCCCACAGTGACATACTTCCTCCAGCAAGGCCACATCTCCCAGTCTTCCATAAACAGCCACCAAACGGGGATCATGTCTGAGATTTATGGAAACATCTCGTGCAAACTACCACACCTATGAAAGAGGGCAGATTATCTCCCTTTAAGAACATGCATGAATGAAAAATGGCATCCTGTTTTCATTTTAAATGTACTGAGGATAGAGAAGCATAAAATGCTCTCACCAGTTACACCCCAAAGTGCTCTGTCTGCACACCATCCTCCCCACTTTCAGGGAGGACATCAAGTTGATTATCTAGACATCTTGCTGACTCTTAGTTTCATGCTGGCACAGAACACTGAGGCACAGGCCTATTAAACGATATCAATGTCTTTGATCACCAAAAGCTCACTCCTGACATCTCAGATCTCATTCTGCTCATTAGCGCCCTAGAATGCTGTAGAAGCCAGAATGACTTTCCGGAGCTCATTTATAACACCCATACATCCCAACCACATCACGTAAGCCATGCATGGCTCAGAAGGCACGATGGCTCATTTGGTGGCCATGCCAGCTTTTCTCAGTGAGCAACACTGGGTGTCAAGAGTAGAGATTCTGCAAAGGGTAGTTTTGTCTCTGCTCAATAAAAAAAAAAGGGAAAAGAGCTTTCAAAAACCTAGCGGAGCATGGAGCTAAATGACATGGTCAGAGAATGGCAATGCAGAAGAAAACAATAGCCTCAGTCCAGCGAGACTGAGCTCTGGAAAACCCAGTCACTTGTCTGTCTTTATATAGTCTAAGAAACCCCAAATGACTTTCCTATATTTTAACTGTCTGGGAAAGAAAAGTCAAAAGGCGCACCAGTTCATACCACATGACAATTTTCTGAAGGTTGACTTTCCACGTCTAGAAGTAAAATGTTATTGGAATGTGGAGCAAGAGGTGTAGCTCAATGGTAGATCATGTACATGGCATGCACAAGATACGGAGCAGAATGATACTTGTGTGTCGCTGTCTGGTCAGTGGCTGCTTCCATGCCGCTAGGGTGGAGCTGAACCACCATGACACACCTGACAGCCTAAAATATTTACCAGCTGACTTTTCAAGGAAAGTTTATTCACCTCTGAACTAGATTATCCACCTTAAGTGCTACCTATGGGGATCATGCTAGCCAGGGTCCTTGGGCATCCAAGGATGGAAGACAGTACCAGGTAAGAAGTGAAAGTGTATGAGTACCATATAAGGAGAAAAGTCCCAGCCTCTGTTTCTGCTCCAGGCAGATTCTTATCTATGACGTTTTGTCTTTTTAAAACCTAAGCCCACAAAAGGCACATGTCAGAGCCGTACCCTGCCTCCCCACTAACCAACTCTGTGTAATTCCCAAGAATGTCTGAAATGAGTTTCCCTGGGGATTATCAGTACTTGGGAGAGCAGCATCACCACATTGTATCTGGCACACAAATTGCCTGTCTAGTTCTTACAGCACTGTTGAGTCTTGGGAGAGGACACCTCCTCCTGAACTGCTCACACTGTCTTTTCACCCATCAGCATTAACCTGGTTTTTAAGGAAGACTGGAGGCAATGAATACCCATTTGGGAAATACACCCTTCAGAGGCTGGCATAGTGTCCAGGTGGTCCCTACCGCCTCACCATGTGAGAGAGGTAGAAAAGCAGGTGAGGCTGCCCTTCATGGTCCTCGCATCCACCTGTGACACCCGAGTCAAGACACTGAGAAGCACCGAGGAAAGAGATGGAATATGTTGACAAGGGCCTCACAGCCCACAGTGAACACTATCATCCCCCACACACACCCACAGCTCCTGCAGTGTACCTGTCAAGGGTACTCTGGACTGTGTGCAGTCTCATTTGGTAACTCCTAAGAAGGCATACTCCCCCGTGCAGCATTATATCATGAAAAGACTCAGAGACGAAACAAACAAACAAACAAAACCCATACTGACCATGGTATTGTTTTGAGTAACCAGAAACTACAAATGATGTACTTTAACATATCTTTAATTGTATGTGTATAGATGTACTTTAGTTATGTTTCTGTTGCTGTAAAAAGACATCATAACTAAGGCAACTTATAAAAGAAAGCACTTAGTTTGGGGTTCATGGTTCAAGAGGGTCATAGATCTATGACATCACAGTAGGGAAGCAGCAGGCATGGTACTGGTACAGTAGCTAAGAACCCACATATTGAGACAGCAACCATGACGGGGGTGGATGGGGGGGAATGAGCGAGCTAATTGGGAATGGGGTGGACTTTTGAAACCTCATCCACCCCCATGACACAACTCCTGGCCACACATCCCAATCTTTTCCAAATTGTCCCACCATTGCAGACCAAGCATTCAAATCTATGGGCCATTATCATTCAACCACCACAGGGTGTCATGTACATACCCACTGGCCAATGGAGGCCAGCAGGGAGCACTAGAGCCTTTGGAACTGGAGCTACATAATGTGGGCCATCCTGTGGGTGCTGGCAACTGAACCCAGGTCCTCTGGGAGGACAGCCAATGCTCTTAATTGCTGATCCATTTCTCCAGCCCCAAATGATATATTTTTAATGGTAAAGAAATTTATTGAGTATTCCTAATAATGCTATGTAGTAACTCTAATTAGCTTGTATGTGTGTGTATATGTATATACAAGTTAATTATAATTACATGTATATATACATAAATATACACACATGTAATTAACCATTTAATTACCCTGTAGAAGAGTAGAGTTAGTTACAACTAATCATAAAAGGAAAACCAAAATATAAATGTTATATGCAATACTGGTAAGAAATAAACACTGAAGTGTAAAGAAAGAATTAAGAAGTGTTATATACCTTGGGGGTTGTAAGACAGGATGTGGTATAATCCAGGCAATCCTTGGGCTCCATGTACAGCTGAGGATGACCCGAAGCTCTTTCCTAAAGGATCCATTTCCCCAGTGCATACACCACCACAGCCACCTCATAAATTATAATTAATATAAAAGAATAACAACACTACCCCAGACTTAAGAGATGCCTCTTATGACCAGTTACTGACCTAAATGCCTAGTTCGCAGTGACACTAACCTTCACATTACTCTAGTGGCCCTCCACTGTTCTTCCTATTCATGCAGGAAGACAGATTCGTAGGCCCACCAGGAAGCTACCCAAGCTCCCGCCGTCACTGTGCTAGGGTTTACAGTCAGCCACACTGTTCCAAAACCCAGGCTTTTACCCACTACATTTTCAAATGACATTGAATTATAAAGTGATTTTTTTTTTGGTTTCTTTAAATGACTGAATTTTCTATATTTTCTATGTCTCACAGCTTCACAGTTTAAAAACACATATAAAATAAGAACAATAACCAAGTGCTTTACTATTGTAGCTCAGTACACATTTACTAAACAGCTGTGGGGCCCTTCTGTGCATGACAGTTCTAATAGGAAAGTTTTTCAATGGCCTCTGAGAAGAAACCCTGCTTACCCCAGCCTTCTAGCAGCATCTATGGCTCTCTAACGACAAGCAGGTTGAGCATCCTTCTGCCAAGATTCCATCTAAGACCTGGGTCCAGGACCTTAAGGATAGAGAAGTAATGGCAGGGAACACTTGGCAACAATCACAGGGCTGAGGCTATCTGCCCTCCTCAGCGGGTCCTCCAGGCCTCCACAAAGACACCTCCTCGGTGTCTTCCATCTGTCCTCTTTCCAGAAAGCTCTATCCCTAGTTCTAGTAACTGTTACCATTCAAGGCCAGCTGGCTTGTTAGGTAACACTGATAAAAACCAACATCGCTAATAGAATCTTGTTATGTTCACATTCTTTTTCACCAGGGTCATTTTCCTGTGTGTGTGTGTGTGTGTGTGTGTGTGTGTGTGTCACCATGCTACACTTGTCACCTGGCATCTACAAGGTAAAGGAATGAAATCCTAGACCACAAAGTGCCTTGGCACGCACCGCCAGCTCCTGTTCCAAGAATAAACCATGCCTTTGCAACTAAGCTTGGCCAAAGGCAAAGAATCCAGTGTCGTTGCCACAAAAGGCTTCCTTATCCCAAGGTAAAAGATATTTCCCAGCGATTAAACAAATAGATCATGTAGACATAATAATAAAATTCCTTATTAAATAGTCTGCTGCCTTGGTTTCCAGAACCACTGTCCCCCATTCAGCCTACTCCAGGGAGCCTTCGTGGGGAGAATACGAACTCTGGGGAAAGATGTCTTAGACTTGAGGGTGGGTCTTTCTACTCAAAGCCTAAATAAGCTGGAGCATATCATTATATTCCTGTTATCAATAGGATCAAAGGAGAGCATGTAGACTGAGGATTTGAAGGAATAAATCCTTTTTAAAATGATCAGGAATTTTAGTTTGCATCCTTAGAAATTCAGCTCTCATATAGTAAATGATGCCAGGGATTGCCTACAAGAGCAAGCCAAAGAGCATAGGTATCCTAGCACATGAAATAAGTTTAACACAGAAAAATAAAGTTATGCAAAAAAAAGTAAAGTTATGCAAAAAGTATTTGACACTCCCTGTGCCAAACAAGGAGGTAGGGAACTGAACTAAACAAAGCTGGCCGTATTAAAATGCAGACTGCTTATTACTCAGAGTGGGTTCAGATCTCACTTTGCAACTAGAAGGGCATGCAGCCTACAGCTGCTATATAACAGTCTCCTGACCTGCGGGAAAGAAGCGCCCACATGCAGCTGTGGGAGGACTGTGGGAGCTAACGTCTGCTCTCAGCTTACGCCCGGCCATATTGCGAACACCCAGTAAATGACAGCAGAGGCTGTGGAGAAATCCATGACCAATGCAGCCGGCATCACAAAGGGCCACATTGTTCTGATTCATAGCTGGAACAACCAGACTGGAGAGTGATACAGCAAGGAGCTTCTAGATACTGTGCATGGAAAGTTTTCACAAAGGGGATTCAGAATCAAAACAGAAGCAGAACTTTCTATATCTCTGAGGTCCTATTTTCCATCTTGTAGAGTTCTGGTAGAGGGCACCTATTATAAGCTACTGGTAGAACACTAGCATTCAGATTTGATACTAGGACATGGACTTGATATCACCATTTTTAAAATATTCTGTGACTTATGTGAATATAAAAGACAGAAATGAATTACATGATTCCCTAAGTCCCCTCCAGTTCTAAAACCCTTCGATGGCATCATCTTTATAATAGATTATAATAGAAAGACTTCCTATTAAATGGCCTAATCTAGGCACTCTATTAAGTAGTTTCCATAAACTACAAAATTAGACCCTCATACTATGCACATGGGCATGTAAGCATCTGTTGTAGTTAGCTTCTGTGGTCAATGTGACACACCTGGGAAGAGATAACCTCGGTTGAGGAATCGCTTTCATTGGATTGGCTTTTGGACAATTCTGTGGCACTGTTTTTGATTGCTAATTGATATAGTCCTACTGTGAGTGGGAACATTTGCAGAACTGTGAACCTGGGTCACTGAATGTGAACCAGAGGTAAGCAAGCAAGCAAGCAGCATCTTCCACAGACTCTGTTTCAGTTCCTCCCTCCTTGAGCTCCTGCCCTGGTGTCCCACAATGATGGACTGTAAACTGAAAGCTGAAATAAACCCTTTCCTCCCCCACATTACTTCAGGTTTATCACAACAACAGAAAGAAAGCAGCATCCCTGTAGGAAAAGCTGGGCTCTGCTTAGGTTTAGGAATGATATTGACAAAACCCCACAGAGGGCCGGCCTGCTCCAAGGCTTCAGTTATTACTTACCTCCCGACCCTGCCTCCTTTTGTGAGAGTCTTTGTCTCTCATGCCCCCCATGCCATTTTCCACATTACTTTGCAACTTCACCTCAGGAGCAGACTGATCTGCATAAAAATGACTCAACTCCCCTGCCTCCAGACTCCAGTAACTGAGAGCCAATTTAATGCTTTTCCACATCTCCCTAGGGGCATAGAGGACCCAGCACATAGTATGAGCTCAGTAAACATATGTTTGATGAGATATAATGTTTGATGAGAGCACCATAAAATAGATAAGGAGAGTTAATTAAGAAACCAATACTAGCCATTCTTTCCCAAAAGAATCTACAATATCAAAAGAAAGAAAGCAAGCAAGCAAGCACATGGTGGCTTATCCCTTTAATGCCAGCAGTCAGGAGGCAGAGGCAGAAGGTTCTCTGAATTTGAGGCCACCCTGGCCTACAGAGTGAGTTCCAGGTTATCTAGGGCTATGGGGGAAGGGGGGGCGCAGGGGAAGATAAGAGTAGGGAGAACAACAAATATAGTGTGGGTGAAAACCACATTGAGCTCCAAATTTGAAACCAGGCTACAACTGGCAATCCAAACTCTACCCAATGAAACCTCACATGAAACAATATTCAGGTGGTATCTATTTGAACATAGTCAGTAGACAGTCAAAAAGGCTCAAAGAAATAGATGCTCCCATGGTTAGAATTAGCTAACATATACTTTAAAGCTCATAAATATCTTCAAAGAACTTAAGAAAAAAGTCTTGAAAAAGATAGGGAAGGAGAGGGAGAAGGGAGATTCTAGAATTGAAAGTAGATTATAGAGCCTCCATTTGCAGCAGGGAACCAGGCAGCTCCAAAGCCTTCACAGCCCACCAGGAGAGAGTGATTTTCCAGCAGCCATTTCACTTCTGAGCACGGAGGTGAGATCTCCACCTTCTCTATGGAAGGGAACAGCTAAGAGCATACGGGGCATATGATCAGTGGAACTGCTGGGACAGGAGTCTTCCTGCTGCCATCTGCAGCAGGGAACCAGGCAGCTCCACAATCTTCTGTGCACAGCCCGCCAGGAGAGAGTTGGTCTCCCAGGAGTACAGACAGAGGCTTACAGGCCCATAGGAGGGACAAGCTCCAGCCAGAGACAGCAAGACCAACTAACACCAGAGATAACCAGATGGCAAAAGGCAAGCACAAGAACCCTACCAACAGAAACCAAGGCTACTTGGCAACATCAGAGCTCAGTTCTCCCACCACAGCAAGTCCTGGATACCCCAATACACCAGAAAAGCAGGAGTTGGATTTAAAGTCTCATCTCACGATGCTGTTAGAGGACATTAAGAAGGACATAAATAACTCCCTTAAAGAAATACAGGAGAACATGGGTCAAAAGGTAAAAGCCCTTAAAGAGGAAACTCAAAAAACCCTTAAAGAACTACAGGAGCGCATGGACCAACAGGTAGAGTTCCTTAAAGAGGAAACACAAAAATCCCTTAAAGAATTACAGGAAAACACACACACACACACACACACACACACACACACACACACACAAAACCAAAAACCAAAAAACAAAAAACAATAGACAAACAAACAAACAAAAAAAAAAACAAGTGAAGAAACTGAACAAAACCATCCAGGGTCTAAAAATGGAAGTAGAAACAATAAAGAAATCACAAAAGGAGACATCTCTGGAGATAGAAAATCTTGGAAAGAATTCAGGAGTCACAGATGTCATCAACAACATAACATAGGAGTCATCAACAACAGAATACAAGAGATAGAAGAAAGAATCTCAGGGGCTGAAGATACCATAGAAAACATTGAGTCAACAGTCAAAGAAAATGCAAAATGCAAACAGATCCTGAGCCAAAACATCCAGGAAATCCAGGACACAATGAGAAAATGAAACCTAAGGATTATAGGTATAGAAGAGAGTGAGGATTTACAGCTTAAAGGGCCAGCAAATATCTTCAACAAAATTATAGAAGAAAACTTCCCTAACCCAAAGAAAGAGATGTCCAAGAACATGCAAGAAGCCTACAGAACTCCAAACAGACTGGACCAGACCAGAAAGACCTCCCGGCACATAATAATCAAAACACCAAATGTACTAAGCAAAGAAAGAATATTAAAAGCAGTAAGGGAAAAAGGTCAAGTAACCTATAAAGGCAGGCCTATCAGAATTACACCAGACTTCTCACCTGAGACAATGAAAGCTAGAAGATCCTGGGCAGATCTCATACAGACCCTAAGAGAACAAAAATGCCAGTCCAAACTACTATACCCAGCAAAACTCTCAATTACCATAGATGGAGAAACCAAGATATTCCATGATAAAACCAAATTTACACAATATCTTTCCACAAATCCAGCCCTACAAAGGATAATAGATGGAAAACACCAACACAAGGAGGGAAACTGCACCCTAGAAAAAGCAAGAAAGTAATCTTCTTCCAAAAAATTCAAAAGAAAGTAACCACATAAACATAAAAATAACATCAAAAATAACAGGAAGCAACAATCACTATTCCTTAATATCTTATAACATCAATGGACTCAATTCCCCAACAAAAAACATAGCTTAACAGAAATATTTTTCATGTAAATCTTCAGTTTTATCAGAAAAATGTTTGTAATTCCTCTTTCAATCAATTTAGCAGTGTTTTTTATGTCTACCATTTTGACTGTATTATTTTCCATAATAATCTTTAATTTTAACATTTTTTCTATATATTTCTTCAATTTTATCAGAAATATTTTCCATGTAAATCTTCAATTTTGTCAGAAAATGTTTATAATTCCACTTTCAGTCAACTTAGGAATATTTTTATACCTACCATTCTATCTGTATAATTTTTCCAATGTGTTTTTCTATATATTTCTTCAATTTTATCAGAGATATTTTCTATGTAAATCTTCAATTTTATTAGAAAATGTTTATAATTTCACTTTCAATCAATTTAGGAATATTTTTGTGTCTACCATTTTATCTGTATACTTTTTCCATGAAATAGTCAATTTTAACATGTTTTTCTATATATTTATTCAATTTTATCAGAAATATTTTCCTTGTAGATCATCAATTTTATCAGAAAATGTTTATAATTCCACTTTCAATCAACTTAGAAATATTTTTATGCCTACCATTTTATCCATAATTTTCTATGATAATCTTCAATTTTAATATGTTACTTTATATTTTTCTACAATATTATTAGAAATATTTCCCATGTAAATCTTCAATTCTATCATAAAATGTTTCTACTTCCTTTTTCAATTAATTTAGCAATTTTTTTTATGTCTACCATTTTACTCTTTAACTTTCCATGGAAATTGTCAATCTTACTGTGTTTTTCTATATGCTTATTCAATTTTGTCAGAAACATTTTCCATGTAAATCTTTAATTTCATCATAAATGTCTTACTTCCTTTTTTAATAAAAAATAAATAAGAAAAAAATCCAAAAAAAAAAAAAACAAAAAAAGAAAGTAGAAAATGAAAATTTTGTTAAATAAACTTGAGGGCAGATAGTGGTGATATGTGCCTATAATCTCTTAGATGAGCACTTAGAACAGTGGTTCTCAGCCTTTCTAATGCTGTGACCCTCTAATGTGGCTACTCATGTTGTCGGGAGATCACAACCCAAAGTTTGAGAACAATGACTTAGAAGGACAGGATAGGAGGATCATTGGTTCAAGGCTAAGGTGGATTAGAATAGTAAGATCCTGTCTTAAAAACAAAGGCTGAAAACTATAAGAACAAACTAGTAAACTTTAGGACATCAACTTATACCACCAAGCAGGGTGAGTGAGTGTCCCTTAGGTTCCAGAGGGCTTGGAGGTCAAACTAAAGAGTGTGAACTTTTTACCAAACTCTTTGTGTAACTGCTTGTAGAGTTTGGTCCTTGCCCTGACACACCAATGGCGAAATACAAGGGTCAGCAGATTTCCAAAGAGCTGCTCATACAGTAGGATTTTCTGACAAGGAGATTTTCCCAGGGATAGCACAACCTTTGGTGCAGCAGTTCTCAACCTGTGGGTCATGACCCCTTTGGGGGGTGGGCAGACACTTTCACTGGGGTCACTGAACACAGCATTAGGAAGATTGAGACCCATTGCTTTAGTGTTTATTTCAAAAGCCAGAATCCCACCCCAAGGCACTTGAAGGAAATTTCAAGGCAGTTTTTCAGCATCTAACTCTCTCAAATAAGTGTGAACGTAGGACCCAGGAATAGTCTGTGGTAGCTCATACAATACATAAAAATGCTCAGTGAAGGCTGGTGAGATGCAGAACGCAGCCAAGTGCTGACTAAACAGGGAGGATGAGAGGTCAGAAGACGAATCTACAGACAGAAAAAAAAAAAACCCACAGCAAGCACTCTGAAGAAAATCTGTTATTATCAACAAACAGAACGGCCACAGCAGGCCAAGGCACTAGCCCCTGCTCCTGAGGACCAGAGCTCTGGCCTGGGGACCCACAGGGTAGAAGGTGCGAACTGATTCTACTTCGAGCTGCCCTGTGACCTCCACATGCACTCCACGGTGTGCACACATACACATAAATAAATGTAACTAAAAAAGTTTAAGGTAACTGACTATTGCTTCATTTCATGGGTCTCAATGACAAAGAAAACTACCATTTTCTGTTGGCCCAACTTCTAGCATGGCTGTGGTTGATGAAACACTCTAACAAATGTAACCTTATCTCTTCTGTGTGGACACACCAGTCGCTGAGCAAATTCAGCCAGTGAGCGGGCTGATGCGCTTCTGTGCTTGGCTAGATGGAGTAGACAGCCAGCCAGGTTTAAACTTTGCTCACAGCAGCCATTGGCACACCCCCACCTGCTGGATCACAGACATGTGGTTCCTACCTTCTCTCTAGGCCCCTCCCATTCAAAGATTGACATTTTCCATGCTACTTTTCCCAAAGAGTCTTAGCTCCAGTGGCAGCTCCCTGATAACCAGGAAAAGAGAAAAGGCATTTGTTATAGGCATAGTGACAGAGAGGGTCTAGGCCAGCTGGGCTAGGTAGTACCTGCTATTAGCCAAGCACTTGGGATGCTGGGAACAGGAAGGGATTGAAAGTGAGGCCCTGGGCTGAGTGAGACGAAGGGAGGGAAGGAAGGGAGGGGAAGGAGAGAAAGAGATGATTTGTGAGCAAACAGACCTGGATAAACAACAGTCATCTTCCTTATTACCTAGATGATGGACAAATTATGATCTGCTTAGATCTCAGTTTTTCCAATTGCAAATTGGAAACATATGGCATCCTCCAACCATGTGTATGACAGGGATCTAACGGAAAGATAGATACGAACCCAACCATCACCTAAAAGGCATCGCATACAACTCTTGTTTACCTACCTAATCTTGTGTGAGAAAAGGAGGTGGGGGTAATAGACAAAAAAAGGGAAACCAAAAACACCACAAGGAAAGGAAAGAAGACATGGCATGCATCCCAGGACTGCCACATCCTCCATCCTTTTGGGGGTTGGGGAGAAGAAGGTCACTTGGCTTTTGGGTGGCTATTGCAAAGAGGAAGCCTAAGATGTCTTCCCTGTGGAGCACCTCATAGGGTACTTGTGTCACACATAAGAGGCACACTGTCTGCTACATTTACAGTCCAGCTGAGGGTACCCTGAGGCACACGAGTGTGGCAGTGATGGCTGAACTCACCGCCTGGGATGCAGGAGGCTTTCACCCTCAGGAAATGGTCCTGAAGAAGGAATCCTCCTGTGTGCCCCATCCTGCCAGCCCCTTTACCAATCAAAGAATGGAGTCTCTCTCCCTGCTCCTACTGCCAGCAAGCTGATCTGGCTGTCTTCCCTGCTTAATTATGCTCGAATAACCCCGACAAGGCTGGCTGAGCCTAGCTGTAAATCATGACAGTGGAAATCCTAAAATAAAAGCAAGATTAACGACATGACCTCAATCTTGACATGAAGGTCCATTAATTGGAAATCATGGCCTTAATTGAATTCTAGGCATAGCATCACCATCTGGATTAAATTTTCTGAAGCCCGTTTTCTCACCTCTATCAGGATAACTGACATGTGCCAAAGACAACTAAGCCTAATACTGAGCTCTGCAGAGAAAGACAGGTAATTGATTACTTCCCTGGCATCCGAGTTACCCAACCATCAGATCAGTCTGAAGTCACACTCTGAAGGGACCACCACCATCACTTCAACCATTCTGTTTCCTTCATGCTCACCCATGTGATGTGTAACATCCCTGAACCTCTGCTTTGAGATAACAGGTACGCCGGGCAGTGGTAGCACATGCCTTTAATCCCAGTACTTGGGAGGCAGAGGCAGGCGGATTTCTGAGTTCAAGACCAGCCTGGTCTACAGAGTGAGTTCCAGGATAGCCAGGGCTACACAGAGAAACCCTGTCTCCAAAAACAAAAACAAAAAAAAAAAACAAAAAAACAAAAAAAACCAACAAAAACAAACAAACAAACAAAAAGATAACAGGTACTAATAATAATGAAACACACACACACACAGGACTCAATAAGTTATCCCCCATATTCCTGTTTTTTATCATCAGCTATCATTACGAAAATCAGGGATGGGGGAAAGATCTGTGTGTACATGCTGCAACCTGACTGACTACAAAAATACCACAAATAGAATAATCAGTCACACCCAGCACCTTGTTGAGCTCAAGGCTGCATTTCTGTCTCTGCTTGATCTTTGACTTGATTCCAGTATCTCTTCTGTTTCCCAGAGCTTGCCAGTGAGCTTGTGTCTGGTTTGGGGACAGAGACACACATACCAACACAGAGAGGTGGGTAAAAGGGAGGAAGGCTGGAGCCTAGGGATGAGTCACGTAGATAACATGCTGTCCACAGCACATATTGCAGCCCAGACATAACTGGTTCTTCACAGAATCGGGCACCTTGAGATGTAATCAAAGCATGAGAGGTGAGACTAGGAAACTCAGTGCTTTTCAGCCCTAAGAGGCTGTAAGGACAAACTGACCTTCGAAGGAGACAGGCAGTATTTGAAACCACTGTGAAAGGTATGGAGATGACTCTGTTGAAGGCTTTAAGACAAACTTGAGAATAAACAAGAAGGGCTGAATGAAGCCATGATGGATATAAAGCATCCAGCATACTTCCCAGCATGTGCAAAGTATCCAAAGAATATCAAATTGAACTGAACTGAACCTGCCAAGAAACCAGAAGCTCTAACCCACTTTTCTTCCTCCTTTCCTTCCTTTCTTCCTTTCTTTTCTCTTGTGAGTGTTTGTTTTGCTGTGGCATATGTACAACTGTGTGCACTTGCATTTGAAAGCCAGAGGTAACATTGGACATCTTTCCCAATCACTCTCTACTTTTGTTAATTTTCTCATTACATTTATTCATTCATTTATCTATTTACTTATGTGAGGTGAGAATGTGTGTGTTACAGTGCACATGAAGGGGTCAGAGGACAACTTACAAGAGTCAGTTCTCTCCTTCTGCCATGTACAACCAAACCAGTCTTCAGGTTGGTCTTCAGGAGACAAAGACCATAATCTCATCTGCCCTGCCTTAGTGTTTTGAAACAGGATCCCTCATTGAACTGGAAACTTGTTGATTGACTAGACTGGCTGGCCAATGAGCCCTAGGGATCCCCTGTCCCCACATCTTGCAGGACTCAGGGTTACAGACATGTGACACTGAGCCTGGCTTTTATATAGGAGCTGGAAATGTGACCTCAGTTCCTTATGTTTGCATAGTAGGCACTTTATCAACGGAGCTATCTTCCTAGCACCCGGATTCATTTCCAAACCAGCTGCAATCACAGTGAAGTATAACTGCGTGCCAACAATAGTGGCCATTGTCTATCAACCACACTGTCAGTGCGCCCCAACCACAGGCCTACATCCATTATTCATGACATTTTTCATTGAGCTTTAGCATTCCCTCTTAAAGAAGAGCAAACTGAGGACCTGTCTTAAGCTATCTGACCTGATATAACAAAATGCCATAAACCAGGGCCCTACAAACAACAGAATTATATTCCTCTCAGTTCTGGAGGCTGGAAAGTCTAAGATCGGGTGAGAGAATATTGAGAGACAGTGGGAGCCTTTTCCTGTGTCCTCACACAGTGAATGAATCCTCTAGAGTCTCTTTCTTTAAAAGTAATATATTTATATATAATATAATATTATAAAACCTATACATATATATGCATAAATTATATATATGGGGGGGTTATCTCACCTTCACCTATATCTGTACACCACAAGCATGCTGTTCCCTCAAAGACCAGAAGAGAAAAATCAGATCCCCTAAGACTGGATTTACAGATACCTATGAGCCATTATACGGGTGCTGAAAATTGAACCCAGAATCTCCAGAAGAGCAGCCAGTGCTCCTAACCACTGAGCCATCTCTGGCCCCAAGAAACCAATTCCACAGCAACTGCTGTCATGATCCATTCACCTCCAAATGTCCATCACCACATCCTCAGTTTCAACATACAACTTTGAGTCAGGGAGCACAAATATTTAGTTCCTTGCAAGCAGGACATAAAACAAAAACCCGCAGGTCACACGCCCTAGCCTCTTCTCCATGACATCTCACCCCTGCGCTCTCCTCATGACATTGCCATTGCTGCTGCTTCCCATGTATTTGTTAAAAGCCTAAAACGCAAAGGGAAATAGGCAAGGCCAGGAGGTCTGCCAGCAAGAGGAAAGGCACACACAGCCTGACGGGAGTGATCTAAGAATATTTTCAAGACCAGACACCCAGCATGGGGGGAGCTGCTGGGCACCAGTGGCGGGGAAGGAAGACACAAATTAATGAAAACTACAGCTAGGACTTTAATAGGCAGGAGAAGAAGGGGGCGTCTAATCATGCACCCTCCTTCAGATTCACAAAGGGATAGGGCACAAGGCAGGAGGGTTTTCCTAGATGAATTTCTTTGAGATGCCTAGGCCTACCTCCCCATGCCCCAACACACACACACACACACACACACACACACACACACACACACATCTTTAGAGTCAGCATCTATTCAGACGTTTAGTCTTACGTTCACCAGATGCAAGCATGAAGGTTGTCGGTGTGGTAGCAGCACATAGGTGGGTAGGGCAAGGAGCCAGACAGCAAGCTGCGGTGTAGACTCCTCTCCCCACAGAACCATTCTGCAAGCTTTGGAGACTGCTCACTACCAAACCCCTTTGAGGGAGAAAAGCACATTGACACTAACAAACCCAAGGTCAAAGCCATCTGAAAGGAAGGTGACTGTGACTGAAAAAATTCCAACGTCATTAGAGGAATCTGGTCTCCCTCTGTGTTACCTTTAGATCTCAGGTAACATAACCAGGATTCACAGGCTCTGAGATTTCAAAGGCTTCCCCCTCTTCGACAACCACAATAGGGGTCTGAGTACAAAGTAGACAGCAGGCAAGGTTGAAAGCTGCGCCTCTCCATCTTGCACAGTGTCCTCAGAGAAGAATGGCAAGCGTGGGTGGCCAGGCACTTTGTAAGGCTCAGTGTCCTTCAACAGGAGGAAGCCATGTTTCTACAGAGCCTCTGTGCACACTGAAGGAGGGTGACACAGCCCTTACATTCAGGTTCCATTCAGTGCCTGGACCAAGACTATGTGTGAATATATAGATACACAGTCAAGCATGGTGGTCCCGGGAAGCTAACCTGGACTCCTGCTATGTGTCGGGTAGGACAGGAAGCTGTACGCATGGCATCTTCCTTTACGCTTTCAAAGGCTTGGCAGCAAAGGCCATACCACTCCTTCTTTATAGATGTGAAGACTAAACTCAAGGGGGCTACAGAGACTGACTGAGACAAGAGGCCTGCAAGCAAAAAAGCAAAGAGTTGCCAGGATCAAGGATCACGTCTGACTCCAGATGACCTGACTTTAATGAAGCCAGGCCACTGTGACCAAATAGCCAGAATAAACACAGCTAAACAGGTGAGGGTGCCCATAATCTCAGCATTCAAGAGGCTGAGGCAGAAGGGGCTCAGTCGTGGCTACATAGTAAGTGCAAGACCAACCTGAGCTACATGGTGAAATTTTGTTTCTAAATAGTGTGTGTGTGCTGTGTGTATGTGTGTGTGTGTGTGTGTGTGTGTGCTTATGGTGTGTGTGTGCTGTGTGTATATGTGTGTGTGTGTGTGTGTGTGCGCTTATGGTGTGTGTGTAAAGGGGGTGTGGTGTGTGCTTGATGTGTGATATGTATGCATGATGTGTGTGTGTGTGTGAGTGTAAAAGGGGTGTGGTGTGTGTGTATAAAGGGGGTATGGTGTGTGTGATATAGTGTGGTTTAGGGTGTGTGTGTGTGTATGTGTGTGTGCATGAGTGCTGTGTGTGTATGTGTGTGTGTGCTTATGGTGTGTGTGTAAAGGGAGTGTGGTATGTATTTGGTGTGTGGTATGTATGCATGATGTGTGTGTGTGAGAGTGTAAAAGGGATGTGGTGTGTGTGTATAAAGGGGGTATGGTGTGTGTGATATAGTGTGGTATAGGGTGTGTGTGTGTGTCCATATGTTTTCTGAATTACAGTCTCTACAGATGAGGCTCAATGCTGCCGTGCTGACCAGGGGAGCATGGTTACACAGCCTCAGCTCAGGCATCTCACTTCAGTAAGAAGCGCCAGCCCTAAGTGAAAGTCCAGTGGGAACCAGAGAGACAGAGGACTTCCCATTTACTAGGCATTTTCCACCTGCCACGTCCATTAAATCACATTTAATCCTTACAACCCCCTGCCGAGGCAGATCGCACACCTGATACATGAGGAGGAAATTGAGGTTTAGTAAAGTTAAATAATTAGATAAAGGCTGCACATCTAAGAAATAACACAAGGTCAGAGCAGATCCAGGTCTGCCCAGCTCTAAAGTCACACACTCTTGCTCTCAACCAGTTTGGCAGAGGGAAGTGAGTAGGCCTCACCACAGTCATCAGCTATGTTTGGATGGATGCAGAGAAGACTGTGCACAAGATGAGTCACACGGCTGCACTGCATGGGGAGGTGCCCACCTTTCCCTTCACCAGCTGTTGGGTTTTGGAGCCTGGACAAGGAGCTGAACTGCCTAATTGGACCTGGCCCCCAGGTTCTCCCAGCATCCCTTTGTCTCTGCCTATTACAGGGTATGACTAGCATATTCATCTATATACCCTGAACTTTCCAGACCAGGGGCTGGGCTCTAGAGAGGCTCTACACTATACAATTCAGACATTTTGCTTTCTCTCTCTCTCTCTCTCTCTCTCTCTCTCTCTCTCTCTCTCTCTCTCTCTGCATTTCTCTCCCCTAGCATGTACATGTTCTTCCTTTCTCCTCTTTCTCCTCCCTCTCTCCTCTGCCTTCCTGTCTACACGGCAACTTCCCCAACCTCCAGGTGTGATATCAGTGAACCTGCCCGAGAGCTGCCCTAAATAAACTTGCCTTTATATCTTTATATACTTTGTGATTTGGCTTGAATTGGCTGGCTTATTTTGCCTGCAGAGAAAACCTATTACCAGCCTCCATCACTATTCTGATAGAAGTCTGGCTTTACCAAGTTCAGGGCCAGCACAATATTACAGCCCCAGCCTTCCTTCCAACACTTCCATATTAGACACTCACCCCTTCCCAGGCCTGAGTCCAGACGCTGTAGGTATCCACACTCTGACCCACGAGGGTAATGCACAGATCCAAATCCCAAATGTCGGGGTGCCCTGAAGCAAATGATTCTTTGGATGGCAAAGGGAACTTAATTATCTGCTGACCAAGATGCCCCTAACACTTAGTAAACCTGTGAGTCTCAGACTTTATAACCCAAGGAAAATGTGACTTTAACTATATGGCAAGTATGGATAGAAACATCACCAAAGTGCATGTAGTGCTGGTTTGACTTGCCACTAATGGCAGCATTGTCTGTAGAACAGGAACATTCATGACTCTACGATGGGTTTTGTTCTCTCTGCTTGGGAGGCCCTAGTGATGACTATTATACAATGGGTGGCCAGCTGCAAGTACGTTCTGTCCTCTCTCTGCACTTGGCATTGACCTCAGCTGACTGACCTCTGCCCAGTGGCCCTGCTTGCAACCTTTAACAGACATCTTGCCTGTAACTCCTGGAAGATGGATGGGATAAATACAGTGCCAAATGCAAAGTGTGTGCCCAGCAGTCAGACAGGCAAATGTGCTCTGCTCCACCCCATGTGAACAGGAGCACATGTCATTGTTGTTCTCTTCTTTTCCTTCCCTCCTCTTCCTCCTCCTCCTCTTCCTCCTCCTTCTTGTCTTCTTCTTGTTGCAATGGGTTTTTTTCCTCAAATAATATATCCTGATTATGGTTTTCCTCCCTCTACTCCTTCTAGTTCCTCCCTACCCCCTCCCATCCAGATCCACCCCCTTTTTATTTCTTATTAGAAAACAAACAGGCTTCTAAGAGATAATAATAGTAATGAAATAAGAAAAAACAAAATCTAACACATCGGAATTAGACAAAACAAACAAAAGGAAAAGAGCCCCCCAAAAGGCATGAGAAACAGAGATCCAGTAGTTCTCACATTCAAGAATCCCATAAGAACACAAACCTGAAAGCCATAATATACATGCAAAGGACTGATAGGGTAAAAGAAAGAATAACACACACACACACACACACACACACACACACACACACACACAAACACACTTTTGTTTAAGGAAAAAGTCCTGACATGACATTATGAGGCAAGGAGCCTTCAAAGCTGGGCATGTGGCTTACCCTTAGTGATTAAGTGATTATTGTTGGAGATTGCTTCTGAGTTAGGGATGGGGGGCATGTGTCCGTTTCTCATTTCAGCTAGCTGTTTCTTTAGATAAACTGGGTAAACCTTTCTGGGCTGAAATTACATGGCCTGAAAGATGGGATAACACCATCTCCCTCCAGAAGCTATTCTGAGAATCTGAGATAAGTACATGTCAATGAAACCAGTGCTGGGCTGGGAAGGCAGCTCAGTGGGTTAAGTAATTGCTGTGCATAATGAAGACCTGAGCACTAAGCTCCATCCTTAGAACCCATATAACAAAAGTCATGTTAGCGACACAGTTGTGTAATACCAGTTCTGGGGAGGTAGAAACAGGAGGCTAGCCTATTGAATGAGCACCAACCTAATGAGAGACCCTGTCCCAACAAAACAAGTGGGTTGTTTCCTGAAGAATGACATCCAAGGTGGACCATTGGCTTCTGTATCCATGTGCACATGCACCTGCACACATGTGTGCTCACATAAGTGTGCACCTACACACACATGCACACACAAACATAGAAAAAAAAGGCCCCACTGTTGGAGCTGCCTGTTATTTATTTGTGTGCATCACTGAGCCCGTCCAGTGTCGAGACTATGGCAGGTAGCAGGAACCAGAAGGAGAAGAAGTCATGGTTGCTGCCCTCAAGCTTTGCATAATCTATTCACCAAGAAACATAAACAAAAAAGATGCATGTGCCATTTAGGAAGGACAGTGCTTGTGCACGGGGCATCAGAGGAGCTCAGCGGAGAGCATCTGAGGACAAGGACAGCTGACTAGAGATTGCAAGGATGGAGAGTCGGACCAGGTTGTTCCATTCTCTCGATCAATCAGTACACACCGCTAGGTATCAACCTTGATCCTATTCTCATATCTTGTATCCGACATTTCAGAAAATACTGCCTGTTTCACCCTTTAGTGTTAGTCACAACCCAACTCTATACAGACTTCTCCATTATCTAAAAGGAAGTGAGGAGATGGGAGCTGACGTGTTTGCACAGTGAAAAGACATACGCCAACTAAAAGGAGTCATCTATAAGACAGGGAACAGGGTAGGGAGACAGCTATAATTTGTATAATAATACAATTGTTATACAAATTGTAACCTGGAAATGCATTTAGTAATCATACTCCATCATTATAAATATAAGTTTTAAAGTAACTCCCCAAAATAAAAGCAAAATGAAACAAAAGAACTCGGTAAGTACATGTGGATGATATAACCATGCAGAGAAACACTCTCAAATGACTTGACTGAATAATTTGCTAAAGTGAAATCCACTGACCCCTCCCAAAGAGTACGATGCACTTTAAACGGTCTTGAGCTGAACTGCTACTGTATTCTATAGTTGTGTATTATTACATAAAAAAATAAGTAGTTATATAGCTATAATTTAAGATTTGGGATATGAGGCATAAAAGAAAACTACCTCATTAGAAATTCATGAGGGATTTCACCTTTTAGAAAGTTATTTGTAGTGCTGTCCCCTACAAAGCCTAGATACAGCTGCCCAGGAGTTGTGAGCTGTGTCCCTCCATGGAGACTGTGACCTCAAAACTCCACCTCCCTCTAAAAGGAACAAGGGCTCTTTGAAAACATGGTTGATCCTCAGAGACATGGAGCAGATACAGAGTTCAGGGAACGCTGCAATGGAGGTAGGAGCCAACAGAAAGGGCTCCCACTGTCCAAGGAGGAATCCTTTTAAGGATCAATAAAGTGCTAATTGAGGTTGAATAAAACAGGTATTATGTTGTAAAACATGGGTCCATAATAATAGTAAGATAAAGAAACTCTCAGTCACTGTTGGAAAAGACAAGGAAATCTGTTTTGTTAATTTTGTAAAAAAAAAAAAAAAATCAATCAAACTTTTCCCCTGCTAATTTTATGATTTTGCTAAATAAACTGCTCAGATATCTCGTGAGGAAGAATTTCTCCTCATTGAAGTAGCCCATCTAGTCTAGCTTTGTTTCTGTTTGCTGGGATAAAATACCCCAACAAACAACAGCCTGGGGGAGACGAGGTTTATTTTAGCTCACGATCCCGGAAGTCAGAGCAGAAGGAGCCTGAGAGCTGGTTACATCACACTCATAGTCAAGAGCAGCGAGGTATGAAAGCAAGCGTGCCCGCTTGCTTGCTTGCCGCTCAGCTCCATTTCTCCACCCTCACAGTTCAGGACCCCTCCCCTGCCGAGGGAACAAAGCCACCCGCAGTGGGCCAGGTCTTTCTATAGCAATTACTTTAAGACAATCTCCAACAGACATGCCACAGGCCAGTGCGAAGGTGGGAGTGATTCTTCAGAAAGAATCTGAGAACGAAAGACTTGCTCTTGTGTAGCAGTGAGCCACATCCCTATGGACTGTTGGTCTGGGAGGCTCCTGATGCTCCCACAACAAGGCAAGCTATTGCCACTGCTAATGGCTGCCCACTAGACTGGTAAGACTATTGCCAAAGACACCATACACTGGTTAAGCTGAAACAGATCTAGAAGCTCCCTGCCTGCTGACTAGCACCAGAAATTCTACACAGACTGCTGAAGGAAAGGTCTTTCCAATCTTGCTTCCTTGTAGATCACATAAGGTACACTGCTGACCAGCTATGAAAGAAGACCTAATGGCATAATAGTGGTAAGGGTGTTATGGGGGCAAGCGAATGCCTTATGAATGGATTTGAGACCTGCTCCACAGGAGAGAAAACACATCCGGTATAGTAAGCTTCGTCAAAAGCCTCTGGCTAGGAAAGTCACAGACCTGAGGGAGAACCTGCTACTGCTGTTTTGTCTACTAGACAAGATGAGCCTGTCAAACTGTCTTGGGAAGATTTTTGTGTATGCTCATAGTACGGTAGTTGCCAGCTTTGGTCAGAGGTTCATTTTTGCAGTGGACAGCAGTTACACCAGAGACTCATAACTGGTCAAAGTACTGAGAGTAACGGATTGTTGAAAACTAAACTGAATCTGTATAACCCCTTCTATGGCTCAGACACTATCACAGAAAAGAAGGCAGAAAGAATGTAAAAGGTGGGAGGGACGGGACTTCAGGGCGTGATGTAGCCATTGCATTCTTCAACACCTGTCAGCTGTGATATCAGCACAAGATCTGCACAAGATTGGGTCTGTCAACATTCTGTCACAGGGAGAGAGCATCAGGAGGACTCATCGCTCCCTGAGGGTATAGCACAGTGAATGATACGGAGACATTTTCTTCAGTTGTATGGCTACTGATAAGGGGCTCCTGAGATATAACCCTTCCCTCATGCTCCTGTAGGGGAGGGGGAAGAAGAGGGAGGAAGGAGGAAAGAATGAGAAAGGAGGGAGAAGAAAGAAAAGAAAAAATGACAATGGGAAGAAGAGTGGGAAGAAGGGGAGCACCAGGAACTAGGTGACACAAGAAAGGGACAATGGGATGAACAAGATTAAAGCACATTATATACGTGTTTGAAATGTCCTGATGGAATCCATTATATATAACTAATATATGCTAATAACTTTTTAAATTAAGACCTGTAAGGACAGTGATCCTACAGCAGATACGGCTATGGAACAAGACTAAGAATATAAAAGGAAACCCAAGAGTTACATTTTCCCATTGTGTTCACAGGAAATCCAAATCCCAACTCACCTCTCTCTTTTATGCTACATACTCACTACTAGCTAGAACCCCCACCCAGGCCATTTCCCTCTCTCCACACCTCCTACCACTTAGCCTCCCATTCCAAGTCCTCTCTATGTTTATAGACCCAACCGCTAACCAGTACGTTAGTCTAGGCCATTCCAGCTCTACCTACCCACTTTCAACTAGAGTCTTCAGCTCTGCTATCTCCATCCCTAAGCTCTGAATAACCAGCTATCTGGCCTCTGTAGCTTGCCCTGGACACCTCCACATGGAGGATGCGGTCATGCACATCACACATCTTATTTCACCAATCTCTTCCCAGGAAATTCATGGGTTTATCCTCCTTTATCCCTTTGCTTCCCCCAGGAAACCACATGGAAATGTCCCCTTAGCCCATACTCTCCCTTTCTCTTAGAACAGCGGTTTTCAACCTATGGGTCCTGACCACTTTGGGGGTTAAATGTCCCCTTCATAGGGGTCACATATCAGTTATCCTGCATATCAGATATTTACATTATGATTCATAACAGTAGCAAAATTACAATTATGAAGTAATAACAAAATAAATTTATGGTTGAGGTCACCATAACATGAAGATCTGTATCAAAGGGTGGCAGCATTAGGAAAGTCGAGAACCACTGAGCTAGAAACTTTCACTTGCTCAAGTGGTCTCCACAGTGGCAGGGGCATCTTGCAGCATCTTCTGCAGTGATGGTTCTGCATGTAGCATGCCTTACATTCTGTGCTTTGCCCAGAAAAGGCATAAAAGAACACACTCTGTAGCCTTGCAAGAGGCTGTCAAGTTTAGAGGGTTTTGTAGCCTGTGTTCTAGGTTCACTGTCAAATGTGGTTATATCTAATGTTTACAGTCTTCATGTCTGCCTTAAATATTTTGTGAGTATAATTGTGTTCTGAAAATTTCCTTTTCTTTTGACATGGTTTTGCTATTGTGCTCTCCAAAGAAATGATAGTTACATACTCTAATAACAAAATTATCACATTTCTCTCAATTATGCTGTCTGAGAAATTGTCTTGGTAGGATGAATTGGTGATTTTGTATAATGGTTTTGGCTATTTCTCTTCATAAGGTTGCTTCTTATTTTAAAAGATTATAGCAAAGAAACCATAATTATTTTCTAGGCTCTGCCTTTGACATGATTTACTCAGGCACAAGAGAACATTGGAGACTAAAGCTGGAAGGAAAACATCAAATAATCCCAAGGTGTTCTAGTTTGTGGGACATTCTGAAAAGGCTGAAGATGGGACAAAATTTGTGGTTTTTTCTACCCTTGAATGATTAAAATAATACCAATGGAGGAAATGGCCCGAAGTCATTGTTCTGCCGATGCCATAACACTGCTCTGTTTCTCAGTAGTACCAACCAGCTGCACAGTGGCATCTGGGTGGGACTATTAACTGCATCATCTGCTATACTGTGACCTTAGGCCCTGATTTTGTCAAAAGAAAATTCATATACTGCTTGTGAATCAGCTAGAAAATTGATGGGAAATGATGTTCTTTGTTTTATAAACTAAAAAAAAAAACAAGACATGGGTGTTTTACTGTTTACCAAACAGTAATACAATGAGAAGACACTGCTCTCCCAAGCTTCAGCGTTCTACCTGAGAGTCTCTTCATCCTACCATGCTGGGATTTTCATTGTACTGGGAAACACATCAAAAGGCTCTCTGCTGAGCCCCTGCAAGAAACAAGTCCAGAATGTACTTTTAAATCTCTACCATTGATTTTAGGCTTGGGTTCTTTTTGCTTGTTTTTAAAGAGCCTGTTGGTTTGTTAAAATCCTTAATAAGAACAGCTGAATTAACATTAGATTAAAAATCCAAGTGCCCAAACTGAGACAATGTCCCAATCTGCTAGTTATTGATGGCCAACGGCCAGCCATGCACATCTGTGAGGCTGCAGTATTGTAAATGAAAGAATCCGCCCTTGTTTTCAGAACGGCTCAGCTCCTCTGTCAACAGAACACTCTGAGTTTGCTATAGATTCTAGGTTTAGAATTCTGATGGGATCATTTAATTTCCAACCCATTAACTCTTTGAATGGCTTTTAAACGGAAACAAGAATCCAAAATATTTTTACAAAACATTACCAATATTGCAAACACCACATAGTTTTCTTATAGTCAGAGACCCTACAGGTCCCAAAAAGAAGCCCCAAAGAAACATTGTTGTGTTAACCACTTCCAGGTGAAGGTAATTAAATGAAAGACAGCAGCACTTCATCAAGGCGGCTCATGACTATTCTTCCAAATGTGTCCAAAGTAGAACTTGACAAGTGTGGTAGCACTGACTCAGTTTCGTTGAGGCTTGCCCAAAACAGCCACTGATGCTTGGAAGTGGAGGGTGCTGTGGGCAATGGCAGTTGGCAAGGTAACTCAGCTCCCGTTCTGTAACAAATGAGCTCTAAAGTCCAAGTCTCAAACTCTCACTGAGTTACGTGTCTCTTTCCCATCTCCTAGGAATCTGTGTTTGCTATTCCTTTCAGGGACCTCTTCCTGGCTCTTTGCATGGTCAAATATTTCCTGACCTACGGCAGATTCCCTGTAAATGTCACCACTCCCAAAGGGCAAAGCTTTACATAAGTACATAACACACACACACACACACACACACACACGTTACCCAGACTTTTTTTTTTTGCAATGTCTAGCTTTTCAGTACCTCTTCTGAGGACCACCTAATCCAGATTTAGGGTTGGAAAAGTCAGTTTACACAGAGGTATGTTTTCTTCATAGAGTATCCCATTCTTGATTTTAGATTCATAACCCATCTACCATGCTGGTTAAAAAAAAAAAGACACAAAATTTAAGAAGCAAAGCTGTCATCAAATAAACTCTATGAATAATCAGAGCCTATGATCTTCCAGCAATGGGTCTGGTACCTGCTCCCTGGTCCCAGGACACACTAGTGTCCTCATAAAGCTATCCCCACTAACATAATGGACCTGAGGCAACCAGAAAACTGATTTCCAACTTGGTATTACACTAACATGTGGCCAAATTCTAACTCTACTTCATTTAACTATGAGATGCCTGGGCCTTGGTTTTCTCAAACACAAAAAAAGAAAGATCTTAGACTGGAAAGATAGTTTAGTGGGTAAAGTGCTTGTTACCAGGCCTGATAAACTGAGTTCTACTCCTTCAGAAATCACATGATGGAAGGAGAGAAGCAGCTTCTAAAAGTTGTTCTCTGGCCTCCATACTTTCATATACATGCCTTGGACACATGTACACACACACACACACACCCTACACATAAATAAAATATAATTTAAAACATTGTTACAGATAAATATCCCAAGGAACCCTGTACAAGTGGAAGAGGTGTAACAGAAGGATAACACACCCTTTTGTCAATCACCCTTTTGTCAACTTAGTCTTGTTTCATTTCATCTGAGTTCACAGTCAGCAAACAGGGCAGAAGACATGACCTTTCAACTTGGGCTCATAAACTATTTAAACAACACCTCCTGGTCAAGTTATAATTGGAAGGGTCTAATCATTGTGGGAACGCAAGAAGGCTTTCTGAAGTGTAACTGAGCAATAATTCTGAGTTGCCTGACATCAAAGTAAGTGGGCAATGACCTCAGGCTCCCTTAACACATACATAGGTGTTTCCTCATGTCCCTGATTAGTGACCTTGGAAATTTACTTCATCTCTCATGGAAATATGGTCTGTAAGTAGAGGGTTAAAATGGCAACTACCCTCTAGGATTCCCCCCAAAAATAAATAATGCATCTTAAGTATTAAACAAACCCCAGCAAATAAATAGTAAGTCCCAAATAAATGATAGGTGCTCTTAACATTCCAGTCTCCTCACAAATTATTCTGAATTCTAATCCTTTGTGGAATCCTGACATTTTCTACAAGGCCCTTTTGCACTTTTTCTAGAACTCCATAAACCTGGGAATTGAGTTCTGCTATCAATCAACCAGGGTCTGTGTTCCCAGAACTGGCATAAAAAGGATGTAGCAGAGACTTCTAACCCAAATCCATTCTTGTCAGGTGACTTCCTGCAATAAAAGACTACATTTCCCAGGGTTCCCTTCAGCTTGCTGTGGCCAATTACATTTTGTCCAATGGAATGTAAGCTTTCAATTTGCAAGCCGTTTCCAGGTGAGAGGAAGTGTACCATCCCCTTTTGTCTTCACACTAAATAAGAAACACATTGGCTGCCCAACCTAGGTAAAGATGTTGAAAGCAACAGCCTCTGGATCAAACAATGAGACAAGAGTCTCATCATTGGGACCCTTCCTCCTTCAGAGGGTAGGGCAGCCATTCAAATCATACATTTACAAAAGAAAGAAAGAAACTTATTTTTGTTCAAGTTACAATCAGGATGATTTTTGCTACAAGCCATCAAACCTACATTAGACAATGTGGAGAAGGGCTAAAATGTGGCTAATGGTTGTGACACTGCCTTGGCTCACAGTACAGACGGATCTCACATTTTGTGTAGAATTTCTGTAGGACTCCAGTCTACTGACCCAAATTTAGACAATTGAGGTCAGACCCAAAGGCTGGACAGTGTCCACAGAATGACAAGAGTGACAAAGGATCAAGAAAGCCCGTGTCACAGGGAGGATTAGAGAGAAGGGAGAGGTAAACCAGGAAGACACGATAAAGTTGCAAGTCACCAAAGGTGGTAAGTTGAACGGGGTTCCTCTCTGTGCTCAAATTTCCTCATCCGAAACAAATAGGTAAAACAAGGCGGTAAAACAATCCTCTATAGCTACGACAGGAAGGATCTAGAGGATCTATAGATTCAGAGAAATTTGTTTTGGCAAAGGCTAGAACAACAGAGGGGCAATTTCCACTACACATCAAAGACAATGAATGACCTTCTTCAAATCAGGCTGGGGCAGGAACTGCATGTGGGTTCAGGCCTGCAGAGCCAATGTTGAATATTAGAAGTCCGTGGCATTTCCAGAGAACGCAGCTCCTTTTTTCAGGAAGGACAGTGGCTAGGGATTGGCATTGCTGAACTTGGATCTGACAATTGCTTAGTTACATGATCCTGTGCTTACTTGGTGTTTTGTTTTGTTTTGTTTTTCAGCCTTTGTTTTCTCATTTTAAAACTGGGGATAATGAAGTACAATGTGAAGCAAAAGGATGTCAAGAACACAGCACAGCACTGGCTCGGAGCTACTCGAAGCACTCGTCATTGTCTGTCCTATTACCGTCACAACAGAAGAGATGAAATGTGGTGAACTTGAAGATTCAGGTGCTCGGATAGAGGCTGGGAGAGAGCTGGGATCTGGGGAAAGCAAGCAAGTAAGTGTGGTGGTAGCTGGAATAAGTCAGACCTTACTGCAAACATGCTATCATAGAAGAACGGGCAGGATTGAGGCCCTAGTTTTAAAGCCCTACTGTGAGATACAGAGTGAGAGAAAGAAAGAGACAAGCAGACAGACGGACAGACAGAAATCTAAAACCACCCACATGGGGAAGAAGAGGAAGAGCCAGCAGCATCAGGCACACGTGGGAGGTAGGGGTGTGAGTGCAAGGGCCACAAGCCACAGCCACAGCCAGTGACATGGCGCACACGTGAAGCACAGAGGACCTCCTTGGTTGTGGGTCGTCACCCTGTTTCAGACAGTGTCTGGTGAGTTCGGGAACCCAACACTCAGGTCCTCCAGTTCTCTACCCGTTGAGACATCCCCAGTCCAGTGTTTTATCTGTGAGCCATTACTAAATGAAAAATGTACTGCAATAAAGAAAACATGGAGTTTAAGCAGGACACCTGACCTAGAGTGAGAGGACCAGATAGGAGCGTCCAGGGGAGGAGTCGGGAGAAGCCTCGAGCTGGTGTGTTTCTGGGCAATTACGGGTAATCATAAAGCTTCTTCCCATGTGGAAAATTTTCCCATTCTACGTGACCACTGAGATTTCACAACTTTTTCCTACTCTAAGCAAGTGGAGGTTTCTTGTGGTTTTGAAAGTGTTCGCGATATTGACTGTGGAGGGAGAGTTTGGAACTCTCAAATGAGACATAAGACATAACATGCACTCAAATGAAGGAAAACCAGGGGACTCTGATGTCAAACAGATTAGTGTCAGTGTCCTGAATATGGTGTTAACAGATAATCATCATAAAATATGACAACTGGGAGGATCAGGCAGAACTGCAAGGGAATGTATAAGTATCTCAATAAAATGTCAGTTACACAACCAACTGTAGAAAACACAGCACTATGAGATATAAATTCATTGTTGAAATTTAAGTAAAACACATACAAAAAGTCAACTGGTAGTCTACCACACAAATATTCTTTTGTAATATTTTGATCTACTTTCTTCATTTTTTTAATAGGAAATGTGCCTTTACAATGATGTTTTTCTAGATGTATGTGTGTGGGGTTGAATTTAATGTATATTATTTATTTCTTCTTTATTCTCTTTGGAGATCTTATTAGCTACAACTTCCTTTAATAATTATTGTAATGGCTATTTAATAAAACTCTATAGGTATATCTTATTTTCTTAATTACTCTCCTGTTGGAAAAATGTTAGACCATTCTGGAAGATTTCCTATTATAAGTAATTCTGCAATGAATTACATATAGCCAGTCCCAACATAACTGGATGATAACAAACCCTCCCTTGATACAAGAGTCGAACACAGTCTAGAGAGCATCCAACCCAATGTTTCCCCTAAAACAAGCACACACTCAAACACACACACACACACACACACACACACACACACAAGTAATTCTGTGGTCTCAGAAGTTGTCTGCCTATTCTCACTGTAGGGAGAGACGTAAGCAGATTCAGGCCTGAGTGCTGACCTTACTTGGGGCTATAGTTGACCTTGTGGCATCAAACAGGGAAGACAGAAAAGAAGGAAGCAATAGAAAAATTGCTTAAGACTTAGAAACTAGATAGATAGCGTTCCTAGTCCCACTTTCTAAATGGGAGAAGGAATTTCACATACAGTCCTGTTTTCACCTATAAACCTAGGGACCTGTTTCTAGGACTACAGCTACTGAGTGATAAATACACAAATACCTAGAACCCATCAGCTCTCTTCCTCCTGAGACAGACAGATGATCAGGCGGGACTGGTTACAACATACAAACTAGGGATCTTTGGGGTAGCCATATACACAGAGAAGAAAGAAGTTTGTCTACGGAGAGATGAAGTAAACGTGAGGAGAGAGAGGCACTGCCAACAGGCTCTTATCTCTGCTATTGGGTCTACCAGCAGCTGACTGAGACAGATGCAGACACTATAGCCAACCACTGGACTGAGACTGGGGACCCCTATAGAAGAGTTAGGGGAAGGACTGAAGGAGCTGAAGGGGATGACACCCCCATAGGAAGAACAACGGTGTCAACTAACCCCTACCTCTCAGAGCTCCTGGAGACTAAGCCACCAACCAAATGTAGCAGAGGGCTGCCTTTTCTGGCCTCAGTGGGAGAGGATGTGCCTAATCCTGTAGCGACTTGATGCCCAGGGAAGGAGATGCTGGGGGTGAGGAGGGGGAGTAAGGGAGGAGAAGCACCCTCTCAGAGACAAAGGGGAGGGGCATTGGGGTGAAGAACTCTGGGAGGGGAGACCGGGAAGGGAGGGGTAGCATTTGGAATGCAAATAAATACAATGTAACAAAAAAAAAAGACAATTCAGATACTTGTGACTTGCACCCAAAGGTGTTACTAAGACAAGATGCAGCCGTTCTTTTGCTTCTTCTTCTCTCTTACCATTCTATTCCTTCCTTTTAAAACAAAAATATTCTTTCCAACTTTGTCAAAAACACTTCACTCTCACCCCAGGTACAGCCCAGTCTGGAAGGACTGGCCCTGCCTATGGAGTCCCTCTGGAACATGAAAGTGGTGTCTGTGTTTTACAACTGCTCATTAGCTATTCTTGGACTCGCCATTTCCTCTAGGACTCAGTTTCCTTATTCTAATCCAATCAAAGCAAATCCACTACCTTACATGACTTAGATCTTGTAGACATGACGATGAAAGAAAAAAATAAATAGATGAAGACGAGGACTCAATACAGAGTTCATACTGTACACTTGATAGATAGTTACCATTTCCCTCTCTCAGGCAGAGGCCCTGGCTTCAAAGGGAGTGGATTAGAAATATGGTGGTCAGACTGACTCCAACACAGCCCTGGAGTTTTAGTCATACACCAAAGACTACTGAGGAGTAGGCTAGCACTCTAAAAGCAGTGTCTAGCCTCATGCCTTAACTTTAACCAGAGTCATCCTGTTTTCATGAACTTTATACAGGCAAAGGCTTGGTAAAACGTTATTAAGAAAAAGAATCTATTGCCTATCAATCAAGTGTTAAAACCCTAGAAAATCCACAAGACCTCAGAGCAGCAAGAGCAATGCAATATAGATAAGAGAACTGAGATTATATATATTCATTATTTTCATTATAAAAGCAACAAGACCTGGGGGTCAGGCTCAGTGGTGAGCCCTTGCCTGGCATGAGTAAGGGGTCAAGCTCTGTCCTCTGCTCTGAACAAACAAACAAAACCAACCTGATGCCAGAGAACACAGAGCCGTATGCTCAAAGCTGCAAAATCCCAGCTGCCTCCAAGAAGTGATAGCCCAAGCCAAGCGGGACTTACATCTTTTCTACATCAGCTCTCTACAAAGCCAGAGCCCGTCTCGAAGCCCCAAATTACTTCCTTTTGGGTGGGTTTTTTGATGTGCGGCACCATCAACTTGATACATCTAAACCCTTGTCCATCACCAGGTTCCTTACTTTCAATTTGTAATCATTCCTGTCCTCTTTTGGGGCTTTCCAGATGGAGTTGACAATTGAACAGATTGTGTTCTGTGAGGAGCTGCATCAATCACCAGAGAAAGTTTAGTGAATCCCAGTCTCTAACCTAGCCCCTCACTACTGTAATAACAAAAGTATATTCAGATATTTCCAAATTTGCCAGGGAGAGAAAGCAAAACCATCCCCATCTTGAAAAGCACATAGTCTCAATATATAAAACAAGTTGGTTTAAGTGTGTATTCATAGGTTACTCATAGGCCAGGTTACAAGTATAGACCTAGCAATAAGAGTGGGCAGGGGCAGCAATACACAGTCACACTTAAAATAAATGCTAATTTCCCTTTCTTCTATAGAGTTCTGCCTTCTACCTTCAATATTTCCCCTGAACATCCCATGACATAGCAAGCATTACTATTGGTTGATTCCTTAAGTCGACCTTGACTACCCATTGGCTTCTTCATTCAAGAGGCCCAGTAGTAAGTGTTCTGCAAACTTATAGCAACCCAAGGTATTTGTAAAGTCTCCAAAATTTATAAATGCCAGGATGACTATAACAAAGAAAAGACTAGATCTTTGAGACTAAACAGCCTTGAGAAGCCTCAGAAGAGCAAATATTCTCCACCCTGCTGAAGTTCGCTTCCCACTCTTGGTCAGTTGCATTCACCAGTGTCTTGCACAGGCCAGGGAATTCGCTGGGTCTTTTTTCACCTGAACTTCCTGATGATTTAAAGCGAGGTATTGTCTCTTTTACAGAGTGAGAAGCAGAGGCTCAGGGGTGAAAACTAGTCCTCCAAGGTCGACACTAGTCAACAATGCCAAAAGCTCGACTCTAGAACAACTGCCCATTACAACTCCAGGATCTCTTCAGGGCCACACTGAGGTGCTCCACAAGAAAACTGGAAGCCATGATCCAAGAAGATCCACAAAGGCGAGCGAAGCCTTTGTACTCACACTCCAACGGTTGATAAACATCAGGACAAGACAAATGCCAACCATAGTTACTATGGAGAGTACAGATGCACGCATCCGAATTTTCTAAGTTTTCTTCTAAAAATATACAGATTGTGAGAATCCACACAAACACATCCAGATTCTCTCATGCTACATATTTATGCATATTTGTTCACTCATGTGAGCAAAGTAACTAACAATCATGAACAACAAAAAGAATTCCTGGAAATATCAACATCTAATGTCAGTTTGGAGTTAGCCATTATCATTCACCACACACTAGCAAAGACTAAGGAGTTCGGCAACCCTTAACTCTGAGAGGATATGGGAGACAAGCAACCTTGTTGGAGTTGGTACTGGGGTTCTCAGCAAAACAGCAAGCTATAAGTATGCCTGCCTGCGTTCCTCTGGTTTGCAAGTCTTGTTTCTCCCATAGGTACATTATACAGAGGAAAATGATATGCCTATCTCACAGATGCCATTATAGTTTGTATATGTGTATTCAAATGCCATACTATACTCCATAAATATTTATAATAATTGTGTGTAAATTAAAAACATTTTTTAAATATTCCTATCCCCAAATGCTATCTCCCCATAGAGGTCAGAGCAGTCATAGAGAGAGTGGGGTACATCCTTAGGGCCTAATGTAGAAAGTTGCCCACAACATCATGGTAAGCAAAATTTGAACTTTTACCATAGCACATATGGATTCTAGGACACACATGAGTGAATGAACTTATATATGTACATAGCCATGAGGGAATCAGCATGTGTTTGCAGGCTGGCTTGCACACTTTTGTATATGCATTGACGTTTTTCTAAGTGAATGCAGAAACCTAGAATACTGGGACTAGGGCTGGGGAAAGGAACTGGGTTTTTATTTTCACTTTCATATGATTTTCTGGATTGTTTTCAATGTCCTTTCTATGAATGTGCATATGTCATATTATAAAATCAACCAGGCTTGTGGGGGCTGGGGAAAAGAGAAGAGGCCCAGTTCCTGTGCAATGGGGTGAGGTATAAAAACAAAGCCAGACATGAAATACAGCATGTGTCTGTTACAACTGCTCACAAAACAAAACAGTGAATTCCCAGGCCTCTGGGCCAGCACCAGGCATAATGGAGACAGCACTGTCCTGGCACATTCAGAGACAAAGCTAGACTCCAATCCTGCTTGGGGGCTTCAATGGCTCCATTTTAAAACCAGGAGATACTGTGAATGTTCAGCTATCCTTTTAAGACAACCTTCCAATTTTCCTGGCAGTTGAAACCCAATTTTCTGTCCCTCCAGCTGATGCATCATAGCCACAGGGTGCCCAGGATCTTGACTCTCTTTGGCAGACCTCTGTCACAGCTCATTATGTCTGAGGGTCTAGGCTTCTTCCTCTTACATTATGGTCACACCACTCTCTCCATTTCCCCACAGTAAGATCTACACATGACAGGGCCCAAAACCCATGCTGAGGATGTTAGAGATCCTGCAAAGGAGAGCAGCTACACACACAGTGGGTAAGGGAGTTTTGTGGGACACCTCTCCATCTTCCACTCAATTTTGTAATAAATAGGAAACATTCTCCTTCCAAAAGAGCCGATTTGAGGACTAGCAAGGGAAGACTGGTTCAGTCTGACTAAAGCATGATTATATTCTGTGCAAGAATAGAACCCAAACACCCTGAAACAAATCAGCCTTAAAGTTGATTTCTGTGCATAGGGGAGAGGAAGGGAGAAGGGTGCAATGGGGGTAAAGGATAGTGACGTTTATGTCTGAAGATGCCATAACACCATTTCTTTACAAGCTAACCAAAACAAGTTTAACCCTAAAGGCAGGGATTACGGCACATGCCTCTGACCCCACCATTCAGGGGTCCAAGGCAGAAGGATCATAAAGCTAGCCTGGGTTACATAGTGAGAGCCTGACTTCTAATGTGAGTTTGTGTTAGTTACCAGCTATCTGTAAAACCACATGTTTTTTAACCAAGCAGTAAGCATCATCTCTTAAAAACATACCAGGCCCTCATTTGTTGGCATCTCCTCCTGGATCACCAAGTGTCCATTACAAGCTCCTTCCCCAACGCTGTCCCCTCCTCCAGATCATGTGCTCACTGTAATGCAGTACAGTCATGAGCCGCATCCTGGAGCTCTGGGTAGCAAAGGACTACATCCACAACAGTTGCCCCAAAAAAGTTATGTCACCTCATGACCATCTTAGCTTGGACAAGCACACTATCATACAGTCACAAGTGGGCCTAACAATGCAGCTCTCAGTCCACACCCATGAAGCACAGTGCAGCCACTGACTCCCCTCTGCCTGCCTTTGTCAGTTTCTTCCATGTTAGTACAAAGCTTATTTGTCTCCTCAGAGTGGGCATTCCTGACCCACCTCAGAGAGCCAGGCCTTCCCTCCTCCCAAAACTGAGTTCTTCCGGAACACATTATATAGCCATTTATCCAGCCCTAGGGAAGTTCATAAAAGCCACGGTCTTATCTATCTGACCTCTTCAGCATCTCCAGCTTCTCCGTAGCAAAAAAAGCAGACAAGAGATGTCTAGGAATGAGCAAATGAGGAAGTACTGGCTGTAAAATGGACATTCCCCAGTTGAATAACTTCTCCAAGGTGGTAGTTTATAAATGACAAAGGCAGAACTTAAGAGTTGCTGACTCAATACACTGGTGCATGCTGCCTTGTGTATACAATACAAACACACACACACACACACACATACATACACACACACACACACACACACACACACACACACACACACACACACACATGCACAACACCCATAAGTCTGTATTTTAAGAGAACTGAAAATGCTGTAACTTATGCAGGCATCAGCCATGGATGGGGGGAGGGAAGTCAATGGTTTGTTTTCTTGCAAAGATGAGGTAAGGGAAAGGAAGGGAAAATGGGGATGTGTAATCTCGCATGCCTTGCTTGCACGTTTTTATTTTTCCTTTCCTCTGACTGAACACACCAGCCTCTGGGACACTTACGAAATCATTCTTCAGGAACAATTTCGTTGTGTGAAACACTTTGCTAATTGAAGCTTCAAGTGAAACTGTAGGGAGGTCAGATGCAATTACCCAATTTGAAAGTAATGCTCCTGTTCACTCATATCCAGCCACAAGCCATGGGTTTGGGGTGATGCAGGGTGTGGGGTGAGGGGGGTAGAGGGGTGGGGGGGTATAAGTCACATACACACACACACACACACACACACACACACTGAAACTGCAGCCCGTACTGTGCACCAAGTCTCCCAGACATATTGACTCTCTCACTGGGAGGAAGGGTAGAGACAAGGTAGGAAAACGGGAGGGGAAGAAAGAAAGAAGCAGGCGATTAATGGTAGAAACAGAAGAAAAAAGAAATGAGAAAGTCAAAGGTGGAGCAGGATGGAGAAAGAGGAAGAAAAAAGGAGGGAAGGATTGTAGAACATGGAGAGAAAGAAAGAAGAACTCGAAGAAAGAGAAATAAGGACAGCTGCCCCACTAAGATTTTGCCACAAAGCTCATGCAGCCAAATACTGATTGGTACAATCAGTCCTTGACAACCTCCAGGATCAGGGTCTATTCCCATAGAGTCCAAGAATCCTTATTCTCAATAACCATCACACATCTTCCTCTGGTGTCTGATCCTTCTTGCTGTGACTCCATCACCAAGCAAGGAAGCAAGCAGAGCCCCGTGCTCACCTAGTGAGAGTGAACAGAGGGCAGTCAGCCACCCTGCACCTGCAGCCAGTGCCAGAAAACTCAGTACTGGCATCCCCCACCTGCCAGCCCTGGGCCCAGGGATTCTCGGTTTATTAAGTAGGGTGAGCAGAGCTAGGCTGGAAACCAGCATAACGTTTAAGAACTCTCAAGAGGCAGTTTAGATGATAACCTAAGGGACTGGAGACCTAAGCCAGCTGGCTGGGCAAGAAGGGGCAGAGCTAGTGTCACAGCAGAGGGGACACCAGATTGCTGGGGAGTGTGTGGGCTCAGGGAAGGCAGCAATTCCAGCTGGCCTGGCAGTGGGAAGCGAGGGAGCGTCTGGTCTGGTGGTATTCCTTTCCTTCTCCATCTACTGATGTGTGTCTCTGCTCACCTTCAGCATTCTCAGGCAAGTCTACTATTACCCTGCGCATTCACCTCCCAATTCTAACGTGGCTTCTTTCCCAGCAGAGTTCTCTGGGAGGCGGCTACCCATGCACACCAACGCTCCTGCCAGCTCTCGGGTGCAGTTCCACCCTGAGAGCATTAACAATCCTTTTCCGCACATGCAGACTTAACTCCACTCATGCAATAAGAAGTCTGGTTATGTCCTTGGCAGTGGCTTTCAAACTGTTAATACTACACACGGTTGCATTTTCGTTTAGTTTCCATCTTTAATGCCTTTTAAAATTATATTTGGATGAATTATTGAAATAAGATATTTTAGATCTCGATTAGGGAGGGCCTGTGATATAAAGCAATTAGAGGCAGAAGAAAGAGTTTGCCAGATCCCTGGGCACAAGTTATGAAATTCCCTAATTCCTTGGACCATGAAAGGCATACTCCACAGACACTGGGATACTCCATCAAATTTTCCAGGTCAGTCTCAGGAAGAATGGTTTCATACAAAATAACTGCAATTTAGGTTTTCTCTAACTTACTAATCTTGTAGGAAAGAAACACATGATTTTTCTCCAGGATTCTTTTATTTACTTCAAAGTCACAGCTTTTCTCAAAAAGAAAAAAGAAGGTAGCTCTGGAGAGCGATACAGACTGTAAAACAGTGTACCATGCCCAGCTGTGGATAGCAACAGTGATATGCAAAACTTCTAATAGGAACTGTGAAAATGGTGAAGATTTAAAGTCTGTGCTAATGACTAAGAAATACTCAGGTCTATGGATAAAAGTCATCTATGGTTAAGACAGAAGGTGAAAGAAGAGGAAACAGAAAAGAGAGGGGGGAGGGAACCGTGGATGGGAGGGAGAGAGGGAAGGAGGGAGGGAGGGAGAGAGAGAGGGAGGAAGCGAGAGAGGGTATTTTAAGTTACTATTTTTCTGTTTAGAAAAGCCACCTTTGTTGTAAGTCAAAAAATAGGCTGCAGTTTTTTGGTCAGAACTCAGTTTTCAGATAAGCGGTTTACTCCTTTTTTGACACTAGGAAGGTCTTGAGAGTCTGAATGTGTCTTAACCCTCTTCCCTCACTGGAACTCGTGCACATAAAAAATATTTCATTATTGAACTGATTGAGCTTTCTGCCACAATTTCATTTAAACCTGGCCTCATTTCTAATCAAATCTAGCCATATACTTATTTTTAGGTTAGGCTGGGCACTTTCCATTATAAATGCCCTTTTTAAAGTTTCAGGATCTGTTCATGCTTTCTTTCATTCAACAAGTATTCCTCAGGCTGCTACCAAATGCCAAGCAGTGAAGAGAGCACAAAGGTGACTGAGACTGAGCCTCTCTCTGAATTTTACCTACAGCCCAGCAGGAGGCGGGCCAGGCAGTGTATCACAGTTCAGTACAGTAAGGGCCATTCAGGGAGACCAGACTGATGGGCAGCTGGGACCCTGTCCACCACAGGCTGCCACAGAACGGAGAAACACCCAAAGAGTAGAAACAATGATAGAAAGGAGTATCCAGAGGGCTCTGGAATAAGATGCTCAACGCTAAGGGACAAGTGTTTGCAAGAGCTTAGAAGAGGGTAGTACGCTCTCCTCTGGATCAACAGTTGCTGGGCTGTGCTCGGAGGCCCCACACTGGGCTGCCAGTGTCCAGTTCAGAACATCGTGGCTTTCGTCCCGAGAGCACTAGGGATCCATTTCCCTTGGCAAGATATTATTCCATAAATCTTTGAAACCTGCAGCAACTGTTAGTCTCAAAGTGTCCTCTCAAGGCTTAATCAGCATGAGAGGACCCTATCCCATGCTGCTTTAGTTCTGTCTCCACCATTCCTGCAGTTTAAAGATCCTTTATGTTATATGTAAATAAGGACGAACGTATCCGTCATGGGGGAGGAGCTTCAACGTGAAAAACAACCACATTCATTGCTTCAATCACTTGCCTCACCTTGCCTCAGAGAAAGAGGCAGACAAAGAAAACTCACTGCAAGCCTTCCTTTGTAGACTTGAAGGGCATTTCTCTAGCTGCTCCCTGAAGAACAAGTGAAGCCTACGTCACCAGAGACAAGGAGCTGAACCCCTCTGTACCTCAGTCACTTCAAAGGCGCAAAGGAGAGAGCTGTTGTTCTCTACCTTAAGCAGCTTCTTTTTATTTTAGACTGCATTTTTTTTTCCCATTAGCTATTTGGTTACCATACAAAGAAATGCTTTCACTGTGACATTTCCATACATATTATACGTTGTTCTCATTCTTCATTCTACTGCCCTGCCCCGTGAGCCCTCTCCCTGTCTTCCTAGTTCCCTCATCTGGTGTCAAAGATACCCTGGCCACTGTCCTCTCTTATTTCCCATCAGCCATTCCTGTAAGCATCTCTCCCCACCACGGGCCACCTTTTCCTTTTGCATCCTACATTGAGAGAAGGAAAATGTGCAATCTGAATCTGACTCTTTTTGCATAACAAAATGATCTTCAGTTCTATCCATTAAAGTGTAATAAAATCACCCTGTATAATGAACAACAAACCTTATTGTTCTTTAAAACTAAATAATATGACTGGGGGGGGCGGGCGTATATCACAGTTTTTAATCCATTCATCTGTTTATGGACATGTAGGCTGGTTCTGTCATAGCTATCAAGAATAATATACAGGCTAGGCTGGGGAGATGACTTGGTTGGTGAAGGACTTCCTTTACAAGCATGAAAACTTGAGTTCAAATTCTGAGAACTCAAAAAAGTCTGGGCAGGTTGGCAGATGCAATAGCAAAGCTGGTAGAAGAGGCAACGTTAGTCACTGGCCTGGAACTTGACTGCGTTTTCATTAGTTGTTTGGCCAGCATACAAAGAAATGTTTTCATTGTGACATTTCCACACATATTACACTTTGTTCTTGTTCCTCCCTCTACTGCCCTGCCCCATGACCCGTCTCCCTGTCTTGTTCCTAGTACCCCACATAAAGATCCCTGGAACCTAGTCAAATCCCAGGCCAGTGAGAGACCCTGCCCCCAAAGATGGAAGACACCTGAGGAATGACATCAAGGTTGTTCTCTGACCACAACGTATGCATGCGCACATGTACACATCTGCATCTATCCATCCATATGCACACAAGAACACATGTACACATCTGCATCTATACACACACACACACACACAGAACACATGTACATATCTGCATCTATCCATACACACACACAAAAACACATGTACACATCTGCATCTATCCACACACAAGAACACATGTATACATCTGCATCTATTCATACACACACAAGACCACATGTACACATCTGCATCTAGCCACACACACAAGACCACATGTACACATCTGCATCTAGCCACACACACACAAGAACACATGTACACATCTGCATCTAGCAATGCACACAAGAATACATGTACACATCTGCATCTAGCCACGCACACAAGAATACATATACACATCTGCATCTAGCCACACATACACACATAAGAACCACATGTACACATCTGCATATATCCATAAATACACACATGCACACACAAGAGCACATGCACACATCTGCATCTATCCATAGACACACACACACACATACAAGAATAGTGCAGCATTAACATGGCTGCACAAATATCTCTATAGCGAGTTGATTTACATTCCTTCAGGTCTACACCCACGAGCGGTGTAGCTGGGTCACGTGATAGCTTTGCTGTTAGGCTTCTAACCTCCACACTGACCTCCATAGTAATGACACCAATTTACATTCCTACCAGGTGGTAATAAGTCTTCTTCTCTCTCCAAACTCTTGCCAGCATTTGCTGTCATTTCTCCCTTACATAAATTGTATGAAGGTTAAAAAAAATACCTTATGTATTTAGCATGATGCTTAAATCATATCCATTCTATTATTAACCATTACTGAATATTGTAAAACACATGTATAACTAGAATAAAATTTGAATTTCATCTTAGTACAATTTTAATGTTATGTACAAATGTGTATATAATATATATGTATATATTATGCACATATGTATTATATGTTGAATGTCCCTTTAAAACTTCACATTAAATGTTTAAAACTTCTCTCTCTCTCTCTAAAAGTGCTGTGATTACAGATGCATGACACCAAATCTGACCTTCTTACATGGGTCCCCCAGAAACAAGCATAAGGGTTGACTCTGAGGTAAGAACTGAAGAGACCAGAGATGAGAGAGGTTACTCTATTTTTTCATTTTGTTTCCACCTGTAGTCTTTAGCTCTTTTTTAAACCAAGAGTTCCAGAGCAGTTTATAATAAAAATTGAGAGAAAATCCTGATATGCAAAATCAAAACTATGAATTATTCTCCAATCTTAGAATAATAATATGGAAATGACTTGCGTGGAAAATAAAAAGGTGAAGAAGGTGGATTTGAATGGCCTAGAAAAGAGACTAAGCCAAGAGAAATCTCCATTCCCAAAGCATCAAAAGTCACCATGTAGAAGAGGGATTGAATTTGTTTTGTAACTAAAGAACAGAAAGGTTACTTTTGCTCCTAACACAGAAAGGACTCTGCTGACAAGAGCAGTCCAAAGACAGACAAAGAATGTGCTCTGTGGGGTACGGGGCTGTGCTGTGGAAGCTCTCCCTGACAGTGAATTTGGAGGCTCGAGCTGGAGCATGCAGCTACTTGTACATCCTTGACCCTGACCAAAGGCCGGCCCTCCCCTATCAGGGAAAGTCGTTCCTCTTCAGCTGAGCATGCCACGTGGAGAAGGTTGTGCATGGAGAGGAGAAGGAGGGGGTGGACAGACAGACAGACAAATCAACCACAGTGATCAACTGGATGAAGATACCCTCACATCCAGGAAAGTTCAGCTCCTAGGACTCTCCTTCCAAGTTCAAGAGGTCAGGTAACTCTCAGCATTGGAAATTTGAACATATTTGGTCCATTACCTACCCCTTAACTAGTGTGTATTTAGTCACAATTGAATAAATTACAGAGATGAAATGTGCCTCCAAATTATAAAGTCCCTACATGGATTTAAATACTAAAAAAGCCTGTTAACTATATGTTAACTCTATGAAGTATGAAGTTATCCAAATATATATTTCAGGACACTAAAACACAGGTTAAAATGTGGATACTACATTTAAATACTCTTAACATAGTTATTTACTAAGGACAACTTTTATTTCCAAACAGATTTTCACACTCAATTTTAAAAAGTATTTTAGCATTCTCCTGTATCAGTTCCTTTGCATCACTGTGACAAAATGCCTGGTATAACCTACTTAAAAAGGCAAAGGGTTTATCTAGGCTCATGCTCTCAGAGGTTTCAATCCGCTGTGGCAGGGAGGATGTGGTGGAACAGATCCCCTTACACCACAGCAACCAGGAAGTGGAGAGAAGGAAAGGGCTGGCCCAGGTGAGACCATCAAAGGCGGAGCCATGAAGGGAAGGCACCCCGTCACCCACTTCCTCCAGACAACTCGTACCTCCTAAATCTCCCCGTCCCCCAAACAGCATCAAATGTCTAACACATGAGTCCATGAGAGACAGTTCAGATTCAAATCATAAAATGTCATTATCTTTATTCCTTTCAATTTCACTAAATATATTCCAGATTTTAAGAAGACTGTCTTTTATAGCCTAGGTATGAACTTGACAAGTTAGCCTTAATTGGCTCAATCTAAATAATTTGACTTCTGTGGGTTTTATGAGTTCAACCCTTCCCTGGAAGGGAAGATTATACACAAGAGAAATATGAAGTTTCTCAAGCAGTGTAGTGGGATAGCCCCAGCGCCTGGGACCTGACAGGATCACTGGGAGACTGCTCTGGAGGCTAACATTCAAGAAGCTGTTGACTTAGGAAGTTATTACAGTCCTCAGAACAGCTGTCCCTCTTTCCTTTGAAAACAGATGGAAAATCAAAGTAGATAAAATTGTTTGATTTCAGTGATCAGTTGACGCTGCGCCTACACAGAAAGTCATTTTAGTTCAATGGAGGAAAACTCAGCCCATGAAGACAGAAGACTGACCAGGTGTGGCGGTACACACCTGTAAGCTCAGCACTTGGAACCTGAGACCACTGCATGTCCAAGCCCAGCCTGGTCTATCTACGTAGTGAATTCTAGGCCAGCCAGGGCTACGTTTTTGAGACCCTATCTCCAAACTAGACAAAACCAGTAAGGTGAGGCAGGAGGTCTGAAGCCTGAAGGTCTGAGCTTGAACTCTGAGATTCGCATAGTAGAAGGAAAGAATTGACTGCTGAAAGCTGTCTTCTGATCTCCATATATGGCACACACACACACACACACACACACACACACACACACACACCCCGTAAAGACACATACATACACACAAATAAAAATTTAAATAAAGGCAGTAATTAAAAAAAAAAGACAGAAGACCTAGAGTCCCCGAGTAGCTCCTTTTCACTAGACAAGTCCTCATCATCATCATCATCATCATCATCTTCATCATGCCATAATTGGGAAGCACAATCAGCAGGGTAAAGGAAATTTGCAACTCTAGCCATATTGCTTTGAGCTTCAGCTAAAGCTGCATGTTAAGAACATCTACTTGTTTCCTCTTTTGTGAGTGCGGGACAGACTTTAAACCTGGGTTTTCTAGCTGAAAACAATAGTTCTGAGGCTCCACCCCCCCACCCCACCCCCGCCCGCCCACCTTAGTCTCAGGGCACACAGACAGGTGCTGCTACCTTCTCTAGTTGACAGCATTCTTGAAAATAAAGTAAGTGTCCAAGAGGTCTGTATGAATTGCCATACATGTTAAGGTACTATTGAGATTAAGCTTTCCATTGTCTACAGGGACATCCATACATTGTTCCAATTCAAAAGCATTCCTGCCAGAACAAAGGCCCATGAACCAGCCTGCTATCTGGGACACCATGTCATCCACAGTCAGCCGGATAAATGGGCACATGACTGTTGCATTGGAAATGATCTATGAGTTTAATTAAACACCCTAACGAATGGATACAGTTACACAGCATGGGCCCCACACTTTCTTAGACAAAAGACTATAATTAGGCAAGACATACAGTTGCGCTAGGAAACAAATATGGTTCTCAGAATCTAATCCCTCATCCAAACCAGACATTATCACTCTTAACTATGTTCTCAATCGAAAATATGCATCCAGTCGTCGGCTGTACCAGCCAGCTGCAGCCAAGCCAAGGCATTCCCCTCAGCATATGCAGGAGAGAACAGGCCTGGCAGGGAGGCTTGAAGAGGGATGGGGGAGGGGCTCTTGAAGCAGCATTAGTTTGATGAAGTTGAAGAGACACCTGGCAGTAATACTTTAGCGATAACTGTATCTTCTTCCCACCCCCACGGTTTGACAAAGCATTTCATTGTTCTCTCCACCTACTGAAAACCATGATTTAGTAGGGGGAGAAGAGGCCAGTCCTCAGAAGTACAGGACCTAACTAAGTCTACTGTGTTAGAATGGCTGTCCCTACCAAAGGACAACCCACCAGAGGCCCAAAAGACTGTATTCTCAACTAAATTCTCCCACAAAGTTTAATCCTGTGTTTGGACATCACTTGGCCCAGGAAAAAAATAAATCCCACTCCTAAAGTAATTGTTGTGAAATCATGCCTGGACTCCTGTCTTCACATTCCTGATAGGGGGCTTCTTTCTCTGCACTCATTTGGAATGGGTTCATTTCAATTATTTCCAAGTGTTCCCAAAATGACTATGGGTCAGAGTACAAGAATCGCTTAAAGATTTGAAAGAGGGCCAGAAGATAAACAGTATTCATGTACCATAGATCTAGAAAGGCACGGCTCAAATAACCAAACACAGCATCACTCCCCAGACCCTGAAAACAGCAGTCCACTAGGAACAATGTTAACTATATATAAGATGCTCCGAGAGAACCTCCCACCAGTTCGCTCTTTGATTTAAACCAGAGCTTAACTAGTAAACTCCTTTTCAAACCAGAACAACCAAATATCTGGGGATAGTATTTCTTTCATGTCACTTTCAGGAAGACGGAAATAGAAAATGATAGCCCAAGGAGAGACGTTACACAATTAAAATCCACAAGCGATTGTAAAGTGAAGGAATAAAATCCTACTTGGTTTCATCCCAACAGGACTCCCACCAGAGTCCTTAGTTGCCCCTGTATTAAAGTCACAAAGGTAGAGCAGGCTCCCTGTGGTTCCCATCCTGGAAAAGTACACAAACAATGCTTACACAAGTCTTTGGCCAGCAGGGATTCCTGGATGACTGTTTTGATACACAAATCGCTGTCACCAAGTCTGAGAGGTCTGTAACTCATTAAAACATCTTATGAGTCTTGCAAACACAGATACAAAGTTTAGATCCAACTCCCTATATGAGGAGTTTTAAGAAATTTTAGCATGCAAAAGGATAAGATCAAAACAAACAACAGAGGAAACAAATTGCATTGTGTAAAGCGTAAGGGCTGTGTTGTTTAACAGGGCTCTCAATCCCAGGTAAAGCCTTTCTTGGGAGAAAGGAAACATTAACCCTAGAGGATCGTTTAGACGCGGCGGAGCTTTACATAATTGTAAATTACAGCAGCCATCAGGGGGAACAACTGGTATAAACGCGGTCTGCAAACAGCAAAAGCACCAAACATTTCTCCTTCACCTCGGCTCAGTCAGCTGGGCGGAGAAACCAGTCACCTCGCTTCACGGTGCCACCCTCTCCTGGCTCCCCTCCCTCCCTTCCCCTCCCCTCCCTTCCCTCATCTCCCCGCCCCCAGCTGGTGCATTCAGCAGCCTAGGGAGATTAAGAGGTGCTCGCTAATGTCACCGAGCCTCCAGACGGATCTAACGTTTCTTAGCTCCTGGACCGAAGAAATTAGAGACGTTACACCCTGTGGTATTAGATGCCATGGCCTACAACCCAGCCTCTCCTAGCCTGGACCGGGGATGTGCACCGGGCCGGAGGACTGCGCCACAGCCGCCGCTACCTGAGCTGTCCGTGGTGCTGGCGCGGTGCGGAGGCTGCCGGGCGGGACTACGCACCGCGCCCGCGGTCGCCCTCTGCGTGCCAGCCGCCGCGCCCCGTGCGCTCGAGTCCCCGTGACTGTCCACCAGCTGCAAAGATTCATAACCATCGCTGCTGGTCTTTTTCCGGTAGCTCCCGAGGAGGCTCATGGGCAAGCCCGGAGAAGAGGGGGAAGAAAAAAAAAATCAACCTGGGAAAGGAAGGGGGAGGGGAAGACGGGACAGACTAAGAGAGGGATGAAAAAAAAAACAATAATAATCAAGTGCCCGACATGACGCGAAGAGGAGGGAAAGAAGGGAGCGGCCACCAGAAAGGGCTCTGCAGCCACCGCCCCGGGCACAGCGCACCCAACCGGCTCCGGCCACCGGTAGGCTGGACAGCGCCCGAGGACGTGTAGGTGTAGCCCGGCAATAGCCGGGCAGCTCCCGGAGTGGCTGGAGGGGGAGGGAATAAACAGAAGAGAGTAAAGGAGGGGAGAGTAGGGAGGGAGGCTGGAAGCGGAAAACGGGGCGGGGCGGGATCGGGAGGGGACCACGACAACGCGGAGGGAGGGGTGTGTCAGCGCGGCCGTGCTTCAGAAAAAAAAGGGGAGAAGGTGTCTCTCGGGCCTTGGAGACCAGGCACCCTTGGAGAGAGAGCCAGGCACGCCCATTTCATGTTACTCAGCTGGCCTTTGTTGGAGGATTCGGCAAATGAAAGCTGCCTAGGTTGATCGACCTGGTGGACTGGGTTGTAACTCCAGTAGGAGGGGAAAAGGAATCTGTTGACGGCAGGCCATCTGTGCACCCAGAGCAGCGGAGCGGCATGTCTGCACACTCCTGGCACTGGATGAGCTGTGGATGTGAAAGAGCTGGCTAGAAGGGGTAAGGGAGCCAGGGTCGGATCTAGTCAGCAACTATGTTGAAGGGATAATCGGGGAGGGGATGTTTAGTCCTGTGCACTTCCAGGTCTCTTATCGGTTACCTTGGAACAAGGAGAAAGGGCTGGCTTGAAGGATGTCTGGGAAGAGAAATATACCAGATTTTCTTTCCATCCTCTAGCCTCACCCCCTCATTTTTCTTTCATAGTTGTAGGCAAGAAAGACAGTCATTATCAGAGGGAATCTGTCACAAAGTTAATTAGCAGCAGGATCAAGGCCCTCTTCTTGAAGAAAGCTCTGCAAGTCCATGTGCCTAGCTGTCCACTTGTGATTTTTGTATTCTCAAAGAGTCCCCCAGCGTTGTGTGAGTTTCAGGCCTCCACAATCTAGATATGAACTGTGTTCAGTCTCAAGATGCAATCACCCAATGCTTGTTTTCCGCCTGATAGTATTTCAGAAGGTTCCCTCCTCAGCTCAGGTGAGAGACCAGATAAAAATGTTGACTTAAAAGTATCATTTTTCTCTCCTAGTACTTGGATAAACTAAAAGGAAAAACCTTTCAGAAGCACTCTGACATTTTCCTGCGATATGAGAAGAAAACGTGCACATGTGTGCTGTGTGTGGGGACGGGGCACAGGCACGGTGCCAGCCTGACCTGCTTGTTGGCTTACATAGTTTTCTCTTGCTGTTATTATTTTGATCATTTTGGGATTCAAAACTCAAATGACAGCAATTAAGAGTCTTCTATCCAGATCATCTGGAACCTAAAGCTCCTTGGAAACTCCAGCTCTTCCTAAGCCTAAACACAATAAATTAGCTGCTTGGCAAGCATTTTCTTCTTCAAAGACGGCACAGACACGTAGGTAGAGAAGGAGTTGGAAGAGGTCAGAGATGCGGGGTGTCAGATCCTCTCATCCCTTCACTAACTGTCCAGTGTGTTCCCATCTGCTGAGGTGCAGTAAGACCAGAAGCAGAACCCAGAGCTAATGCTTACTTACAATAACTTTGAACGGTAGCAAAAAAGGCTGAAATATGATTTTAAACCCAGACCTCTACTTTCAAACTTGTAAGTCTGGAGCTATTTTGGTTACTTCATTGAAGCAATAACTTCTAAAATCTAGTAACAAAATAGTTTCCAGCGGCATTTAATAAGCTCTTTCTGTACTTTCTCAATTCATTACTGACCACCAGGGAGCACAAACGTCTAGTGTCCATTATGTGCCTCAGCAGATGCTGGCTGTATGGTCACTAGAGACGACCATTCTGAGAGTGAAAACTGTTATTTTCAAAAGGAGCGCTTTGGGTTATTTTTGCTACACGTCAGAATTGCAGACATACTGGTGGAAAGAAACTGACACATATGGCTTTGTATTTTTGAATATCTATCTCCCAAGTTTGCACATTTAAAGAAAGACATGAATGGGCTAGATAGCATCTCCCCCCCACTTATTGCTTTTCTAGGATGGAACCCAGAATCTCAAAGATGGTAATCAAGGGATGTACCACTGAGTCACACCCCCGGGACATCTCATTTTATTTTTTCACTTTATACGTGACACAAAAATAAATCAATCAGAATAACTATTAATATTTCTACAAAACTGGTATGTAATGAACACAAGATTCTACACTGTCTAGATTTATTTATAACAGCCTAAAAACTAGAGTCTGGGGACTAACTTGGCACATCTACCGACTTAACTCCAATAGGTTCCTAAAACGCTCCCTTTTCCATGGAGATATTTCTGCTCTGCACTGCCAAGTGTTTAGCATATGACAACTAGTATGATGTAGCTAAAGAAATCATTCAACAGTACTTAACATAGCTATCTATAACAAGCACATGAACGTTTCCTGTTGTCGCCGCGCCGGTCGGTCTTCAAGCCCAGCTCTCTCCTGTGCTTTTGCAATCCTGGTTCCTCCCATGCATGCAGCTGTAAGGAAAGCTAAGCATTCTTTACTCCAGAAATAGAAGATGGAAAGTTACCTGTGTTGCTAGTAAGTACTCGGCAGGGGTTGGGTGGAGAGAGAGCTCCACTGGTAAAGGGCTTCTTCCTGTGTATGAGAACCTGAGTTCGAGCCTTAGCATCAAAGTGGGGGGAAGAGTTAGGAAATCAGGCATGGTGGTTTAAGTTTATAATCTTAGCACTGGGAAAGTGGAGAAAGGGGGAACCCTAGGACTCTCGACCAATGAGAGACTCTGTATAAACAAAAACAAAAAGTTGGGTGGACCACACCTAAGAAAACACAGCAGAAATCAAGATCAGCTACTAGCAACACACACACACACACACACACACACACACAATTATTAATGATGAGAACCTGGGCTTTGGAAAGGGAGGAAATCCTGTAAAAGCAAAGACTACTCTGCTGTTTCCCATGATCAACTGATCATAGAGGACGCAAAGATTGCTTAATGTTCAAGAGCACTTGCTACTATTTCAGAGCACCGAGTTTGATTTCCAGCATCTATGTTGGGCAGAAGTCAATCATCTATAACTCTAAAGCATCAGATGCCCTCTTCTACCCTCCACACACACACACACACACACACACACACACACACACACACACACACACACACAAGTAAAATACAATTGCCAAGTATGGTAGTGCACATCCTCAATCCCAGAAAGTGGGAGGCAGGTGGAGCTCTGTGAGTTCAAGGCCAGCCTTGTCTACAGAGTGAATTTCAGGCCAAGCAGGGATACACAGCAAGATCATACCTTGACTGATTGATTGATAGATAGATAAATAAATAAACAAATAAATAAATAAATAAATAATCAGTGAAAAATAACAGCTTGCTCCATAATCTATTTACCTCAAAAATAAAATATCAAAAATATAACTCAAAAGATTAGCTGTCCCCTGGAGGCTGAGTCTTCAGTTGTTTTTGCTAACTCCACGATGAGTGTCCACATAGAGATGTTCAGGAGCTGGTCTCTCTTCATCCAGACCCCCAACCAAACATTCTCTCCTCACAGCGAACATCACCCACATTTTGCAGTGAGGACACAGAGTAAAAGTAAGCTAGGACTGTACCGGATTGGACTGGATTGTGCCTGACTGTGCCACCCTTCTACTTTTGGGAACAATTATAGAGACTGAGGGTTCGGAACCAAACCACTCAGCAATGAGTTCCAGACCCTTGGGCTCTGGCCAAATCACCTCACCTGTCTTACTTTTCCCATGGAAAAAGAGCATATTTCCATTACAACACAGTTGAAGTGAGAATTAAATGATTTTTTTTTAGAGATTTTTTTGTTAATGTAGGTATATGCGTGGATGCCATTGAGTGCAGAGGCCAGGAAAGAGCATCAGATTCCTTGGAGCTGGAGTTATAGGGCTGTAAGCCTCCCAGTCTGGACGCTCTAGAAGATCTCCAAGCTTTCTTTCCCCTGAGCCATCTCTCCGGCTCTTAAAGCAATTATTATTGCACAGGAATGGTTTAATAAATACTATTAACATTACCTATTATTACTATTGCTACTATGATATTATGACTTCCTGCCATTATTTCCAGCTATTACTGTATTTTATATCTAACTAAATCACTTTTCCAAAATGCAGATAGTTTCCTCTCTTTAAGATGAAGCTAGAACCTGTCCTACATTAGAGATGTGTTACCATTGTGATAGATGAGAATATAAAAAGCCTTTGTATAAGGCAAAGTGATTTTCTGCACTGGGTTTTTACCATCTGAATGCTCATTTTTCCATTATATTTGGAGTATTTAAGAAGGAAAGTCCATGCTTTCCTTGGGTTCCATGACAACCAGTGAGTACCCAAATACTGTGACTCTGGGATCAATCTCCTCTCCAATATAACTAATACAAAGCAAAACAACGGAAATCAAAAGGAAAAATAGTGAGCAAATACTAAGTTAACAAGTTAATGAAGAAATGAAGAAAAACAGTGTGCTCACCTTCCTCTTTGCATTTTTGTGTAAGGTCTGCATATGTGATACAAATGTGTGTGGCTTACATGCCGAGATGCAAGGTTGATGTCAGAAATCATCCCAGGTCACTCTTCCAGGTTACTCCTAGACACAGGGTCATCCATCAAAACCAGAGCGCACAAATATAGCTAGTTCTGCTAGCCAGCTTGTTCTGGGGATCCTTTGTCTCTGCCATTAGAGGCTGGGATTACAAGTAAGCTGCCACACCCACTGGGCATTTTGTGGGAAGTTTGGAGGCAAATACTCAGGCAAATGCTTTAATCACTGAGTCATGTTTCTTTCCCTATTCCAGTGATTTCTTTTACATTTTTATAATATTCACACTGTGACCCACTGGTAAATTGTAAAATAAACTTAACAGTTCATAGGCATTATTTTCACCAAAAGGATATAAGATGAAAAACATTATTTTTTGGAATGTAGGAAATATTGTTTCTTAAAATACTGCTTAAGGTGGTGTGTGTGTGTGTGTGTGTGTGTGTGTGTGTGTGTGTGTGTGTGTGTTTACATTAAGTAATGATATGGATGTACTTTTCACCATGGGTTCTAATGGTAAATGTCTGCCTGTCTCTCTTGAGCCCAATCTCTATTACCAAGCATTTCCAGTGTTCCTAACTGTGGCAACCCTCTACACTGTGACTACTGGGTTCACCTGAACAACTGGATGACAGAAATCTTATGAATTAGACAATAAATGAGGGCAAAGTTTTTCTGTTGTGTTCTTGCTTTTATAAAGCCAGTTCTATTGTTCTTTTTTTAATAAAATCTCAATTGTTCGATTTTACTAATGAAGCCTCAGGAGTCAGATGCTGCGATCTGAGCCTGCTAGCTCAGAGAGGCAGAGAAAACATCCCGCTGACTGTCCTCCTCTGCCAGTGTCACACTAAGAATGGTCCTCTCACGTGCCATCGCAAAAAAACCTCCTTCAAACTGGATGTCCCTCCCTTCTACTTCCTGTCTGTCTCTCTATCCATCCTCTTGACTTCCTCTTACTCTCCATGTTTTTTTTGTCCCCAATAATCCTCTGTTCACTTCCTGTCGATCTGCCTCTTGACCCATAGTTGACTTTATTTAATCCTGTTTACAATATTCAAGCAGAAACCCCTCAGATTAAAGGTGTGTGCTAAGGCTGAGCAACACCACAACTAAGAATAGGTTTTTCCAATAAATAACACAATGTTGGGATTCACAGTGTGATCAAATATCCTGTCACACAGGTCTCTGAAACACAGCACTTTGATTTTCTGATGTAACCAATATAAATCAATGAACAGCATTAAAACATATGTGAGTAATATACCTCGGTGGTATCCAGGTTATCTCCTTATGGGATATGACCTGTGATAACATACAACGGGGTACTTAACTGAATAATTCTTAGGTGTATCCTAAACATATTTGGCTTGTCCGGACTTTAAAAAAGAGAAACTTTTAGTTTATGTGTCTTTCCAGAAGGTACCCAGATTCCAGTTTGAATACTGTCTCTCACCACCATTCCCAGCCTCCTGGCCTAGTTCCTGCCAATCCTCACTGGCATCTGGAATCTGGACCTGAGACCTGTAGTGTCAAAATCTCACCTGAAGAACCAAGGACAGGCCCAAGACCAATGCCAAAATCTGCATCGCTGAGCCACAACCAAGAAGAAAAGGGAACAGGCTGGGAATCCTTTCAGGAATCTTCAACGGCAGGCAGGGTGGGCCTGACTCCCCCTCCTCCTACAGGAGGAAAACTGCAGGCCCAGACTTTCAGGAGTCCCTTGGTCTTGAATTTCCTGTGTTCTCAAAACTTGACTTGTCATCCCCCTCTCCTCCTCCGAAGGACATCCAGAGGAGAAATCTACACTCGTTCAAGGGTTCTCATTTGCTGTGCCCCAGCTGATCAAGGGTTCAGCGTAAAATCACATGTGTAACTAAATGCATCTGCTACAGGCTACATACAGCAACACACAAGAGCAAGCAGGCAGTGTGCTGGCAAACAATGAATGAGAGAGCTGGAATATCTAACACAAGAGAATGTCTACGCAACATGAGCTGGGAGTAGAGATGTCTGAGTGTCTAACCGCATGCTGTGTCTCCTGGAAGACAAGATCAGTTTTCCAGGTGGGACATCCTTTCCAAGACAACTCATCCTGAAATCCATGCCTACTTGAAGATCCTGAGGTAATAACGATCACTCGCTGCTAATTTCCCACTTTCAGGTCCCTTCCTTGCTAGACTCTCACGTCCTTGACAACCCTGAAAACGCCATCTTATTTTTTTGGAGAACCTATGTCACACATGCAAGCTCACATGGATATCATGCCTCAAATGTCAAACTTTCCAGTCACACTCACCTGCTGCACACGGCTGCAGTGGTAACTCCACCATGAGAGAGAAGCTTGAGGCCAGCGGTGTCACCGCACTTGTAAGCACTCCTTTCCCAGGGTGACCAGTCAAAAGCAAAAGTGGCTATACTGCCCGTGTGGGAGTTTCTGCTCAGTGATGCCTGAAGGCAGCTTCTGATTGAGACAGCTTCCTCCTATGCACTCTTGTACATGTTTTGGTTCATGCACCTAAAATTTGATGCTTGGTTACCCTTCAGTTCAATTCAAAATCTCTAGAAGGAAAATAATTTTATTCGCATCAAAAGCAAGCTCCTAGCTCCGATGCCCTACTCTCGTTGCAATTGTAAATTAAAACTACTTAAAATATAGTTTGAATTTTTGATATTAACTAAGTAACTCCTAAATGGGGAGTTATGACATGCATTCATAATGCCGGCACTCAAGAGGTTCAGACAGGACAGAAAGTTCAAGGCTGGGCTAGGCTCCAGAGTAAGACTTTATTTCAGATCAATAAATTTTAAAAAGTAAACCTTGAGACAGGCTTGGTGCCACAAGCCTGTTTCTCCAGCACTTGGGAGACAATGGCAACAAATTTGAAGCCACAAAGATACAAAAGTAAGAACAAGCTCTTAAACCTGAAAGAGGTTTGGTGCATGTTCCATTTGGTATGTCAGTGTGGCAGTCTGAGCAGATGTAGATTAAAGAGACATGGAGAGAAGCCACTGGCTTTGACGTTGTATGTTATACTATGTTATACCTGTGTTTGAGCGCTGCCCAAACATGTGTACATAAGTTTTCTATGACCCAACTCATGGCCATACTTGTGTCTCTACAGTGAGAGAAAACTCCATTCTCTACATCACTGGATGGAATAAGTGAGGTGCGTGAGCAGGTTGGCGATTACCAAGCCTATGACCTGAGTTCTAGTCCCAGAACCCACATGGCAGACAGAAAGGACAGACTCCTCTTCGAGTCACTCTGTGACCTCAGAGACCTTCATGCTAAAAGGCTTTGGTGCCCAAGCAAAAGACAGAAGGAGCCCGAGCTTCAGAAGCCCATAGCAGTCATACGTCAATTATCCCTAGATTCGCTAGGGGAGAGGAAGAAAGAAGTCTCCCTGTGGTGAGCCGCTTTTTTGCTTTTCCCTGTTACATGCAGCCATTCTAGTCCCCAGTGGGGTGTCACTCAACCTCAGGACTTCAGTTCTTCATTTGTCATAACATTTACGGGGAAGTTCATGCCTAAACAGTCACAGACAAGTCTTATAACTTAAGACTGTTAGCCCACTCATAAAACCATTCCATCTAAGTAATAAGGCAGCTATTAAAATTGTGTGACACCAAGGACACAAAGAGCTTGGCTTGGTGCCTGGCTGTGGTATTATATGTTACCCTTCAATGAGTACATTACTATTTCTACTCTACCTGATTCCAAGCCCAGTGACTCTCTGTGATACCCAAAGACTCCTTCAGACAGACCTAGCACAGAACTGCAAGCTTGTTCACATCAAGTTCATGTCACCCAAGACTTCTCTAGTCTATGTCCCTTCCTTTGTACAGAATTCTCTTTCTTTGACCCACCTATGTAATTTCAATGTAGTCCAAAACACTTTAAGCCATCCAAGTAGATAATATAACTTAAAATAGTCTGTTGCTATTCATAACACAATAGTTGCAAGACATTTATATGGCCAAGTGAGAGTCTGATCCAGTCTCCATTTGTACAAAATAATAATAATAATAATAATTAATAATAATAATAAAAGAGAAATTTAGGTAATGAGGTTGGAAGGATTTATTTTTCACTCTGATTTATGGAAGTTATCAAGCAAAACACAAAAAGCAGATTAAATTATGTGTTGGATCTCTCTGTACCTACAACTCAATATCAATATTACCAAGCCATAATCAATCTCCTTTCATATGTATAGCCCTAACTTTATTCATTCACTTATTCATGTACTTAGTCTTTTACTTGCAAGGCTGGGGAATCAATCCAGAGCCTCATGAATGCTAAGCCACTGAATTGTACCTCCAGTCCCCCTTCCCCAGTGTTTTAAAGTACATTTCAGGCTTCACAGTATTTATCATTAAATACTTGAAAAATGCAATACTTAAAGCACTGTGACAGAGATGAGAGAATATGAAATTTCACCCATGCCAGAAGCAGAGTAAGATGTACTCTACCTGCTCATTGAGAAGCCAAAGATATCCACCCGCTTCTTTTTCCTGCTACCTTCCCATGTGCTAACTTCTAGTGGGAAAGATGCAGCATCCATTTCTCTTCCTATCCCTGCCCACCCCCAGCTACACTCCACACACCTCTTCTAGCCCTGTTTATAATCTTGGGCCTTGCTGCCCAGGAGATCTGGAAGCTAGCATAGGATTAAGGATTCTACAGTCAGAGGAATTTATGAAATATTAAAGCAGAGAGGAACTGCAGAGGGCAGGAGATCCCTTTCAATTTAGAGATAAGAAAAATGAGTCAGAAGAAGTGAACAAATTGATTCACATCTAAAATGCAAATCTAATTATAGGACTGTGCTGGCAGGTTTCTGTGTCAATTTGACACAAGCTAGGTCATTTGAAAAGAAGGAATCTCAACTGAGAAAAATGCTTCCATATGACTGATCTGTGGACAAGTCTGCAGGGTATTTTCTTGACTGATAATTGATGTGAGGGGGTCTAGCTCATTGTAGGTGGTGCTACCCCTGGGCAGGTGGTCCTGGATAGTATATGAAAACAAACTGAGCAACCCAGAGGGAACAAGCCACACTTCTCCAAGATGAAATAAACCCTTTCCTCCCTGTGGTGCTTTGAACGATAATGGCCCCTATAGGCTCTTATAATTTTGAATGCTTGGTCTCCAATTGCTGGAGTATTTAGGAAGGATTAGAAAGAGTGGCCTTGTTGGAAGAGGTGAGTCAGTGGGGCTGGACTTTGAAGTTTCAAGAGCCCACACCAGACTCCCTCTCCCTCTCCCTCTCCCCCTCTCTCTCTCTCTCTGCCTGTGCCTGCCCACCTGCCACCACGCTCCCTGTCACAATGGTCATGGACTCACCCCATGAAACTGTAAGCAAGCCCACAATCCCCAATCAAATGCTTTATTTTATAAGTTGCCTTGGCCTTGCTGTCTTTTCACAGCAATTGAACAGTAAATAAGACACTCCCCAAGTTGCTTCTGGTCATGGTGTCTCATCACAGCAATTAACCCTAAGAAAGATAAGGGCTCAGCCCTCCATCTAGGTCATGACCCTATCTGGTTGAATGATTTTTTCACAGAGGTCACCTAAGACCATCAGAAAACACAGACATCTACATTATAACTCATAACAACAGCAAAAATACACCTATGAAGTAGCAACAAATTTTATGGTTGGGAGTCACTTTAACGTGAGGAACTTTTTTAAAGAGTCGCAACATCAGGAAGACTAAGACCGCTGACTTAGGTGTTTGACACATGTACCTTCACACTCCAGGACTGTTATTTCTCCCTCAGAACTAGACTTCTTGTTTCTTGTTTCACCTCACCTCTATTCTTTCTAAAATGAATATTATTACATTTTATTGCTTGTGTGTGTGTGTGTGTGTGTGTGTGTGTGTGTGTGTGTGCGCGCGTGCGTGCGTGCGTGCATGTACCCACATGTTGAAGTCAGAGTCAACTTGAGGGAGTTGGTTCTTTCCTTCTACCAAGTGGTTCCTGAGGATCACAAACAGAGATCAGCAAGCCCGCAGCAAACTGCTTTTATCCACTAATTCACCTTGCAAGTCTCTCTACCTCAGTCTTTAGGTCCAGACATTAGGCATCCCTGGATTTCCTGAATGTCCCAGTCCAACCTTCTCTTCAAGTCCCTGTGCAGACAGCACTTTTCCAGGGAATCTTTAAGCTGTCAGAGCCAGGTTAGATATAATGCCATCAGCTCCCATAGTACATTGTACATCTTTTACCACAACATGTTCCACTTGTTTGTCTACACTGTGCCTTCCCACCCCAGTCTGTGTGCTCCGTGATGTCGGGCCCTGGGAAGCCGATGAGCCATCTTTGAGAAAGGCTCTTGTTTACTGCTTCACAGTCACTGCCTGCTGTATCCCTTACGATGGAGAGCATGGAGCCACCTATAGAGAACAATTTTCCTGAGAAGTTCATGTCAGACTCCCCGAATGTTTGAAATGGATTCACCCAACAAAGCTACCACATACTGCCCTCTTGTATTGCTACAGAATTAAAGAAAACAGACCTTTTTGTCTTTTCAAACTATATTAGCTTGAATTATTTTTTTTAACCAGATCAGGAGCTTTACACCTTCTAGACCTGGCCCCCCTTTTTTGAGTGATGTATGAAACACCACTCTGAGAGAATATTCCTTTAGATAGCACATTGTTTGTGAATGACAGAAAATGATGCAATGATACTCACCTTTGTTCCTTCTATCACCATGCCCGTGAGCTGTGAAACACGGGGAACCATGTAATGGTAGGAAATATATATATATATATATATATATATATATATGTGTGTGTGTATGTATGTATAAACTATGCTAACATCTGAAACACAGTAGATCAGAGACACTAACTGATGTGCTTTCTGGTTTCCTTTCAGGCTTCGGCTGCAAGGTTTCAGGGCACATCCTTGAGCTCCCAGTATCCATTCCCAGTTCCAGAAGAACTTTCTTGGTATTACCAAGAACCAGTTCATTCATGTGAAGTCCCACCATCAGGTTCAATGGGAAATGATCTAATGCAGATGCAGCAAGAGCTAACTCCTTAAAATTCAAGTCAGCACAAGACAATTTACCAGAATTCTCTTGGTGTATTGGTTAAACATGTGGGCTTTAAAGAAATGTAAACATTTAGCCTGGAAGTTTAAAACTGGCTGAAATACATAACTTCTTTGACCCCTAATCTTCTCTGTTCTAACTGAAGTTTTTCACTGTACTTATTGACTGTACATATTAGTTACCACTGTGGTCCTGCCCTGTTTGACATTGCTATAACAAAGTACATGGGTAGGGGTTCTTTTAAAGAGGTTTATAAGGCTCACAATTCTGGTGACAGGAAGGACCAAACAGCATGGTACAGTTGTCGAAGACTCCCTGCTACATTACAACATGGGAGAAAAGTGTTAAGGGAACCAGAACACAGAAGGAACATTACTCGACAAGAAACCAAGAGATAGAGTCAAGGCCTGCTCTTGAATATAGTTCACTCTCCATAGGAATCAATCTACTCTTTGTGCTATAGGAACCAGACCTCATGCCTTATATCTGCTATATGTTAGGCAAGCACTTATCACAAAACTGTATCTCTAGTCATCTTTTTTTTTTTTTTTTTGGTTTTTCGAGACAGGGTTTCTCTGTGTAGCCTTGGCTCTAGTCATCTTTTAAGTTTATTTTTTCATTCTGAAACAGGATCTTGCTAACCTACCTAGGCTAAGCATTGAACTCACTCTGTAGTTTAGGGCAGGCCTTGAACTTGGGATCCTCTTGCCTAAGCCTCCAGAGTAACTAGGATTATAGATTTACCACCAGGCCCAGCATGAGTCCACTCCTCTGAACTACTACCACAAAACAATGTTAATCCATTCATGAGCTTGGAGCCCTCATGACCTAATTTCCTTACACTAAGCCCACCTCTTAAAGGGCCCACTGCTCTCACAGTATGATACTAGGGACCCAGTGTCACTAGATACTCAGTCTATGAAGCAATGGGAGATAAGCCATATCTAAAAAGAAGACACAAGACACATTTTCTTTAAGTAAACAAAAGAAGCACTCTTTCTGAAAAATTCTCCTCTTCTCTGGCTGGAGTTGAAGCTGTCACAGACCAACCAAGATCAATATCTAAAATGAAGCTAGGTCAACAGGTGAAAACCAGAGAGTAAGTCAAACTGAATCCTGCCCTTGAGCAAAGATAACATACAGCATACCTACAGTCTGTGTTTCTGAAATGTGGGGACAGGAGAGCTGAGAAGAAAATGTTACCAATGGGAAAGGAGTAAACTTGAGAGAAAAAGAGATACAAGACGGCAACTTTCTAAGTGCACTAATTCCAGAAGACCATTGGCTTTCCATACTTATAATACCCCCTGTTTAAATTAAATTGATTTGTACTGTATCTGTGGTGTGTGTAGCCAAAAGAATTCTACCTACCTACTACAGGACACAACGCTCACACAATTGTAATTCAGTGCACTCAAGTTTTTATTTATTCATATAAATGAATTATTTCTTCCCTATTGTATACATCAGAAGAAAAAACTAAGATGCCTACATAAAAGCTTATATTAAAAATTTTAGTGAATGTTAATAAGCTTTAGATAAAAATGGAATCCCAACCTATACAATGACATCTTCTATACATGTTCAGGATAGAACTAACCTTTATACAATACTTCATAGTCACAAAAACAAGGCTGAAGAAATAGGATGCAAGCCACCAGTGAACAATAACTATGTGCTGTTACACTAGTCTTTTGTCAACTTGACACACGATAGGATTATCTGAGAAGAAGGAGTCTCAAATGAGAAAATGCTTCTGTCACATTGGTTCATAGGCAAGTCTGTGGGTTAATGGTTAGTATAAGAAAGCCCAGTCCACTGTAGGAAGTGTGAACCCTAGACAGATCATCTTGGGGTATATAAGAAAGTAGACTGAATAAGCTAGGCAGATCAAGCCAGTAAGCAGCATCCCGCCATGGTGTCTGCCTCAGTTCAGGGCTCCAGGTTCCTGCTCTGAGCTGCTGTCCTGACTTCTCTCAGTGATGGAGTGTGACCTGGGAGTTATAAGATAAACTAAAACCTTCCTTCTCTAAGTCAGTGTTTATCACAGCAATAGAAACTAAAATAGAAAAAAAAATAACATAACTTTCAAATTTCAAGTGGCCACATTAAAAACCAAAGTGAAACAAATGAATTTGCTCATGAATTTAGCTTTACAATGTCTCTCTTTTATCTCAGTAGATACAAAGTATCTACTGCTTCGATGTGGAATCTTTTCTTCCTGCTACATACTTGCTAGGCTTTGCACTTTCCGTTTCCTGTGAATCTTATTTTTCAGTAGCCTCTTCCAGGGCTAATGTACATCTATCACAGAAAGAAACTGTTTCAATCTACCTAACAACCAAAAGAGACAAGCTTTCCATAGTTATAAGTGATAAAAGTAAAACTCAAAGAACAAACATTTTTTTTTCCAACAACTATCAGTGCAGAGCCTAGACTACAGCCTTGGCCTCTGGCCTCAGCCTCTGAAGCTCTGCACCTCGCTGTGTTGTCTGCAGAGGAGGAGCCATGCTCAGTACAATCCTGAAATGCACACATCAAAGGAGTGCATGGGCTAAGGGCTCTCCCACGCAGTGTGGTCCATAAACATAAGGGCTCTATTTTCTTACAGATCAAAGAGATCGTTTCATGAAAACAATCTCCAAATCCACACTTCTTTGTGTGTGTCCAGATTCATGTATAGAATTAATTACTGCCACTAACTACAGTCTTCCCTCTACCACTCACTCTCTAATCTTCAAGGTACCCTCTGTGTTCACAAAACCGAATGTATGTGTGCATGCGTACAAATGGTATACATGTATGTCTGCGTACACACACACACACACACACACACACACACACACACACAGGGGGGTGGAGAGAGGGAGAGAGAGAGAGATTCCAATAGTTCTTACTATTTCCAAAATGGCTAGAATCGTACATATAGCTTTAGTTAAAATTTAGTTTCTAAAGCAGGATTAAAGCTATAAAGGATTTTTTTTTAAAAAAAATGTTTTTTTTTATATGTTTTTTATAATGCTGGGGCAACTTGGGCCTCAGAGCAAAACCTCTTTCTCTGTTTTTTCTGTTCTCCTGAAGACACACTGTAAGAACTAGGACCTTTCTTCCCCAAGTCAGATCACTAAAGTCAAAAGTATATTATAACCTTCTGCTTTCTAACTCCTGACCAGAAAGACATTCTTAGTTACCTAGTCTAATACTAGATCCTAAGACCTTCATTCCACATGGGGTCCTGCCCAATACCAGGAAGGAAGGCACACTGCACAGAGGGGCCATGAAGAATTTGATCAGACAAGTTGTGCCGAGTTTCTCACTGTCTCGGAGAACTAGATGATAACCTTCTGCCCAGTCCAATTGGTATGCAGTTGCCCATGCTTCAGTCATGCTGGTGCAACAACATCTTCATAAAACCCCAGTGGAAGGGCTCAGAGAGCTTCTGTGGAGACTGAGGAAGAACTGGTCCACATCCCTGGAGCAGCCAGGCCCCCGCCAGATGGCTCCATGTGTGTCCTCATCCAGATCCTTGTACGCATCCTTACAATAAACCAATAAATGTGATTTTTCCCTGGGTTCTCTGAGCTGCCCTAGCAAATGAACAAAGCCAAACTAGGGAGTTGTCGAGAGCTGCTTGTTGCCAGTTGGTCAGAAACCCTGAGGCCTGGACTCCAAACTGAATAGTCCTGGGCAACTGAGCCCTTATTATCCGAGATCTGATTTTTTTTACCCACAAGCAGGAATAGGAAGAATTGAGTTGAATTCCGCTATAGAACTGATTGTTTGCTAACTGATGATGAGAGACAACCCCCCCCCATGCATTTTTGGAAACTTGGAAGTAACGTGTGCATACGGTACAGGAAAAGAAATGGAGTTTGCCTTTCCTTGATATCACTGAACAGCCCCCATCCCCAAAGGGCCTAAGCTGAAGCCCTGACTGCCTAACATGTTTATATGGGAGAGGGGGAATTTCAGGAAGTATTTGGGTTAAAATGAGTTCAGGCAGATGCTCAGCCCTAGCAAGACATCTATACCTCTATACCATCCCATCTAAGGCTTAAGGAACACTGTGGCAGAGGGGGTAGAAAGAATGCAACAGCCAGAATGTAGGGAGAAGAACTTCAAACCAGCCATTGCAATCATGAACTCACAGCAGCTATAGCTGCCTGAATTAAGACAACACAAAAATGATCCAATCAGCAGGCAGGCAAGGGTGGGGAGGATGCAGGGTGCCCTGCCGCTTGATGCTGAACTACTTGCTACTAATAAGATTTGGGGTGAGAGGGAACCATTCAGTTGTGTGCTCACTGATGAACCCACCAAGTTCCAATGGGTTGTGTCAATCCAGTGGTGACCCAGGCAGCTCTAAATGGGCCACAAGACAAAACCAAAAATCAGAAAAGTCAGGAAAGGGACTGGAAGCAGGGAGGAGGAGGACCTAACAAGAATGGAAGGAGGTTAAGAGAGGATGTGGAGACAGAATGATCAGAACACATCCTAAGTGAACATGAAGTTGCAATAAAGAGTAAATTAGTTTTTAAAACAGTGTTTTTAAATGATGAGGTCACGAGAACGGGAACCTTGGGAAGGGATTAGTAACTGTGAAAGAGCAAAGAGATCAGAGCTTTCCATCATGCGAGGACATAGAAAGAAGGTGGCTTACGATGAGCCACTAAATGGTCTGCACCATATAGGAAGTCAGTCAGCATCTTGACCTTGACCCCCATGCATCTAACTATGAAAAACAAACACCTGTTGTTTGTGCCACCCAGTCTGGGATACTTTGTTTCAGCAGCTTGAGCTGAGACACTGCAAGTGCTACTGTATTGTACTGTCTCTGTGCCTAGACCCAAGAGCCTCTGACTTCCATTGGCTTCCTTGATTCCTCTCCTCTTAAGTATGAGCCCAAGCCAGCCAGCTATAGGATGGTCCCAATATCCCAGTTGATGCCCCAGGCATGAGAGCAAATGAGTGTGGACCAGATCAGCACTACTGAGCTGATGTGCCTAATTCCTGACAGTGGAAACATGAGCTAAATAAATGTATGCTGTCTCAAACCACTCTGCTTAGGTGGTTCCTTATGCAGTGATACCTAAGTGACATGTGAACATGCTTCAGAATTGCTGCAATAAAAAGTGCAATACTTTAGGGTAAGAAAGTAGGCGGGAATCTGCTTCTCTGTGACCCAGTAAGAATAGGTGACACACACCTTTAATCCCAGCACTCAAGAAAGGGAAACATGAGGATCTTTGTGTGTGAGGCCAGCCTGGTCTACAAAGATGACCAGCCAAGATGACATAGAGATCCTATCTCAAAGAAAAAGAAAAGATAGATTCTGTTCCATAGAAAGTAAGGAAGAGCAGAGCTTCAGAAACCTACAAAAGGAATGATAAAATAGCTGAAAAATTCAGAGAAAGAGAAGGAAAGTGCATTGAAAGGGAGTGGAGGAGAGTGGGGAGAAAGCAATATAGATCTGAGTTCAAATCCTAACTCCACCATCCAGTAGCTAGGCTAGTAAAATCATCCAAAGCTTTCAACTAAGACTTCTCTTTCAGAATCACTTTTAAGGATGTTTACATTATCTGACAGAGCAACTGACCTTTAATGGGCACTCAGTACATCTCAGATCCTTCCCTCAGCTTCTCCTCATGTACCCAGCAAGGCCTGAGTGATTGCGTCTCATTTTATTCACATACACAGCATCATCCCTACATTTTACTTCATCCTCAGCTCTTTCCCATCCTGAACAGATCAAATGACTCAAAAACTCCACTTGACAAAGTTATACCTTGTGAAGACTGTGCCGTGGCTTGGTCCAAGCACCCAGGCCTCAGAACAAGGGAAGCCAGTGGTATAATTCTCAGAGAGAGATTAAAGTTCTGAGGACAATAGGACTTCTGGTATAAGTCCTGAAGTCTATTTGGAGTGCTGATGTCCAGGAGAGAAGAGTTGTGAACCCCAGACCCAAGAGGCAAAGACCTAAAATCCTCTGGTCATTTTGTGCTGTCTGACTGCCCTCAGTTGAGCAGATGATGTCTGCCTACACAGGGAGCAGAGCCTCCTTGTTCAGTCAGTGACTCAAATGCCTCAGGACACGGACACACCCCACAACAAAGCTTTACCAGTTCTCCGGGTAATCCTCACTCCAGTCAAGTTGACACCATCACAGAGATGAAAGATCTTTACACTGAAAAGGAATTGGAGAAGAAACAAATAAATGGAAATACATCCTGGGCTTGCATGCTGTTACAGTGTCCACCAGTCAAAGCAAAGTACAAGCTCAGTGTGATCGATAGATACCAAATACCAGTAACATTAACCACAGAAGGAGAAAAATAATCCTGAAACTCATGGGAACTCACAAAAGACCCCAAATAGGCAAGGTACTCTTAAGCAAAAGGAACAAAGCTAGAGACATCATACTACTTAATTTCAAAATACACTACAACTTTATAGTGACAAACCACATGATGCCAACACAAACTCACTTGTAGACAACACGACAGACACTGGAGAGACAGACACAAATCCACACATTTTGACCCTCCTGACTTTCAGAGTGCCATGAACATACAATGGGGAAAGAATGAGAAGACAAGTGATCAGTTAAAAATAGACATTTCTCAAAAGAAGACAAAGAAATGACCAATGTGTATATGAAAGGGGTTCAATATTTCTCATCATCACTATAGTACAAATCAAAACCATAGTGGCTATCGCCTTATCCTTAGAGTAGCTACAACCAAAACAAGACAAAGGGAACATGTTGACAAGAAGGTAGAGCCAGTATAACATGTACGTGTGTGCACACACAGTAGGTGGAAGTGTAAGTTAATGTAGCTATTGTGAAAAACCTTGGAGGTTCCTCCGAATTAAAAGTACAACTGCATGATCCAGAAAACCCACAACTTGTTATATATTCAAACAAAATGGAATCAATGTCACATAAATACCTTCACTCCCATATTTATGGAAGTACTATTTATAATAGTGAAGGTACTGAATTAACATATCTGTCATATAAAACTCGATGAAGAAAATGTGGTATGCATGCACAATGGAATACTATTTAGCTAGGAAAGAACGAAATCCCATCATTTGGGATTCATGAATGAACCTGGAGGATATTAATTGAAACAAGCCAGGCACAGAAAGACAAATGCCACATGATCTCACACATGTAGAATTTAAACAGTTGATGCAAACAGAGAGTAAAATGGTGATTATCAGAACTGGCCTAGTGGGAAGTGGAGCAGGGGGTGGGATTAGAGGGGTGGAGACATGTTAGTCAAAGGGATATAATTACAGGGATACATTTAAGAAGTTGACTAAATGGCGCTGTGACCATGCCCAATGGCAGTTTATTACATTCTTGAAAACTATAGAAACAGTACATTTGTGTTCTCATCACAACGTGATAATTATGTGAAGTAATACACTTGTTCATTAGCTAGATTTGACCATTGCATAACATACATGTGTATGTATATGTCAACATGACAAAAACTGTCATGCCATACATTGTATAACGATACGCACATATGTCTATGAATTTTAAAATAATGAAAGTAGAGAGATGTAGCTCAGTTGCAGTGCACTTGTTTAGCACATGTGAGTTCCTGGGTTCAATCACTGATACCAAAACAATTTCTTAATACAAATGTGGCAAAGTCTTTATTCAAGCTTACTTAAGTTTTATTTTCAACAGATCAAATTCATTAAAATTTTCATAAACCAACAAACAAGTAAATCTAAAACAAAACTTTAAGAAGAAAGCATAAAATAATATCTTTATCACACTGAGGAAAACAGGAATTTGTTAAACCGAATCCCGGAGGCAGTAATCAAAATCCAAAATTAGTAGACAACATTGAAGACCGTTATGAATCTGAGATTCACTGCTCTCCAGTAGAGCACATGCATAGCCGGCGTGTGCCCTGGGTTCTCCCAGACACCCTGCTCCAGAAAATATAGTTTTTATTTCCCATCAAATACATCATTAAGAAGGTAGATATCATTGTATATTCCTGTACTCTAACATTCATGAGACTGAGGCAGGAGAATCACAAAGTTAAGTTAGCTCAGTTGAGCATCTGTTTGAAAAAAAACTTAAAGTAAAAATAAAAATACAAGTCATGTTGTAAAGAAATATTCACAATACATTTAACCAAATAATTTATATATAGAATAAGTAATTAAATAATAAAAATCTACAAATCAGAGCTGGTGAGATAGTTCAACAGGTAAAGGCCCTTGACACTCAAGTCTATCAACCTGAGTTCAATCACTGGACCCTATAGTGGAATGAGAGAACCAACACTCAAAGTCAGGCTCTTACCTCTACATACATGCCCTCCATACACATATCATGCACACACAGTAATAATTAATTAATTGATATAAAAATCTACAAATCAGTAAGAACAACAAAGAAAGCCCAGTAAGAAATCTGGCAAGGAGGTGGTGGTGGCGCACGCCTTTAATCCCAGCACTTGGTAGGCAGGGGCAGGCAGATCTCTGAGTTCAAGGCCAGCCTGGTCTACAGAGTGAGTTCCAGGATATCCAGGGCTATACAGAGAAACTCTGTCTTGAAAAAAAAATTGGCAAAAGTTATTACAATCAGTTCTTTCATAAAAGTGACCAAGATATTTATAACAAGGTTCTTAACTGCTGAGTCACAGTGAAAACTCAAATTGTAACCACAGGGACCTACTCCATACCGAACAGGATATCTTATATTTTTTTATTTTTTATTTTTATTATTTGTTTATTTATTTTATTTTATTTTGGTTTTTCGAGTCAGGGTTTCTTTGTATAGCCCTGGCTGTCCTGGAACTCACTCTGTAGACCAGGCTGGCCTCGAACTCAGAAATCCGCTTCCCACTGTCTCCCAAGTGCTAGGATCAAAGGTGTGCGCCACCACTGCCTGGCATGGATGGATATCTTAAATTTTAAAGACTGACAGAATCAAACATTGATAAAGATGGGGCATGACACAGTGATCCTCACACTGCTGACAGTATGCCGGGTACCACCACTGATAAGCAGTATTTGCTAAAGCTTTGCCTTCTATAATGGAGATTCTTCATTGCCAACATGATCACACTGAAAACTGTTTACCAGATTAGGAAAATCACACCTTTGATGTTGTCTGTGAGAATATTTCCAAAAAGAACTGATTAACAAGGGATGATCTACCCTGAATTTGAGTGGTACCACACCATGAGCTACATGGAAAAAATATAAAAGATAAAGGGGAAAAATCCAAAATATGCAAGTATTATCTGTATCTATGTACCTACATATCTATCTTTGTACCTATGTATCTATCTATGTATCTATGTATCTAGCTGGCTTTCAGCTGTCTACACCTCCCTCTCTCTCTTTCTACTTAATGTGTACTAAGCTAAGCAGTCTCTGCCATGTGCTTCTGATGCCATCATCTAGTGCCACATCACAAACCCAAGCATTCATGGAGCTGAAGAATATGGAGTAAAACCTCAGAAACTGTGAGCGAAAATAAAAAATTCTACTTTCAATATGCTCTCTCAGATATATGGTCAAAGCAAACGTAAAAATAACTAACACACGAATCTGGCCCTGTGAAGTGAGGTCATTTCTGTGAAAGCCTGACTGAGTGGTTCTATACTGTAACACTAGTCTGCAAGAGGAATTTGGAAAAATTAGAAGTGGGATAAACAAAGTCTAGGCTACTACAAGCAGAGAGCACTGAACTTAAAGGACCAGGATGATGACAGAAATGTTGGTGATTGTTATAGTTGAAATGAGGAATGCCACCCATAGACTCATGCATTTAGACACTTGGTCCTTAGTTGTTGGTGCTGTGGGGTGTGGGGATATGGAACTTTTAGGAGTTATAGCCTTAATGGAGAAAGTATGTCATTAGGGGAAGGCTTTAAAGATTTATGCCCCTACCCCACTTTCTGCTCACTCTCTCTGCTTCCTCTGTGGCTGAGATGTGACCTCTCATCTCTGTCTGCTTGCTGACATGTCACCCTCACCATTACAGACTCCTCCTTTAGAACTGTCTGGCGGTTCCTCAGAAAACTGGGCATGACACTCCCGGAGGATCCGGCTATACCACTCCTGGGCATATACCCAGAGACTTTACCTGCATGCAATAAGGACACATGCTCCACTATGTTCATAGCAGCCTTATTTATAATAGCCAGAAGCTGGAAAGAACCCAGATGTCCCTCAACAGAGGAATGGATTCAGAAGATGTGGTATATCTACACAATGGAATACTACTCTGCAATTAAAAACAATGAATTCACGAAATTCCTAGGCAAATGGTCAGATCTTGAAAATATCATCCTTAGTGAGGTAACCCAATCACAAAAGAACACACATGGTATGCAGTCACTGATAAGGGGATATTGACCCAGAATCTCGGAATACCCTAGACACAATCCGCATATCAATAGATTTCTAAAAAGATGGTAGGAGAGACCCCTGGTCCTGGAAAGACTGGATGTAGGGGAACGCCAGGACAGAGTAACGAGAGGGGGTTGAATGGAGAAAAGAGAAAGGGAAGGGGGCTTATGGGACTTTCGGGGAGGGAGGAAACGGGAAAGGGGAAGTGATTTGGAATGTAAATTAAAAAATAAAAAAAAAAAGAGAATGACTTCAAAAAATAAAAAAAAAGAACTGTAACACAAAATAAATACACTTACTTAATTTGCTTTTGATCATGAACTTTTTATCACAACATAAAATAACTGATATAACAATAAAGATTATTCTTATAAGATTTCAGATGAGAATAAGAATTCTATTAGGAAGTGGGCTAAAAGCCATTCCTGTTTCCATGTTGGCAAAGAACTTTATTACAATTATCCATGCCCTGTGTCTTGACAGGAGGCTGAGTTTAAAGGTGATAGACAAAGTGATCTGAGCAAGGAAATTTCAAAGCAATCCAGAATTTAGTCTGTGGCTTCTTCTAGCCAAGTTTGCAGTAAGAACCGGAAGCAAAATGCAGAGTAAGAAAGACTTGAAAAACTCACAGTTTGATCACAAAAGCCAGAGCACATAGAGCAAAGGTGTGGGTTCTAAAGGGTTTAGGACCATTTAAAAGAAGTCAGTAGCATCAGAAAAATTTATATATATATATATTTTTTTTTCAAGAACTGGCCAAAATTTACTCTAGGGTGTGCAATACTTTCCCTTGAGCACAGAGCACCTCAGAGTCATACTACTTGCACCAGCCTGACTAGAGAATTGTTTCTTCAGGATTCACTGCAATCCAGGCACACAGACCTCAACTGTGGGTAGTGGTATCTTCCACATGGTGCTACTTTTGCAAGTTCTGCAGAACATAAAAATCACAGGGTAATGATTACTTCCACATAGATTTCAAAGAAGACCTGGGGATGAGTCAGGCGTGGCAGCATCAAGACCATCATAGGCAGTCTCTGGGAGGACAATGTATGAAACTGTGAGTATGGAGACAAAAACATGGTAAGAGAACATGAGAAGTCATCAATGCACGGGGAGCTTACAGCACCACATGATGCATTCTTTACCAAATGCCAGACAAGGAGATCCATGGTTTATGTCAATCCTGATGCACTTGGGTCTTGCTTTGGCCCCATCACATCTTTCTGTATCACCGCCTATTCCACTTGAGATGGAATGTTTATCCTGTGCCACCAGATAATGAAAGTATGCAGTTTTCTTTTTATTTTACAGGAGCTCACAGCTAAGAGTTTACCTTGAATCTTAGGAAACTTTGGGCTTGAACTTTACAACAATATTGGAGCTGTTGCTATGGGGACTCTTGGAGATGGACAATGTGCTTTGCATTATGAGATAGACATGAGCCTTTGGGGAACAAGGGTGAAATGTTATAGTTTAAGGAGATGTGCTTGTATGTAAAGTTGGTTCAGAGATAGGCTTGCAATGGTTAATTATTTTTAAAGTGTGTGTCTGTCTGTCTGCCTGTTTATATGTATGCATATATATGCATGATGCCTGTGTGGACATCCATATCACAAGGCACAAGTTGAAGTCAAAAGACAGCTGTATGGAGTCAGTTCCTTCCTTTACATGAGTTCCAGGCTTACCACCCACCCATGTACCACCTACTGAGTTATCTAGGAGGATCAGGTTGTTTGGAGTTTTTTAACCAATTATTACTTTTACTTATTTTGTGTGTGTGTATATATGTGCACACATTATAGCATGCATGTGGAGATCAGAGGACAACTTTCAAGAGTCCATTTTCATTGGTCACTTTGGGAATCAAGTCATCAAATGTAATAAGAAGCACATTTACCTACTGAGTCATCTCACAAGCTGATCCTAATTACTAATTTCACTGTATTCAGAAATGCCTGCAAAATAAAGGATACATCTGTGTGGGTCTGTAAAGGTGTCTCCAGAGAATATTGACCAAGGGGAGAAAACTTGTCCTGAATCTGGCCTGCATGATCCCACAGGGTAAGGATCTTGAGAGAACAGGAGGGCGATCCATGAGCTGGAGATGTGCCTAAGAAAGATGGCACAGTACCTTCCTCCCATGAAGAAAGGCCGCAGTCTGACACCCAGCAGTGTATAAATCTAGGCCTGGTGGCACATGCATAAAGATCAAAAGTTGAATATTATCCTTGGCTTTGTAGGGAATTAAAGGCTAGCCTGGGCTACATAAGACCCTGTATCAAAAAAATAATTAAAGAAAAAAATAGGCAAAGAGCACAGACCAGGCATTCTCTCTCTACATCTGACATAAGTGGGCAACCTCTACCCCATGCCCCTAGTACTATGTTTTCTTCTCATATATCCAAGAATAGGGTCTAAAACTCTGAAACCATGAGCAAAAAAAGTAAAGAATTTTTCCTTTTGATTGTTTCTCTCAGACTTTTGTTCATGATGACAAAACTCTGTGAACTCTGTGATTTCACTCTTAAGTACTTAATCCACAGAGATGCATTCATGGATGGGACTAAAGACACATGTGTATGTTCATAAGCAGTTCCTATAGCAGACCCAAGTGGTATATCAGCCAAGTATTTGTCCAAATAAAGACACTGTTGTCATGTATTTGCTTCATGTGGAACTGCCTGGGAATGAGAAAACATGTTCCATATACTGCAGACGGATCTCCCAAACAGACCTGAGCAAAAGAAATTAGAACAAATGACACATTGAATTGTTCCCTCCACACAAAATTTAAAACCATGACACTAATCTACAGCATGATCCCTCGGACCCAGAGTTATGCTGTGCCTAGGCGAGACAGCCAAGACTCAAAAGGGTTCTCAGTGTTACTTGGCTTGGACTCAAGTTACACATGAACACACATAAATATTCATCAACCTGTGTATGTATTGTATATATTTCTATACATAAACATATATGTACACCATAGATGCACTTTTTTATGCTTATTTTTAAGTTTGCCTTAAAAGCCAATTTTCCTTTGGCATCGCACTCAAAAATCATTACAAAAAAGATATTTCTGAAACCTAAGTTTAGCAGTTCACTGCCCAAGAAGACTGGCTCTGCCCATTTCTACAGTGCTCATACTCATTAGTACCTGTGTCTTGTGCTTCTGTCTCCAAATGCTGTCGTGAGGAACGGATGGATGCTAGCTGGCTTTGTGTCAACTTTACACAAGCCATAGTCATCTGAGAAGAGAGCACCTCAGTTGAGAAAATGCCTTCAGAAGGGCATTTCCTTAATTAGTGATCCGTAGGGGAAGGCCCAGCCTATTGTAGGTGGGACAGCCCTGGGCTGGTGGTCCTGGCTTCTCTAAGTAAGCAGGCTGAGCAAACCATGAGGAGCAGGCCAGAAAGCAGCATCCCTCCACAGTCTCTGCATCAGCTCCTGCCTCCAGGTTCCTGCCCAGTTTTGGTTCCTGCCTTGGACTACCTCCCACTGAACTGTGATTTAGTATATGAAAGCCAAATAAACAGTTTCTTCCCCAGATTACTTTGGTCATGATGCTTCACCATATAGTAGAAATCCCGATTAAGACAGAATGTCACATTAGAAATGAATGTCTTTCTTCTGCCTTTTCTTCTACCATATCAACCCTTTCTTGTGAATTCAAAGGTAAACCATCAATAAATTATGGAAGATAAAAACAGAATCAAGGACGCTAACTCCTAACCTGGAAGCTAACTTGTGGTATAAATCCTCTAAGGACTAAGGATTTGACAGCACATTGCCTCCATGTGAGTGATTCCCAACCGGGGGGGGGGGGTCATCAAAGGACCCTTTCACAGGGGCCACCTAAGACTATCGGAAAACACAGAGATTAGCATTATGATTCATAACAGTAGCAAACTAGAGTTAGTTATGAAATAGTAACAAAGATACAACAACATGAGAATGTCCTGAAGAGACACAGCACTGGGAAGGTTGAGAATCACTGCTCTATGTGGTGAGTTGTGAAAGCAAGACTAAACCCAGGAACTAGGAGTAGCTAGGTCTACTTATGAAATGGTGAGGTCCAGACAAACAGTGGACAGAGCCCAGAGACCCTTATGGAAGAATAGGAAGAAGGATTGCAGCCCCTAAGGGGATAGCAACTCCACAGGAAGACCAACAGAGTCAACTAACCTGGACCCTTGGGGCTCCCGGAGAACCAAAAGAACACACGTGTGCAGGACCTAGGCCTCCCTGTGCATATGTAACAGATGTACAGCTTGGTCTCATATGGGTCCTGAGCAGCTGGAGTGAGGACTATCCCAAAAGCGGTTGCCTTGTACATAGGATATGTTCTTCTAGCTGGGCTGCCTTGTCGGGTCTCAGTAGGAGAGGACGTGCCTAGCCTCACAGAGATTTGAAGTGCCAGGGTGGGAGGATACACAGGAGGCCCCACCTACTCAGGAAAATGGAAAAAGGTTGGGAGAAGGATTGTTAGAGGAGATTCCCTGGAGGGGGCAGTAAGTGGGATGTAAAATAAATAATTCAAAAAAGAATTAAGTAATTTTTTAGAAAGAAATGGTAAGATCTGCAGATTCTCTTCTTCAGGCCCTGAAGTGCGCAGGTGTCTATAAAGAATAAAGGTCTATAGAAACAACAGAGAGTCAGGCAGGGGGTCTACACTGGAATAAATGGTCATCTTAGAAATGCTAAGCCACAAGCCCCCCAGCAGCCTTTCCTGGGTGTTCCACAATCTCTCTCATAAAGAGGAACAGGCAGCAAAGCAGATGTAGGCGGGTGCAGAGGGCCCTGGTGATTCACAGTCAGTCTCTGCAGTCAGTGTCCTGAAGCTAATAAAACAGGCCCAGGCCTGGGATGTGACTTAGTGGTACCCTACTTGTCTAGCAAGAACAGGACCTTTGATTCAATCCTAGCACCGTAAAATGAGTACCCAGGTAAATAAGTAAATACCCATTCCCCTAAAGACGGATAAAAAAGATGAGAGAAACATGCTGTAACCAGGAATAAAAATTACTGTTTAAGAGGCACTGGAGAGGGCTTCTAAAGATGAAAGTAGAAAAGTCACAACCCACCGGAGTATCTCACTACCCCAGTGACTCATGGACCTGTAGGTCTTGACATCTAAGTAGTGCATCTATAAGCCCCTCCTCTCTTCCATGTCTTTATACTCTTCTAGCTCATTTGTCTGCATTGTTTTAACGGACTTTTAACTTCTTTTAATGAGATTTTCTGGCAAATCTATTAATGTAGGAATCTAATTTTAAGTGCGTTGCTACATCAGGTCGAGCAGTACATACTGCAGCCCACTTGACTCCATTCACTCATTCACTCATCCATATAGCCTTTCCAGCCTACTCTGATCTCATTCACTCACTGCTGGCTTGGGCACTCCATACAGGCCTAAAGTTATTTAAAGATAATAACTTTAAGCTATAATATACACATAGGAATTGATTCTTATGGTATGACAATTTCTGCCTTTACGTAGACAGACAAAAACAGCATAAACAACATTGTCGTGACTAGCATCCTTGCACGAATAGTAATCCCAGCACTCCAGAAGCTAAGGCAAGAGGGTTGCTAACCCTGAACACTATACAACGTCTGAACAAAATCAAATAAATAAGTTTCGGGGTCACAGAAACATGCTGGAATCCAGCCCTGTCAGTCACTGTGACAAAAACACCATAGCTAATCAACTTATAAAGAGGAAAAGCTGAGCCTTGGCTTACAGGTTAGATGTTTCCATTCTCGGGCAGTCAGCTCCATTGCTGTGGAGTCTGCAGTGGTAGGAGGCATTGGTCAAACAAGCTGTTCATGTCCTTACCAACTCGGAAGCATAAAAGAAAGATGGGCCAGGGCTCTCAAATTCCCTTCAGGAGCATACTGTCAATGGCCACCTTCCTTCTTCTAGGCTTCTTCTCATCCTAATGATTCCACCATCTGCAAAAGCACCATCAGCTGGGGACCAAGTCTCCAAGTCATGAGCCTTTGGGGGACAGAGGATTGGAACCACCTATTAGCTGTCTATCTTTGAGCAGGTTAGGTCTCTGCACCGATCTTTGAGGCCTCCATCCACAGAATGAATGTACTAATACCTATGTTGCACTACACTATTATAAGAATATCTCTGACATTCTAAGAGATTGGAACTTTTGCTGGACCTCACAGCCAGAGTTAATAACATATCTTGGGGTTGTTTATGACCTAAGATTGCTAGCCTGCTGTGTACTTAGCCTGTGTCGGTTAACCTGCCTTTAAGAGAACAATGTAACAGCCAGTCTTACTTGTCTTGGGTTTCCCATGTAATCAAATTTTACAACCTAAGCTAATGCAAAGCTTTAATCTTAAATTATATACTCTTCCATGTTCTGCCTTATGAGCAATGCACGTGTATACATATGTATATATGTATATATAATGATAATAAACACTAGAAACAACAAATAGATTGAAAACAACCTTATAAAACAAATATCTACCATAAAGGTTGTAAGTAGCATGAATATAGGTTGGTAAGTCTGTGTGCAGTGGTGTTTGTAGTACAGCTTGTGATCTGGGTAAACTGGGGGTGGCAGGGGTAGAGTCAGGAAGGTTCCATCCCCTGTAAAATTCCATTAAAGATTCCTGTAAACTATTTTTCATTCCTTCCTTCATGTGACTGTGCCGTTTAATAAATACAGAGCAAAGTCCTTTGTTAAAGACACAGACACAGGGAGAGACAAGGCAGTAACATTCAAGCAGGCATAGAATCAGACTCATACAACAGGCAGGAGATGACAGACAGCACGGGGAGGATTTGAATCTGGGCTCACTCTTGGTTAAATCACTCCCAGGGAAAATGTTTTTCACTTCTTTTTCTTAATGCAACACTGGCACATTTAGGGTACTATGGGGTTGTTACTAATGTATTTAAGCCAACACCCCTCTAGGGATTACCACTTATGTTTAAATGTGAAACCACACATGCATTGGTTTCTGTTCTCTCTAGAGTGACAAAATGCCAACAAAAGCAATAAGGGAAGACGGTTAATTTTGCCCCCTAGTTTGGGAATATATCCATCAAGCAGGGAAGCTTGGTGGCAGAAGCCTGGGGTGGCTGGTCACAATGCAGCCACATTCAGGAAACGCAGAGAGATGAATGATTGTGCTCAACTTGCTTTCTCAGTTGTCTTCAGCCTGGGACCCCATCCATAGGAGGGAAATACTTGTGTTACTTGTGGGCCTTACACCTTCCTTGAAATACCTTCACATGGTGTAGCTCCATAATTCTAAATCCAGTCAAGCTGCCAGTGGGGAGCCAACCATCCCAACAGGCTAAGCATTTAGCAGAGTACTGGCATTCAGAGAAGGGCAGCAAGAAGCAACGTTGTTTCTTCAATACATTAACCTGCTCTGCACCTGTAACATTTTAAGTTACATTTCAGAACATTCTTCCAGTTCTTTCTCTCGTGGTGTTCTGCATTTATCAAGAAAGATGAAAGAGCCCATGGGCTTTTTAATCCTAGGAAGTGATGTATACTATAAGGGATCAAAAGAGAAAAACTAAACAATCCCTGGTCTAGATAACTGAGATTCCTGCTATTCTAGAGGCCAAGATGTCCACAAGTAGTCAGCCCTTCCATGAAAGAGAAGGAGTCGGAGATGAGGTGAAAGATGAGGAAGGCCCTGGTGCCAAGACTTTGAAGGGCTTAAGCTGAATGATCTGCTCTTGCTCACAGGTGGAGAAGACACTTAAGAGAAAAATGCACGACACATTTGGAGCAGTAATTTCCAAAAATGGAAGGGAGTCACTAAAGTACAGGAAAGGAGTGTACAGGAATTGTGGTGCTAGCTGTTGAGATTCTGACAGGAATTCGACTCTGTGACTTTCAGTGGACTTGCCATAGACCCTGGGATTCAGGCTGGGGAGGGAAGAAATGTAAGTCAGGTCACAGAGCTAAGAAAAAGTTTGAAAATCACAGGAGATAATTGCTGAGAGTTGGAAAGCTGATCTCAAAAAGACCGTATGGTCTTCCGCATGGAAGGAGGAACATAGAAGGAATCTATGTATCATTCCACATCTATCATCATGACTAGACGAAGTGTAGTTATAATGGCACACACTCACGGTGTATGAAAACATTTGTGCAGTTCTGGTAAGAGTGTAAAATGGTAGATAGACACTTTGGACAACAGTTTGGCAATTCCTTTAAATTAAAAGAAGCAGGGACTAGAGAAATGGCTCAGCAGTTAAGAGCACTGACCACTCTGCCAGAGGGCCTGGGTTTAATTCCCAGCAACCACCTGGTGGCTCACAACCATCTGTAATGAGATCTGATGCCCTCTTCTGGTGTGTCTGTAAACAATGATTGTGTACTCATACATAAAATAAATAATTCTTTTTTAAAGAAGTAAAAGAATGCCTTTACAAGATTGTCCAGCAAGTACAGTCTTAAGCTCTTTGTCATGTAGAAATGAAATCTTTTTTTCACACAGGTAGTTGTATACAGCTATTCATAGCAGCTCTGTTCCCCACAGACAGGACCTGGAAACGACTTATGTGTCTTTCAAGTCTGAAGAAACAAGCTGTGGTGTGTACATACCATAGACTAGTACTCAGTCAGAAAAAGGAAGGGAGTATTGGTCCACACTGCTTCTGTTACCCTCAAGGAAATCAGACAAAGTTAAAAAAAAAAGTTAAACATACTTCATGATTTCATTTTGGAAATAACAATTATAAAGATGAAGAAGAAAGGTCAGAGATTAAGGGGAAGGGATAGTTATGAAGGAGCAACACAAGGAAGTCTATAGTCATGATTTTATTGACTGTCAAAGACAGTAGTGGTTATTCAAGATCACAAGTGTGCTAAAAAGAAACTGCACAAAGCTATACACACAAACACACAAATCAGTTCATGTGTAATTCATACAACCTAAATAAGTTTGATGATAAACAAGTGTCAGCTTCTTATTTTTGATGCTGTACTAGAAAGGCATGGGAGGGTGAATGGAGCCTAGGAGATAGCTCCTGTGCAAGCGTAGGGATGACAGCCCAGATCCCCAAAACCCAAGTAAAACCTAGGCTGGCACAGTGACTATCTATGATCTCAGCACACAGAAGACAGAGACAGGAGAGCCAGAGGGCAGGCTGGCTACCTCTGCTATCCACATTGGGAGGTCTGGGTTCAGCAAGAGATCCTGTCTCAAGAAATAATTGGAGAGCAATCAAACAAAACATCTGACATCAACTTGAGACCTGCACACATACAAGCACAGGCACTCCTGCGTGCACACATAAATAAATAAATAAATAAATAAAGTTTTATACTCAGGAAGTATACACAAGACTCCACTGTGCATTTCTGAAATATCCCACAACTCTATAATTTGTTGATTTGTTGTTGATGTTGGTGGTTTTCATCTGTTTGTGTTTGTCTTTTAACTGTGGAACCAAGCATGCTTGAACTCACTACGCTCCTGCTCAGGTGGCACAGGTATGTATCGTGATGCAAGCTAAGTCAACAGTACAATAAACTGCACACTGGTTATTTAAGAGCTACTCATGGAACAGCTCATGCATGCTAGATTCCATAAGAAACCACAGGGATGTAATCGAGATGAGACAAAATGACCTCAAAGAGTTTGTGATCCCTGTGGAGTCTGACACTGACAAGAGCCCCTTTCCATCTCTTAGGAAAGCCAGTTTATCTTCTATAACCCAGCTGCCTTCCTCATACAGCCTTGGATATACCAGGGATACAAAAGTGAGGAACTATGCCCCCAGAGACAAACAGATAAAGCCCACCGGTTCACCTTCCATCCCTACTCTTCTGGTGACATAGTAACGGGTCAGTCCAGCCCAAGTCTCTTAATACCACTCTGTCATCCAAGGAAGACCAACCCTAGACACCGCCGTAGATCCAAAGGAGGGACATGAGACTGGTTGACCAGGGTGTTGGTTTCCAGGCTTTAAGGCAATGGGAGCTTTTAAAAGCTTCCATGTACACTAAACACAACATTTTGCTTAAAATTCGAAGAAGCCGAAATTGGTTTACACAGAGCACATCCCTACAGTGGCACTGTCTAAGAGGCTGGTCAATTTTTTATCTAAATATAAGAAAAAATTTCCTAAAATACCTAAATAGAAAATAATATAGGAGGCTGGGCATGGAGGCTCATGCCTACAATGTCAGCTTTGAGGGGCTGAGGCAGTAGGATAACAAATTTGAAGCCAGACTGGGCTACATATCAAGACCCTGCCTCAAAACAAAACCATGCACACGTATCAAAATAAAAATCAAGATGAATTTTACATGCTACAATATGGAAATTTTAAACTTTTATATTAAATAAAAGCAACCATATATGAAAAATTTATATTGTATAATTACATTTATGCAAAATGTCCAGACTAGGCACACGGTATGCTTATAAGGGTATATTTTGTGGCATCTGGAGTCTATCTCAATTTTCAAAAGTACAATTGTATTTTATTCATAAAATTTCAAATTTAATTTTTCTCTTGTCATTTAATTTCTTTTCAAGTTCTGAGTCAAACACAGGTTTTGTGCATGCTAGGGGGCACTTGACTCAGCCCTGAAACACAATCTTACTAGTATGCAAAAGCACCTCCACACAACCCTAAAACTCACATAAACCCAGTGTGAAAACATCTATTATAAAACCTACTCTTCCCATGTTACAGATGAGAAAAATCAGAGCAGAATATGAAATGGCTGAATCAGTGGTCAGAGACTACGCAGAAACTCAGGCTTTCTCTCTTGCAGACCAATGCATGCCTCTCTGCCTTGCTACTTCATTTCTTTTAAAGACCAAAAATAACTCTCTCATCCACTGAACAAAGCGAAAAGGAATGTCACAAAAAGAGAGAGGGAAGGGAATGGAAGGGAGAGGAGGAAGAGAGAGTAAGGGAAGAAAGCGGACCCGCTTGTCACATCTACTGTCTCATTTACCAGGGATTTGAATTATCTCCTTAACTCAAGACACAGTATCCTGTTGGACTTCATATCTGAAGACCTAGCAATCAAGGTGAGATGCTGTGAGTATACAGCCATTTTAGAGTCACTAAAGATGTAGAAATGGGAAGCAAGGTTAAGAGAAGAAAGGAAACGATCACAGTGAGGAAAGGGTAAAGGAGCACAGAGGCAGAAGGACAATTGGAACCCATGTAGCCATCTGCTCCAAGGAACGAAATTGTTGATGATGGTTGTGTAGGTTTTCTCTGTACTTTGCTAGATTTTCGTAAATGCCTTTAGGGAGAATATATGTTTTTACTTACTTGAAACCAGGTACTGTGCTTGGCATTTTCAATGTACTATTTCTAATTTCTAATAGGAAGACAATGTCACAGCAAGGAGATTGCCACCAGCGAGATGATTCAGTGGGTGAAAGTTTCATGCGTTCTATCCCTGGGACCCACCTAGGAAAGAGATAACCAACCTCCCACACACAGGTTGTTCTCTGACCTTCCTATATTTGATATGGCACGCACATGTACGTAAACACAAGCACAACATCAATAAATAAAAACAGTTCTAAATTAAAAAATAAATAAATAAATGAATTGCCAAGAGTGGTACATACCTATAACCTTAGCATTCAACGGGCTGAAACAGGAGAATCGCCACAAGTGCAAGGCCAGACTAAACTCCTAAGTGAGTGAGACAATTTCTCTCTCTCTCACTCTCTCTCTCTCTCTCTCTCTCTCTCTCTCTCTCTCTCTCTCTCTCTCTCTCTCTCTCTCTCACACACACACACACACACACACACACACACACACACACACGAGGAAATGAGGTTCCAGGAAAGAAAAGTTCTTTCTTTCCCTCTTTCCCTATCCCACACCTGAAAGCTTGTACTCAGGGCCTAAAATGTTTTTAAGCTTTATGTAACAATTAAAACTGTAGAAAGCATGCAAGAGAAAATGCAGAAGGCCCTGGGAGTAGGTTGTGGGCCAGACCTGGAGTCAGAGAGAGCCCTGGAGAGGATGCCACTCTTAAAAAGAGGATGACCTTGAGCCAAGCTGACAGGGGGAGGAGGGGGATATAGTTCAAGCTGAAGGACTAGCATATGGGAAACATCCAATCTAGCCTGATAGCTACCAATCCAAGCTGAGCATGCGTGTATGTATATGCGTGTGTGACTCTGTGTTTGTGTGTGTGTGTGTGTGTGTGTGTGTGTGTGTGTGTGTGTGTATGTGTGCGAGTCCTCCTGGAAGAAGGGCTTAGTAGAAGAAAGTTGGCCAACTGAGGCATGCCCTTGAAGGTAACTCCCCCTCTCATTTTCTCTCTCTTTTTGCACCCCCTTGAGGTTAATAGGCCCAGCCCATAACATGGTCCCACCATGATATACTGTGTCAAAAAAGCCCCAAAACAATAAGACTAAGGACCAAGGCCTGCAAGCTTTACAACTGTGAGCCAAAATAATGTTTCCTCTCATAGAGTGATTGCTCTCAGCTATCTGTCACAGTGACCAAAAGTTAACAGAAGTGACATTTGGATATGCATATGTATGTGTGCATATACATAACTATATATTTTAATATCTTGATATTAATATTTTTATTAATAATGCTGATTGCTAACATTTTAGTAATTAATAATCTTGGTTAATGTTTAAATATTTATATTTTAATTTTAAAATTTGGGCTCCCAAGCAAAAAGCCCTGACACAATATTCTCAACAGGCTATATTTCACAGGGTTGGGGGTGTGGTTTGTTGTAAGACAGCATGTCTCTGTGTAGCCCCGGCTTTCCTGGAACCTGCCCTGTAGACCAGGCTGGCCTCTAACTCAGATGCCCCTGCCTCTGCTTCCTGAGTACTGGGATTATAGGCCAGTGCTACTACTTTTGTGACATTAAGGCCCTTTCTTGGGTCCTTTCCTTCTAAAGCCAGTTCCCATATTTTCCCATTGATCTTGCAGCAGCAGGAGTCACAGCCGGGTTCAATTTCTGCAAACTACCACCACCCCCTCAACTTAGAAAAGGATTCTAAATTTAAACAATGCAGCCCCAAACTAAAAATGGCCCAGAGAGGAACAGCTGTACCTTGGATCAGGCTCTTGTTAGATTTCACAGGCACAAAGCCCTTCTCTCTCTCTCTCTCTCCCTCTCTCTCTCTCTCTCTCTCTCTCTCTCTCTTCGTGTGTGTGTGTGTGTGTGTGTGTGTTCAAATGATTCTAAGGTGATAACTTTAAAAAGTCTCAAAGGTGCAGTTTGAGATAAAAGTGTCTGTTTTTAAATGCCTGGGAAGAGAATGAGGACAAGATGGAAACTCAAAAAAGAGGAAAGTGCTGATGCATGTGCATGCTTTAGGGATTCTGAGAACATCCTCCTGCCCCCACTCTCTGATCAGCAAATTTAAAAGTATAAAGAGTAAGAATCAGAAGGCCTGATGGTAGCCTCTGTGACATCTGCAGTTCCCTGGTTCCATTCCTTCCTAGTGATCTCATTCATAAGAGGGGGTTGACCTTGATCAGTGGTCCTCAAGTTTTCTTTGTCCTTGGTTCTTTTCTTTTTTTTGTTTTTGTTTTTGTTTTTTTGTTTTTTTGGTTTTTCGAGACAGGGTTTCTCTGTGTAGCCCTGGCTGTCCTGGAACTCACTCTGTAGACAAGGCTGGCCTCGAACTCAGAAATCCACCTTCCTCTGCCTCCCAAGTGCTAAGATTAAAGGCATGCACCACCACTGCCCGGTTCTGGTACTTTTCTAAAGTGTTTGACATCATCGGGAATGACGGCTCAGTTTTATAATCACAGCACGCGGGAGGCAGAGGCACAGAATGGCTGCAAGATCACCTGGTGAACATATCTGAGCTCTAGGCCAGCCAAGGCTACAGGGTGAGACTTACCCCAGTATTGGGGGGGGGACATTTAATATCAAAGGGTTCATTTTTAGGATCAGGTGTGTAACATGGGTACTGAAAAGTGAGTACAGCACACAATCAGCTCAATGCACGTCCACAAACTGACCACACTTATCACTGTGGCACCCGGGGCCCCTTTCCGTGGAACACCTCCCTAACAGAAGTGAAGTGGGGAAGCACATCTAAAGAGACTGAAAGGAAGTGCCAATTTGTTTCTTGGTCTGATTTTAATAGAAAACATGAAAAGTCTTTCCACGTCTCCACGACCGCATCCCATCGATCACATCACCGCCTTTCAGCTCTAAGTCACGTGAGTAGGCTGACTTACTCTCCTGGTGATTCAAGAGCCACCGAAACAGATATTTGTGATGAAAGGAGAGATATGTGCACAAATGCTCAAAGAATGAGCCAAGTAAATATCCAGACATGATAGGAAGCTCCGGGGTCCAGTTAACAACATACAGCCCTGAAACTAGGAAACCCAAGAAATGCATGGTGGGTGCTGGCAAAGGTGTGGATCCAGTCTATAAAACGACTTATAACTTGATCATAAACCCTTCGAGACCTAATGCTGTGCACAATGGCAATGTGTCAATAAAACCTCGATTTTATATATCTTATTATATATATATATATATACACATAAAATAAAATATGTATATGTGTATGCATATATATTTATATATGCATATATATAATAAGATATATATCACATATATAATACATATATACTTAAGTGCAGAATAAGACATCTGCCAGCTCAGGATTTGTTGGTGGTGTGCTATAGGGGTTGTGTGGGTGTGGGTGTGGGTGTGGGGTCTCACTGTTTCCCAGGCCAGCTTTGAACTTCTGGGATTGAATGACTCTCCCAGCTCAGCCTCCACAGTCCATGCCATCATTCTTGGCCTCTCCCAGAATTACACACACTCAGTGGCACTACCCTTCAAAGGGGATGAGAACGGCAGTTCCCAACTGTCATCCTAACAACTGGAAGACAGCGGCAGGAGAACTATACCTCTTGAAGGGCAGCTTGGTCTATACAACAAGTTCCAGGCCAGGCTTTATGGCAACACCAGAGAGAAAGGCCAAAGCAAGCAAGGCAAGGTGTCTCATGCCTGCAATCCCAACTTGGGAGGCTGAGGCATGATGACTGCTATGAGTTCAAGGCCAGCCTGGGCTACACAATGGGCTCCAGCCTAGCCTAAGTTACAGAACGAAACCCTATCTCAAAGAAGTAAAGTGAGTAAAGGTGGCTCAGGGTTAAAAGAGAATCCTGCCCTTCCAAGGGACCAAGTTCAGGTCCCAAATCCACATCTGCTCACAACTCCAGCTCCAGGAGATCTGATGGACTCTTTTCACCTCCAGGGGCACCTGGACACACTGTGTGTGTGGCATTCACTCACACAGATCAACACACATACATAAAAATAAAAATAAATCTTTGTTTTTAAAGAAAAAAATGAAATAACATAGCTAAACTAAGCAACATTAGTGTACACATTATTGTAAAGTGCATACAGAGTGTATACACACTACAAACATATATAAGACAACCATATATAGAGTAGAAAAAAATTGAGATTTTTTTTTCAAAAAATGAATATATCCAGTTTTTCCTCTCACTACAAAAACTAGAAGTCAATAGCAAAGAAATAACTAGACAGAACAACTTCAAATGCCTGGTGATGAAGTATACTTCTATATGACACTCTGAATAAAAAAAATATGTAATGGAAGTTATAAAATAGTTTATAAAAATTAATTATGACACAATACTTTCAAGATTTACAACAGCCATGCTCAAAGGAAAAATTACAGCTGCAAATGAAAAAACTGTGTTCTCTCCTTCTATCACGCGGGTCCCAAGAATCAAATCAGGCTATCAGGCTTGGCAGCAAGCTCCTTCACACTGAACCATGGTGCAGGCCCTCTGTTCATCATTTTAAGAGACATTCTAGCTAATGCTTAAAAAAGAGAAGGTTTAAAATGTTTAAGAATTGGAAACAAGGAAATAAAACTGTCTTAATTATAGAAAACTATCAACATAGGAAATCCTTCCTAAAAACTATTCAAATTAATAAGTGAATTTAGGAAGATCATCGAAAACAAAACCAAGATCTAAAAACACATCACATTTCCGTATCCTAGGAACAACTCAAAAAACAAAAATTCCAAGAGCCAGTTTCAGTAGCACAGAGAATCAACAACCCAGTGACATCACATCCCAGCAGATTTACATCCCTGATGTCCCAGTATCTACTAGACATGATGGCATTTGCTCATAACCTCAGCACTCAGGAGACTGAGGTAAGAGAATCACATCTAAGGCCAGCCAGGGATGAACCAAGTCCAAGGCCAGTGTGAGATGTACACATCGCAAGATCTTGTCTCAAAGGTGAAAGAAAAAGAAAAATAGGGTATGTTTTGCTCAGCTCAATTTCAATTACAAACAGTTATATATTGCCTCCATCTTTTCTTAAAGGCACCAAAATTACAGAATTGAATATATGCTGTTCCAGAGTTTTAACATTGGCTCAAACCTCTCTGAAGCAGGAAGGTAAAGAATGAGAAGTGTGGGTTGGAGAGATGGCTCTGTGGTTAAGAGCACTGACTGCTCTTCCAGAGGTCTTGAGTTCAAATCCCAGCAGCATGGTGGCTCACAGCCATCTATAATATGATCTGATATCCCCCTCTTCTGGCCTGCAGATATACACACTGATAGAGCACTCATATATACAAGACCCTAGGTTTGCTCCCCAGCACTTCGCAAAAAGAAATCAAAATATTCAGGGGGACTGGGAAATACTTAAGCTTGGTGTGTGAGAGTACTTGCTCTGCAAGCGTGAGGACCTGAGTTCAAATCCCCAGCACCCATATAAAAAGCTTAACATAGTTGTTAAGTGCCTAAAACCTCAGCACTGGTAGGGGGATATGGGGGCTGGAGACAGGAAGATCTTGAGAGCTCACTAGGCAGCCAGCTTAGCAAAAATGGTGAGCTTGTGTTAAGTGAGAAACCCTAGCTCAGAGCCGTAAGGCTGAGAGCAATGGAGGAGACCTGACAACCTGTTCTGGCCTCCACATACCACATAGGCACATGTATAATGCAAAAATTAAATAAGACATTAATAATAAAGTATATGCATTGCAATGTGTGAGCAGACAAGAACTATGTTATAATGTAGCTAACCAAGTACATGTACCAAGCAGAAATTAAATATGATATTAATAATAAGATATAGGTATTGTAATGTATAAACACTCAGGCAGAACCATGTTACATTGTAGCTGGGAATTTGCATCTGTATGTAGACTGAATAAGAAGGATAAATTATATTGCAACATTTTTCCACTATCCTGCAAAATACCGATATTGCTTTAGATGAGGGTTTTTTGAAACAAAATTAAATGATATAAACTTCTTTAATTTGATAGCATTTTTTAAAATTTATTTATTTATTTATTTATGTTTTTCGAGACAGGGTTTTTCTGTGTAGCCCTGGCTGTCCTGTCACTCACTTTATAGATCAGGCTGGCCTTGAACTCAGAAATCCTCCTGCCTCTGCCTCCCAAGTGCTGGGATTAAAGCCATGTGCCACCACTGCCGGGCTAGCACTTTTAATCCTGATAATTTCTTTAGGGGAGGGAGTATTTTCAAGACAAGGTTTCTCTGGATAGTTTTGGCTGTCCTAGAACCCACTTTGTAGATCATGCTGACCCAAAATGTAGAGCTCTGCCTGCCTCTGCCTCTTGAATGCTAGGATTAAAGGTGTACGCCAGCACGTCCAGCAAATCCTGGAAACTTAACTATGTCTATAAGACTGATGTCCATTCTAGCCAGGGAAATCTATAAAGGGTCCTCCTCTCTTCAACAAAAACATTTGAAAGTTACCGATCACACAAGCTGACCCAAACAGCTCTAGCTTCTTTCTGCCAGCAGATTTCCAGTGCAGATCCAGTTTCCATTGATAACCACTGGCATAAGCAAGTCCTAGACCCCTGAGAAATCACATGATATTTACAAGTCTTTCCTGAAAAAAATATCATCTCACCAGCCAACCAGGCAAAAGCAGTCATGGCAACAACAACAAACTTGAAGTATGTATTTTCTCCGAAGATACCAAAGGAGTCGTATTGGTTAAGGGAAACAAAAACTAACATTTTTTAAAGTTTTTTTTTAATTGAATAATAGAAGCCATATTTAATGTGTGCGGCCTAAAAGTCTCAGTCTGACCTTGTTTGACTCCTAATCTGATTTTGCAATGTCTTCTAGCGGAAGCATGCAGGTTCCTATAGCACAGACCGTGCTCAAATCCCGCACTCACACATTCAAACGTTAGTCACAGCCTCATTTGCTCACAGAATGCCACGTTCGCTAATACTAAATAAAATCCCTCAAAATACAGAAACATTGGAGAAGAAATACTTTCTCTGCCTTTTATATGCAAAAAACTTCCACTCCTTTTTTGTCAAATTCGCCTCTCCTGTTCTTTCACATCTTTGCCTCTATGGCCTTATTGGTAATTCACAGACTTTACTGTGTCTATTGTTTAAACAAACTAGAAAATTAGTCAAAAGCCATTATTTTATTTTCTAGGGTTCATAACTCCCTTTTATTTATACAAGGTAAATTAATTCTAATACTGATATAGGCAATTTTAATCTTCTTTATATTTTTGTCATTATTTAGTTATGTAAACATGTGGGGATGTGTTGTGACTGAAGAAGTCAGGGAAGCTTCAGATCCCCTAGAGCTGGAGTTACAGACAGCTGTAACCTGTCTGATGTGGGTGCTGAGAACTGAACTCAGGTCCTCCACAAGAACAATAGATGCTTTCAACTGCTAAGCCATCTCTTCAGCCCTTATGCAATTTTATTTTAAAGCTAATTTTATGGCATGACTTGTCTGTAAACCCCTACCTACCTGAGAAGTGGTTTCTGGAGTAAACAGCCTGGATTTGAATACAATTCCACTGCTCTCTGACAATACACTGCACAGAAAGCGCTCCCTTGTACTACTGGAACAATACATAAAGAACCTGGCAGACAACTTGTCACACGGTCATTGATCATTAAATAGGCTCTAGGACGTTTATTACTAAAACTTGTAGCCATGCTTGTCAATATTTAGTTATCTCATTCAAGTATTTTAATTGTCTTATGCATATGCCTTTTCCTGGCTTGCAAAGCATTTCCAGATAAAATTATAAAACAGGCATAAGTTATAAAATGCCTTCCATAGTTAATAACCTCACTGGGCTGTCTGAGATGTACTGAGGACAGGTTAAAGAAGGAAGGCAGTTATTAAACCACAATCGACCATTTCCTGAACACCAGTCATGAGGCAGTAGCTCATTCAAGTTCAAGTTCTCTTTGCCAACATATGAAGTGTGCGCCACCTCCATTGCCTCTTACAGTTTCACCTGGCTCCTCTGTTTATCCATTACAAGAACTGACTTCCAAAAAATTCCTCCATTTTGGTACTTTTTCCGCAGTCCTTTTCAGACTCTCTCTCTCTCTCTCTCTCTCTCTCTCTCTCTCTCTCGGTTTTTCAAAACAGGGTTTCTCTGTATAGCCCTGGCTGTCCTGGAACTGGCTGGCCTAGAACTCAGAAATCCACCTGCCTCTGCCTTCCAAGTGCTGGAATTAAAGGCACCACCACTTCTCAGTCTTTTCAGCTTTTTTTTTTTGTACATTTATTTCATATTCAGGTCAACAAATGGTATTTTGCTTCCCAAAAATAGCTCTCATGGTCTGGTGGACATGTTCATACCCTCTCTAAACTATGCTGTATATGCATTCCTGTGTCTGTGTGCACATACATGCACCTCAGACATGCTACCACACATACTCTAATCCACTCCTCAACACAGACTCATCTCCCAGCACAGCAAGAAATTGGCCTGAAAGCCTCTTGGGGGACCCTAGGTATACATTAACTTGTGATCTGTTTGGGTTTCAGACATCTTTGTAAATCAGTGGGCCGTTGCTGACTTTATATTTCTTTCAATAGCACATATATGGTTGAATGCACATGTATAGTTGCATTTCACAGACATTTCACAAAAATGAAATTAGTCTGTGACGGCTTGTTTCGTCATTCTTCAATGTGTTTTGGTTAGGACTCAAAGAACATAGACCTGATAACAGAATACAGCCCACATGTCTGCACACACACAGCAAGAACATTAGAAAGCAAGTTACTCATGTACGTTCAATAGTAGCTAAGATGAATTTATTCTACTGCGCCTGTCTGAAATGTTGCTCCTGATACACCCAAATCCCTCACGATTTGAAAAAGTATTAATATCATCTAACATCTTTCCATTCAGGAGATAAACTGAGACCCAAGGAAATCAAGAGTCTTGTCCTGGTTTCTAATGAGAGAGGGCTGAGCAAGTCAGAACCTGCCTGTTTGGATTGCCAGTCCACAGCTCTTTCCAACACAGAGCGATACAAAAATTCCAAATACCAGCTCCCATCAAAAAGGTCAGGAGACCTGAAGCTTAAAACACGCTGATGGGGAGTATTTCTGGTCTAAACGTTGGCAAACACTGAGCGGGACCTGAGCCTGTGATTCAGACAGCTTTAATTGTTTCTAAGTCGTGTCCATGGCCTAGCATGACTTGACAAACAGGCATTTTTTTTTTCCTCTTTCTTTCTGCATTAACCCTTTCTCTAGCCACTGCAAATAGCAAGGAAGCGCCGTCTTTGGAAACTGATTTTGAATAGTTTGGCCACACAGGAGTTATCTGTCCATGAGTAGGTGGCTGGCTAGGAAACAGAAGTGAACTGTCCTCTAAAGCTTTCACTCCGGCCTCACACAGCTGCTTCTTCCTCTCTGGAACTGATTAATTAAAATTTAAACACCAAAACCACATGGTTCAATGCGTGAATGTGAAGGGTCCAAAGCCTCTGAGCCAACAACCCAGGCCCCACCCAGTCACTTTTAAAGTGGCGATCAGAGAAACCCCGGGATCCATTAAGACACTGCGTTGCTTCTGGTAGATTGGAAAGCCAGCCTCCGCCCCTGGCACCCATCACACTGGAAACGACTCGTGATCGCTCTTTGCGGGTTATGTGAGTGTGCATATTCCGCTGTCCATCACCAGGTAGGAATCTTTTAACAACCAGAGGTCAGACTCCTGTGGGGAAGGCCACACTTGCTACCTGGGCATGCAGACTGGCAGGGGCTGGGGCGAGTGGTCACCTGGGCACCACCGGTCTGCACCTGCGCACCTGCCCAGCCAAGGGAAAACCACAAGGCCCCAGGAAGCTTCTGAGCAGCTACGGAGACGCGCGGCTGGTGAACCCCAACCTGAGCTCCAAGCTGCGGAGATGGCGGGCCCCTCTTGCAGGCTCCAGGATCTAGAGAATCTAGGATGCCGAAAGAAGTGCGACCCTGAACCACGTGTATGCTGGGGCGAGCTGGGGGCTGCTGCCCCTCCCCCCCGCTGCGGCAGAAATTTCCCAGGGCCTCGTCAGCAAACCCCGAAATCCTCTAGAGTTCTTGGTTGGGGGGCTTTCATGTCAATCTGTTTCTGTCCTTGCCCTCCCCTCCAACAGAATTCATGCTGGTGGATTTTTTCCTTTTTTTTTTTTTAGAGGCGGGGTGGGGGGCAAGGAACAGGGGGAGTTTGCAACGGAACATCCCTGTGCAAGGTAAACAGTTCTGAAGGTCAGCGACGACGACTCCCTGCTGAGCCCTCCCAAAAAAGATGAACGTTCATCTGGAGATTCTCAGTCAATGCCTCTCTAGAAAAACCGAACTGTTTTAAGTACCACGATTTCCAGCTATTCTAATAATTGGCCGAAACCCTACATTTTAATGATTAACAATTATAAACACCCCAAAAATAAAAGTATCAAAATTCTGGAAGCGATTATAAAGAAAACTGTGAGATATGTGTACTTGGCGAAGATTAAATTAAGAATAAAGATATATATATATATATATATATATTTAGTAACGCAAAAAAAATGGAAAGCTGAATGACATGGTATTTAGAAAACAGTCACTTAAAAAGGACATGTATTACATAACTAAAATTTACGAATATACATCAGTAATCAAAACAGCCATCAGCACAAACTAAACACATTCACGTTGTGACATCTCCCCCAAGCGTCTACCAGCGGCCCCTCTGCCGTCAGCCCCTTACCTTTATTTTCAGAATCTTTCATTCTGTTTCCTCCCGCTGCTGCAGGAGAGCAGGCAAGGCCGGCTGACTCTGCAACCCCTGACTTTGGATTTGTCATTCACAGACAGTCAGCGATCCCGGGGGCGAAGTCCCTCAACGCAGGAGCAGCCAGGCTATGAGAATGACATACAAGTCAGCGTGCAGGGTTATAATTTTGCTTATGCTGAAGCGGAAGGGATGAGGATGAAGGCAGACGTAAACACGACTTCCAAAACATGGCATGGAACCGGATCTGGAGCCTAGGTTTGCCCTTCTTCCTTCCTTGGAGTAGAGAGCCAACTGCTTAGTTTCTTCTTGCTTCCAGAGAGACTTGGTTCACATTGAACGTGAAAGGTACCCTCTGTGGTCCGGACTTTGGAGGGAATGAAGAACTCAGAGCTTCCTTTTTGCACCCATTCGCTGCTTCTTTTACCCAACAAACACTTGTGGGTGGGTCAGGCCCAGCTCTTAGTCCTGCAGATGCGGCAGTGTACAGGAACGAACCCCAGCTCTGCTCTGGGGATGGCACCGCACAGAGGCAGTGGGTGCCCTACGGTGGCCCATGTCTGCTGCCAGGACAGAAGTTCCTTAAGCTGCTTCACCAAGATATAAGCTGATAAGCAAGGAAGCTTCGCAAACTAGCCCGTCAGCGGCTCAGCCAGGACCAGGTATGAGGAAGCCAGATCAGTAGACCCCCTCTATTGAGAGGCAAGGAAGTTTCCAGAAAACCTTTTAGCCATTCTTTTCGCACAGAATTTTGTATCATTCTGTAACATGGGTACATTCCCCCCCCCTCCTCTGTCATTCATTCAACAAACAGTCATTTTTGGCAGGCACTCTTCTACCTGTTAGGGTTCCAGAGGATAAGAGCAGACAAGTCCTTACCCTCGTAGCAATTTTTACCTTCAGGCAAGAGAATTCAGGCAAGCAATATGAAACTGTGTCAGCAAACACTGTGAGGAATAATGGCACCTGACAATGAGGTAACTAACAAGTGCCATTTTTAGACACGGTGGCTAAATAAGATGACATCTAACTTACGGAAAATGGGTCGCCATTATCATTGTCTTCTAAACATCTTTACTTAACATTGGGGCTGGAGCACGGCTGATGGTATAATACTTGCCTAGCCTATTCAAAGCTTGACCCTAGCATTGCCTTAAAGTTCTTTATGAACTGCACCCCCCTCCCCCCAAAGAAAGAAAGACTCTAAACTGCTTTTTCAGGTCTAGTGAGATGGCTCACTATGTGAAGGTGCTTGCCACCAAGCCTGACTCTGTCACCTGAACTCAATCCCTGGTACCTACACAGCGGAGAGAACCACTCCCCAAAAATGTCCTCTGTCTTCCATACATGCACCACAACACAGGTGCACACAAAAATCAAGAACTATCATAATTGTTTAAGTAAATAAACCTTAAAAATAAAAGAAAGAGAGGCTAGAAAGATGGCTCAGTGGTTAAGAGTGCTAGCTGCTCTTCCTGAGGACACAGGTTGAATCCTCAGCAACCGCTCCACAGCTTACAACTGTCTGTAACTCCAGTCCCAGGGGATCCAGTGCCCTCTTCTGGCCTCCATGGGCACCAGACATGCACATGATACACAGATTCAAGCACAACACCCATATACATCAGAATCAGTTTTGAAAAATAAAACTAAAACAATATTTTCATTTCTAAACCCTCACAACATTCTCTACTAGATTTCCCCCTTAGTACTGGCTGATTGGTTGATTTGTTTGTTTCCATTACAGATTGGAAAAAAACGATCTCCAGGGAGATTAACTCTAATGAAGTTCAGAACCCATGTTTCGAGAACACCAGCAGAAAGAAATCCTCTATTGCTCTCATCCCCAAACTTGCTGTATTATGAAATACAGTATGGATACAGAAGATGATCTGGTGGGAAAGAGTGCTAAAGACCCCTCTGCCACTATGAACTGAGTGCTGTAGGGCGAATGAGTTAACCTCTCCAGAATCATTTCCTTGCCTATAAACAGGAGCTCATCTCCTGCCCTGAGTGTGTACCAGACTGCTGGGAAGATGGAGAAAAGAGATGCAGAACTCCGCAAACTAAACAATGTGAGGCGTCACTGCTGGCTGCTTAGGCATATTTAAGATGACTAATTTTAAGTGTTCACCTGCTCATTGCTGCAGCCACGAGTCAAGTATGGCCACAAAGGGGAAGCTGTCTTGGACACTGGAGGCCCCTGAGTGGATTTTTAGCTGTTTAAATCTGAAGACTCTCTAAAAATTTGGAAATGTTTAAGCATTTGGTTTTGGTTCCCATTACTCCCATAATACCTTTCTGCTCTTTAGAAGCTTGGGGGCCAGTGAGGGGAGCAGGGCTATGTGGGGGGTGGTAAATCTTTTAAAAGGTAGAGTATTGTGAGGGTCTTTGGGCCACTGAGAATATAGTCTCAAAGGGGATTATGGGACCACAAACCCTTCCCCTTTCACTTTCCTGGCCACAAGATTAACTGGTTTTGCTTTGCTGTGTGATCCCCCAAAAATATGCTGCCTCACCACTGACCCAAAGCAATGGTCAAACCCTTCAGGGACTGAAGTAAAAGTAAACTGTTTCCCAGGCAAGAGAAACGGCTCAGAGGGCAAGGGCACTCGCTGCCAAATGAGATAACTGGAGTTCAGTCTTGGAACCCACCTGATGGAAGAGAGAACCAACTCCTCTGATCTTCACCTGCACACGGGCATTCATTTATAATAAATGTCAAAATACGTTTAAAAAATCTTTTCCCTCTGTAAGTCATCTCAAGTACTTTGTTTGGTTAGTGGTGAAAAGCTGAATATCATAAATGGGTTCATTACAACTCCTTACTATCCATTTTATGAGCCTCAGTCCCATACATCACATTAAAAAAACTGGTATCTCCTCCTCCAAGGACTAAGTTGAACTGTGCCCAGAAAGAGCACTTCAGGGGAATGAGATGCTGCAGACCCCATGCCCCCTCCCCTTCATTCAATAATATTCCACAGTGTTGAACCATGGGTTCTGTCTTCAGGAGCTTGTGGCCTACAGTTGAGGGGTTACTAAATCAGGCAAACAGATGCCAGGATTGGGTTTGAATAGAGAGGGCCAAAGGCCTCTGGGGAAGAATAGACTGGGTCCAAATATGAGCTGTACCATTTACTGGTCCCTAGAGAAAGTCGGGACGAATTCTTGAACCTCTCCAAAGTTTCTGTTCCAATTATATAGGATAAAGATAATAATAGAACCCTCTCCTAAGGCTGGATGAGGCACAGTGGCTTCAGACACAAAGAGTATGGCACAATGCCAGCAAGGAAGGTCACCCTTAGTGCTGTAAGGTTAATATGATTACCTGAGTCAGCCCTCTGAGCCTCAGCTTTCCTCATTAAACTATGGAAAATAGTAATTAGTTTGTAGGGTTATTGTGAGGATTATACCCCAGGAAGGAGATAAAGCCTGTGGTATACAGGAGTAGTTACCCACTGGCTGGCTGAACTCACTCACGCTGCATTTGCTTCAAACTTGCAGTCCTTCTGTTTGTGCCACCCAAGTGCTGGGACTACTGACTTGCACTGCCACACCCAGGCTTTATCTCCTCCCCCTTTTTAAAGATGGGCCCCAGATTCAGCTGTCCTCCCATCTCAGACTCCTGAGCACTGGAACTACAGGCCTGGGCCACTGTACACGGATAATATTTCTTTCTCTTTCTTAAAGTCAGGCTGAATGAGATTTGAAGGTCTTATTAAATGGAAAGGAGCTTAACATTCCCTTGTGACACCATATTTACCAAAACCTTAGATCTCTCATCCTCAGGCCATTCCAGCCAGGGTCAGGCAAGCTCTCAGAAGTCTTGTCCTGCCTCACAGTCAGACTCAAGACTGTGCCTCGTTCAGGAACAAGAACAAACAGACCCAAGCCTTGGATCTTTCCACTGACTGATTTCCCTGACCCCAAGCTTCAAACAGACTCATAACAAAGGTCATTCTAAATAGCCAGTCAGTCATGGCGTGACACTCTGTCTCAATAACTGGGTTTAGGGAATGCTTCCGGCAACTCCGCTGGCCACTAAGCCCCTCTGCAGTTCTGCACAGTCCCTCTCTTGTTAGAAGCCACTTCTGAGTCACGTGCATGCTGAGATGAAGAAAAAAGAGATGGCTTCTCAGAAGTACCATGCTTGTCTTCCTCCACCCAACTAAATCTGCTTGGTTTGCTCTGAGCACCCAAATGGCAGTTAAGGAGGTAAAATGGAGAGAGAAAAAAGCCACCCTGAGCAATGGGGGCGTACAACCAAGTATAGTTGGAGACTAACCACAGAAGGGGAGCAGGCAGTGTGGCTATGAGGAAGGCAGAATTACCAGGAAGACAAGTGACCAGTCAAGAGGAAGGAAATTAACCTGTGGAATGCCTACCACTTGCCAAACAGTTAACTTTTACTGTCATTTGTGTAAATTTGCTGAAGAACTCATTTGCCAAAGTAGTGGCTTTAATGCAAGCATGCTCACATCAAGCTACCTGGGTTCGAAGCCCAGGGTACCAGTGATGTGTCACTGTGAAGTATTATCCAACCTTGCACTGATTTGGCCTTGTTTCTTATTCATAAAATGGAGACCACAAGACAAGCTCAGTGGAGACAAGGGCTAGCAGTGTAAGCCTGATGACAGGCGTTTGAATCCCTAAACCAGTCGTTCTCACCATGCAGATCACAAACCCATTGGTGGTTGAATGACCTTTCCACAGGGCTTGCATATTAGCTATCCCTCATACCATATATTTACATTATGATTCATAACAGTAGCAAAATTACAGTTATGAAGTAGCAATGGGAATAATTGTTTTGGTTGGGGGTTACCACAACACAGGAAACTGTATTAAAGGGTCATAGCATTAGAGAGGTTGAGAACCACAGCTCTAAACCCACAAAAAACCAGATGCACTGGAATCCATGAGTAATCTAAGCATTCTTACAAGGTCAGTGACAAGACAGTCTCCCAGAACCTCTGGGGCAAGTTGGTCTAGAGAAACAACAAGATAGACCCTGACTCAACAAAGTGGGAGGAGGAACCAATGCCTGAAAGAAAGTCCTCCCCTAACATCTACACACACATACACACACACACACACACACACACACACATACACTCATATACACACACACACTCATATACACACATTTAAATATAGATGATAGATAGATAGACAGACAGACAGACAGACATAGACATATGTGTGCACTGTTTAGCTGGCACACAGTACTATATATTACAATCCCAATGAGAGTAAGAGGCAAGGTAATTTGCCAGAAGCTGCACAGACAAGTAGCAGCAGAACCAAGATACTTCACATCATTCACAGCAGCCCTGGAAAGAAAGGGCTACATCCTATCATCCTCCTGTATTGCTGTGAGCTTGGGACCCCAAGAAATACCTGGTAACTTACTCATGCCACAAGTTGGCAATGAAGAGCTGAAGCTTAGGTGCACACTGGACAAAAGCCCTTTCCATTCACAGATTAGTTTCATGAATTTTAGCTTGTACTGGGGTTACTTCATAGCTTATTAAAGGACAGGCTTCAGGGCTCTGCCTCTAGAGTTTCTGACTTGGTGACTCTAAAGTAGTGTGGAGTATTTGTGCATCTAGAAACTGCTGATACGGATCAGGAGGCTGATTTGAAGAACCTCCCTCAGTTATGCACCTGTATACAGAACGTGTGTCAGGAGAAGGAATTGGGCCTGAGACCATCAGTCAGTGAATTCTGCCTCTCAGGCAAAGTGGTGGCTACTTGTCAGGGCCAACTATCTTGTATTTAATGTCTGTATGTACGTGTGAGTGTGTGTGTGTGTGTGTGTGTGTGTGTGTGTGTGTGTGTATCGGTGGGTGGATTATGAATACATGTACATGCAGATGTGCTTGGGAGCTAGGGTGACAGATATGATCTGTCACACCTAGTTCTTACATGGGTGCTCAGGATCTAAAGTAAGGACCTCCTGTTTATTCAGTAACACTTTCCTCGATGAGCCATCTGCTCAGTCCCTAAACTCCTTTTATATTCGCAATCTTGTTTAATTCCAGCAACCGTTACCTTCATTTAATGTGTTTAAAAGAGAAAAAGAACACGCTGTTGAAAACAGGAAGCCACGCTAGTGGTGAACTGACGTGTTCTGCTCTCTTCTTGTCCTGAGAAGCAGTATCTGCTGGTACAGCCCGAGCTGGTTCCAGCTGTGTCTTCCCAGGAAAGAGCATATCTCAGACGCCAGCAGGGCGAGCTGATCTCTTGTGAGAGGAACTCAGGGCTGTTAGCATAATCCCAAGGGCCAGAGAAGTCTTCTGGTTACAGAAATGCATCTACCCTCTGGACGGTCCCTTTTCTACACCTAACTTTGAGGTGTGATTAAAAAATTGTTCTCTGGGAAGGATGGATGCAATGTGAGGGTTAATTTCCACTCTGCAGAGCTTGATCATATTCCCATTCATGGAGAAGCCTTGAATTTGATCCCAGAACTGGAAGAAAACAAAAAATACTACATAATTAAATCTAAACTGAGTAACTGATTAGAACCCAGAATGTTTAAAGAATCCCTATAAAGAGAGAAGAAGAAAAAGACAAAACCACCAAATAAAAGAGAGGAAAGAACGGTACCAAGCTTCTCACAGAGGCTCATCTGAGCAGCCAATGTTTGTGAAAAGATACATAGATCTGTTGTTTATCAAAGGGACCCAATGTTTTTTAAAGTCAAATGACCATGGTGGTCATGGTTGTCACGGCCATGCATGCCTATTGGTTTCAATCCTATATGCAGCATTTGGGATGTCGAGTAGGAGGACTGGGAGTTCAAGGCCAGCCTGAGATACATGAGATCCTGTCTCCAAAAACAAAAGCAATAAAAGGGCCTGAAGCATCATTTTATACACATCAAGTAGGTAAGCATTAAAACGTCTGACACTATCAGAATGGAGTATATACTTGTATGAAATTGTCAAAGAATAAACTTATCTAATTTTAAACAAAAATGCCTAGCAGAACACAGAAAGGAATTAACAATCCTGATCGCCACTGGCAGAAATAAATTAGCCCAAAGCTTCAGAGGTCAAGGTGGAAAGAGCCTTTAAGACCAAACAACAACAAAAGCATATAGACTTTTATCCCATGATTGTTCCTCTAAGTATTTGCATTGTAAATACAATTATAGATACTCAAAATGCATACATTTTAAATTTTTATTTGTATTAAATGTATATATGGGGATGGAAGTGGGTGACCCCACAGAGTCTAGAAGCTAGTATTTGATCCCCTGGAATTTACAGGCAGTTGCGACAAGGTTCTGGGAACCAAAGTTCAGTTCTCTGGAAAAGCAGCATGCACTAAAAGATGCCAAGAGTTCCTAGAAGCCACATTCTTTCTTTCTCACCTATAGCTTCTGTAGGGGGAGGGGTTGGGAGCTAGCAGGATGTTGCTACAGACCTAGCTGGTCCAGAAGATTCAGCTACCCCAAAGACGACTCAAGTTATGGTCTTTCTCACAACTTAACTGAACTTTTCAGCCCCATGTCTACCCATGCTTGAGGTGTAAGATTTGTACCAATATTCATAAAAATAATAACTTGCCTTTTCTGAGGCTGTGTGTGCTAGGAAAACATTAATTAGCACAGCTACAAGGCCATAAGAATTACCATCCCCATTTTGCCAATGATAAATGGCTGAATTTTAGGAAGATTAAGGGCCCCTGGCCAAGATCACACTGTCTAATTGTAGCAACTCATTAGCAGCAGACTAAAATTGTAGCCTGACTACCATCAGAGAATGTGGCTTGAGGTGTTCAAGTGATAATGATGTCATTGTGAAGAAAAAAAAAATCAGATCACCCTTTGCAGAACCAGATAAAACCGAGCTATGGATTTCTTTCATTGGGTGGTAGTTCATCTTACTTCTCTCCTCCATGAGTATGTGGGAACCTGTCTAGTCTGTGCTGGGAGACGTGGCAGAGGGATACTGTAGATAGTCATGCCTGAGTTAGGCATTTACCTGCTAGGAGGCCTCCAGCTAGTGTTTTAATATCTCTTGATTTATCTTCTCAAATACGAAATGAAGAGAATAAGTAATATCTACCCTCCTCCCTCTCAGGCCTTTTCAAGATCTGACCAAAGCTGATTGCTGTGGTAGCACACACCTTTAATACCAGCACTCAGGAAGGAGAGGTAGCAGGGTCTCTGTAAGTTCTGATCTAGAGAGTTCCAGGTCAGCCAAGGCTAGATAGTGAAACCATATCTCAGAAAAAAAAAAGAAATAAGTAAAAATCTGAACAAGATCTTGCTTGAATTGATCTGTTACATATAATTAATAATCATATCATAGTAGTCTTATTCCCAAGATGTTTAGGGAATGAGAAGAAAAATGAATAGTAGAGAAATGTACAGGAATAACGTATAGCCTGAAAAACTGTGAATGAGCCATAAGATGGGAACTAGGAACAGAAGCAGAGGATGCTGTGCATTCGGTACAGAACTATACTTGTTTGTTTGTTTGTTTGTTCTGTTCTGTTTTTCTTAAGACGGGGCCTTACTATATAACCCTTGATGTCCTAGAATCCACTATGTAGACCAGGCTGCTCTCTAACCCACAAAGATCCCCCTGCCTCTGCCTCCCAAGTGCTGGTATTAAAGGTAAGGCTACAGCTAGTTTTAAAATTATAAAACTAACTGGAGCACTATAAAACTATCCATTCCTTCCTACCCAGATCCAGATTGTGTATATGGAATTGTTTCTATCCCCAGACCCAGCAACCTAGAGAAAAGAGCTGGCCATCCCTAGCCCCTCTGGGTGTCAGCAGCAGATCTTGGTCAATAAAAGGAGGAAGTTTTATGTGCACGTTAACTGAAGTAGAAACACAAACTTTAGGAGCCAGCAAGGTTGACAGACTGAAGGGTCTCTTTACCACCCACAAAAGCTCGCGTCTGTAGCGTAAATAAATACTTGCAAGATTATTGATTTTTGTCAAATTTTATACTCCCTACTCTGTGTCAGCATGTTATAGTTATTAACTCTTTCTATTATTTATTTAATACTTAATAATTATCTTTAAGCCACAAGGTAGGAGAAAGGGATGACTATGTCACCATGGGACTCTGTTGGAATCTGCTTTAAGTCTGGATCTGTCGGCCATTTTAGAAATCATGGCATGTCAGCCTCACAGAAGAAGAATCTTTAGATGACAGAAACAGACAAAAAGGACACACACACACACACACACACACACACACACACACACCTACCTCGCCCTTCACCTGGTAGAAAAGGAAAAAGGGCTGGGGTAGGTGTGATCTGTAATACCAGACAGACAGACACAAATGCCCTGCACAGGATGAATTCCTAACGAAGATGTTACAGGTGGCAGGAAAGACTTCCGGAGACAGCGTTTGGGTGGCAGTCCGCCAGGCTGCGAAATGAGGGCATGGCCACAGCTGGCTAAGAAAATGTGAGCCAATAATAGATCATGTCGTTTCCAACTCAGAAGCCTTCCTTCTCACGGAGATAAAATGTCGACTCTTCCTCCCAGGCCTCAATCCTTGCCCCACACCTCTCACTTTCCCCTTGCTGAGCTCCTGGAAGCCATGTGGGTGCTCTCCTGGCGACCAGACCGCGTTCCCAGCTTACTGGAGTAACTCAACCGGTCTGGGGCTCCCCTGTAGCTGTGCCTCAGGCCTTCTCGGCACACCTGCGTCTTCCTCTACTAGCCCATTTCCCCAGGGATGGGTGGCATTAGGAGTGTAAAGTCGGCCTCAATCTCTAGAAATGATCTCATGTGCCTATTTTTTTCCCTTCGGGTCCTGGCAGAGGGAGGGGCTCGATAAAAATGAATGAAATGAATTCAGACCATGATGAGCAGCTGTAGAGGCCCCGGTAAGGACAGGATGCCTCGTACCTGGAAAGCAGTTCCTTGCGGCTGCGCTTCGGAGTAACCTGGAAGCTCCGAGCGCCTACAGGTTGGAAAGGAGATTGAGCTGGGTGCAGATGGGGAGATGTGTAAAGGAGCCTGGGGAATCGCATCAACGCCACCAAAGGTACCGCAGTGCAGGGTCTGGGCCAGGTGTGGGGTCGAGGAGGGGGAGCCAACCTGCGTGAGATTCTGTCGCGTGTCTCCCAGGATTTTCCCCAAGGCAGAACCAAGTCGGCACACTAGACGCGGGGGAGGGGAGCGCACCGGGGCCCGCCCCTGCCCTGCCTGAGTCTGGGGACCTCGGTCTTTTTCTTCTGCGGGGTGTCCCAATACCGCTGCTCCCCCACATCCCCAGTGCCCGTCCGGGTGCCCACCGCGCGCACACTCACCCTTCTCCGCCCGAAGAGCCGATCGCAACCTCCGCAGCCGCCGACTCGAGCGCCACCGCCGCAGCACGGACTGCAGCCTCCCGCTTTTAGTGCCTCCGGCCTCGGTCGCGCCCATTGGTGCGCCCGCCCCTTCCCGCCGCCGCCAGGACCCAGGGTCGCCGTCGCCACCGTCGCTGTGCGTCTGCCTGTGCCCAGCCGCCGGCGGGTGGAAGCGGCCACGGGGGAGGAGCTTGCGGCGGGGCGATACTGCCCGCGCGTAGCGGCCAGACCCTCCGGACCCCGGGCACGAAAAGGTGTGCGCGGTCACGGACACGCGCCCTTTGCTGCAGAGAAATCCGTGCGCGGTCCGCAGTAGCCGGCGTCCCTGGGGAACCCCGGGAACCCGGGGAGAGCCTCGATCCTATCTCACATCACAGAGCATAGGATTGAAGCTCCCAGGGGTAAATCGTCTGCCCAGAGATCTTAGCTCGCCGAAAGGACGGCTTCCAAGACCTCCTCAGCGCTAACTCTGTCTCACTGGATCAACATGTTAGAAATTAAACATACATCTCTTTGTATGCCCGCCAAATTATAAAATTGCCATTTTTGAAGTCATAAATATCAGATAAGGGCTTCACCGGGTGATCAAAATTAAAGTTACCAGTGGCGGCAGATGAAAGCTACAAGTCAGTGCTGTGCTCAGGAATCCAGGCTCGCCTGTCGCCTGTCTCGTACCCTGAACAATAAAAGCACAACCTCATTTGGGGTTTCTGAAAATGAGAACAACACTCCTAAGAGGGGGTGCTGTATTCTCCAGAGGTGCCAATGTCATAAAAAACTGTGTTCGAGAGATGGAAGAGTCACAGCTACTAAACACCATCCTGCCTCTGCACCCTGGGGCGGAGGCATTTCGTGTTTTTGTTGTTTTTAGGCCTCTAAAGGATACTAATGGGTTAACTCATTAAATACAGATGATAAAATAGGTCATCATGTATCAGTTATAAGCTTGTTGACAGTTACCTTAAAAAGTTCTAATTTTAGAAAATGTACATTGAAGTATTTCAGGATAGACGACCATGACACAGTAAATGTAAAAACTAAGGTGGGAAAAAAAATCACTCTACAGGATAGGAAACTCAGGTGTCAAAGCGGTGCAGTGTTCAGAGTGGGAATGTGCTCACTGTAAGGTCCCAGTGTGTTCTCGGCGCTGTAATAAAACCGTGTGGTGTTTGCAAAGGGACGAGGCACATAGATCAATAAACTGAATAAGGAGACCAGAAATTACACCCTCCGAAATACCCCCAACTGACTTCAGAAAGAGCTCAGTGTGCTTGGCTTGGTAGTACTCTGCCTACAGTCCTAGTGCTGGAGAAGCTGAGGCAGGAGGATGACAAGTGCAAGACCAGCCTTGTCTCAAAACAGCAAGGGCAATATTAGGAAGAAAAGAATAAATAAATGTAATTTTTAAAAAATGTATATCTGGACTCGGCAGGTGACAGCGCTTGCCTCACAAGTTTGGCAGTCTAAATCTGATCCCCAGAACCAACAAAAGCTGGGCGCTGCCTTGGCTCCAATCTGTAATCCAACACCCCTACTGTGAGATGAAAGGCAAAAACAAAGAGATCAGCTTAAATTCAGGGCCCAGCAAGCCTACAGTACAAAGACAGGCAGAAACAAGAAAAACCCAGTCTCAACAAGGCAGAGAGAGAGAGAGAAACAATTCCCAAAAGTTGTCCTATGACTTCCATGTGTACGCTACAGCACACTCAAACCAACAAAAAAAATTTTTTGGAGATAGCCTCTCTATGTTGTCAGTTATCCTATGGCTATGTAGTCCAGGCTGGCCTCGAGCTCACAGAGATCCTCTTACTTCCATCAAGAGACAGAATACACATCTGAATTTCAGATAGTTCAATCCAGTATATCAAATAAGGTCGAGCCATTAGGCTCATGTTTCCACGGTTACATTTGGCTTTTTCATCACCCTCCATCCCTTGAAGAAGGCAGCAGCCCTCTAAGGTAGATGCCTGATGACTCTGAGAAGTCACAGGGTTAAGTACCTAACCTCCCTGATTTCAAAGAGGCCTTTAGTGATCTAGATGATTAACCCAGTATAAAAATACAAGGCAACTCTATTTGATTAATTAGCAATGCAGAATATGAGGGTATAGATACAAAATGAAAGTGGGAGAGACTGGGAAGCAGAAGGATCTCTCCCTCCCTCCCTCCGTCCCTCCCTCTCCATTACACTGAGATTTGTTTCATACCAACTTTCAGATTTCATGGCCTCCAAACCAAAGACACTGGCCCTTTAAACAAAAAATCTATTTAACAGGTCTGTTCAAGAATAGTGGTCACATGCAGTCTACTAATGCCCTAGACAGGGTTTTGCCTTTTCCTAACTTAGGGGAAAGAGTTCTGGGCTTAGAATACTTGGTATCTAATTTTTGCTATCCAAATTATCTGTGAAATATGCATATGCCCCTTCCCCTCCTAAATCACAGCTTTAACTGTCACCACTACTGCCACTGTCCTTAAAGAAAGGAGTGTAACCAGATGACCTAGACAGTCCTTTTCTGTGTAACCCACCATACTACCCTACATGTGTTGAACCTTACCAACCAGTACCGAAATACTATCCCAGCCCCAATGGGCCTGGCAAGACTCCCCTTGGCTTCCATTGTCAGCATCTCCACAGGATCTGGTCTCTACCTGAAAGGACCCTATTGCTCACCACTTAAGATTTTATGGGTTAAACCAGGTGTGTGTGTCTCTAGCTTCACCCTTGGCAGGGAGAGGGGGAAGGATTACAGTTCAAGCTCTGCCTAGACTTCATAGTGAGGCCTGCCTCAGACAGAGACAGACAGCAGACAAGGGTTTATTGGTCTGGAAAAGATCAGAGGGACTTTTCTCCCCTTTTTCTTCCAAACATCATGTGACTTCATGATACTCTTCCAGCTCCCAGCTGGAACAAGGTCAGAGGCTTCTGGTTCCCACAGTTACAGTGAGCCACAGACAGATGGGGATGGGGGAGAAGAGGGTACAATAGTCTTCAACAAACTCTGGAAGCCCTTGAGAAGAGGGTTCAGTCTGAGCCGGAAAAACAATTCAAATGCCCTGAGGCACATTCAGAGGCTTAGAGACAAGAATCTCTTTTCATAGCTCAAAACTGGCCACCGAAAATACAATAAGACAAACTTAAGGGGAGAGAGAGAGAGAGAGAGACAGAGAGACACAGAGAGAGACAGAGACAGAGACAGAGAGAGACACGGAGAGAGACAGAGAGAAAGTGGGAAATGGGCTTTTGCCGCAAAGCATGATGGCCTGAGCGGTAGCCAGTCTCTTGCTACTTTGTAGTTTTTGTTTTTGTTTTATTTTCTAGGTTTTTTTTTTTAATTTACATTCCAAATCATTTCCCCTTTCCCGTTTCCTCCCTCCCCAAAAGTCCCATAAGCCCCCTTCCCTCCCTCTTTTCCCCATTCAACCCCCTCTCGCTTCTCTGTCCTGGCGTTCCCCTACATCCAGTCTTTCCAGGACCAGGGGTCTCTCCTTCCATCTTCTTGGAAATCTATTGATATGCGGATTGTGTCTAGGGTGTTCCGAGATTCTGGGTTAATATCCCCTTATCAGTGACTGCATACCATGTGTGTTCTTTTGTGATTGGGTTACCTCACTAAGGATGATATTTTCCAGTTCTGACCATTTGCCTAGGAATTTCGTGAATTCATTGTTTTTAATTGCATAGTAGTATTCCATTGTGTAAATATACCACATCTTCTGAATCCATTCCTCCGTTGAGGCACATCTGGGTTCTTTCCAGCTTCTGGCTATGATATATAAGGCAGCTATGAACATAGTGGAGCATGTGTCCTTATTGCATGCAGGTAAAGTCTCTGGGTATATGCCCAGGAGTGGTATAGCCGGATCCTCCAGGAGTGTCATGCCCAGTTTTCTGTGGTACTGCCAGACAGCTTTCCAGAAGTCTTCCAATCAAAAAAAGCACAGGTCCAGATGGTTTTAGTGCAGAATTCTATCAGACCTTCAAAGAAGACCTAACACCAATACTCTTCAAACTATTCCACAAAATAGAAACAGAAGGAACACTACCCAACTCGTTCTATGAAGCCACAATTACACTGATACCAAAATCACACAAAGATCCAACAAAGAAAGAGAATCTCAGGCCAATCTCTCTTATGAATATCGATGCAAAAATACTCAATAAAATTCTTGCCAACCGAATCCAAGAACACATCAAAACGATCATTCACCACGATCAAGTAGGCTTCATCCCAGGGATGCAGGGATGGTTCAATATAAGGAAGTCCATCAATGTAATCCACTACAAAAACAATCTCAAAGAAAAAAAACACATGGTCATTTCATTAGATGCTGAGAAAGCATTTGACAAAATTCAGCATCCTTTCATGCTAAAGGTCTTGGAAAGATCAGGAATTCGAGGCCCATATCTAAACATAGTAAAAGCAATTTACAGCAAACCGGTAGCCAACATCAAACTAAATGGAGAGAAACTTGAAGCAATCCCACTAAAATCAGGGACAAGACAAGGCTGCCCTCTCTCTCCATATCTTTTCAATATAGTACTTGAAGTTCTAGCTAGAGCAATTAGACAACAAAAGGAGGTCAAAGGGATACAAATTGGAAAGGAAGAAGTCAAACTATCACTATTTGCAGACGATATGATGTAGGTTTTTTTTAATCCCACCCTTCTCCACCCCTTTTCTTCTGCCCTTTCAACCCCCTGACGCTAGATAAGCGAGAAAAAGGGATATAGAGGAAAGGAAAGAAATCCCTGAATAAAGCCAGGGAATGAGTAAGAAAGAGATGTCATTAGTTAAATTACTTCCTGCTGATTCGGGTCCTTGAGTTCCTTGGGACAAGTTTGACCTTCAAAGTCAGGATATCTAATTTCTTCTTGTTGTTTCTTCTTTGTCCACAATCACTTAACAAATCACAACCAACAACACCTCACCCCTCCTCTCAGATCCCTAGCATTTTTTATACCCTCTGAAAAGTCCCCAGAATTCCAAATGTCACACAATCAAATAAGTTATCTCCAGCTGACAAAAATCATGCCCCCGGCAGAGCACAAGGCAAATCATAGTCAGCTTCTGGGGACAATCTGAAGCCACTCCACATCTCAGAACTGGGATACTGGCTGGTTTTGTGTGTCAACTTGACACATGCTGGAGTTTTCACAAAGAAAGGAGCCTCCCTTGAGGAAATGCCTCCATGAAATCCAGCTGTAAGGCATTTTCTCAGTTAGTGATCAAAGGTGGGAGGGCCTATTGTGAGTGGTGCCATCCCTGGGTTCTATAATAAAGCAAGCTGAGCAAGCCAGGGGAAGCAAGCCAGTAAGTAACATCCCTCCATGGCCTCTGCATCAGCTCCTGCTTCCTGACCTGCTTGAGTTCCAGTCCTGACTTCTTTGGTGATAAACAGCAACATAGAAGTGTAAACTGAATAAACCCTTTCCTCCCCAACTTACTTCTTGGTCATGTTTTCTGCAAACAGAAACCCTGCCTAAGATACCTGGGATTAAAAAAAAACACAAAACACATTCTTAAAATATTTCTGTTTTTTAAAAAGAAACGGAAGTTCCAAAATTCTCACTTCACTGAATTCTGTCAGAACTCACATAATAGAGAGAACTGATTCCTTCAAATAGTCCTCTGGCCTGAAACACACACACACACACACACACACACACACACACACACACACCCCACATCACCCATACCACACACACATATATACACATAGACACTATCCACATACAACAAACACCTCACAAATCACACACATATCACACACACACCACATCACACATACCACTCACACATACACACATGACACATAGACACTATCTACATACAATAAACAACTCACACACACCACACACACATACACACCATATATACACATACTATACATATACCACACACACATACACATATGATACATAATACACACCACACCCATCACATATACACATCACACATACATACCACACATACCACGAGTTAACAAATAAATGTAGCTGAAGAATCCAAATATGAAATATACAAACCAAATAAACCCACTTAATTGTACATGTAGTTTGCTGGGCAAGGAGAAAACAAACAAAAAAATAAGCAAACAAACAAAGAAAAGCACCTGAATTCCCTTGGTGGTGTTGTGTGTCCAAACTAAGAAATACTAAAATGTCAGTTCTTACGGTCAATGAGCTTTAAGGAATGTGTATGTGCATACTTCTATGTATGTATGTGTGCATGCTTCTATGTATGTATGTGTGCAACGATGTACCTGTAAAGGGTTCATATGTGTGAGTACACATGCTCTTAGTGTGAGAGAGAGAGAGAGTGTGTGTGTGTGTGTGTGTGTGTGTGTGTGTTTAGCAGGCAGGTATAGGATAACCCTCCAGAACAAACAGAGCTGAGAGAACCTTGCTTTGCCTCTCGGGAACAGCACCATCCTAGAAATCCTTGCCTAACTGCCCAACCTGTTTCCTCATCGGTAAAAGGAAGTGGTGAGGCGTGCTTGTAGTAACTTTACTCAATGTACGGGATCAAATGGGCTCAGGTTTATAATGGTAGCCTGCTAAAAAACAAAACAAAAAAAATTGCCATCTTAGAGCTCAGGAGAGTTGACTCAGGGGTTAAGATCACTCCTTGCAGGACACCATTTAAGAAAACCCACAGAATCAATGAATCTGGGTTCATAGGGGCTCACAAAGACTGAACCACCAACCAGAGATCATGCATGGGACTGACCTAGGCCCTCTGCACATATGTTACGATCCTATAGCTTGATCTTCCCGTGGATTCCTACAGCAGGAGCGGGGGCCCGTCTCTGACTCGGCTGCCTAGCTTTGGCATCCTCTTCTCCTGCTGGAATGCTTCATCTAGCCTCAGTAGGAGAGGATGCACCCAGTTTTACTGCAACTTAGTATGCCAGGGCTGGCTCATCCATGGGAGGCATCTCCTTTCCTGAGAAGAAATGGAGAAGGAGTGACTGGGGATGGGGAGGGGAGAGAGGGGGACTGGGAGGAGAGGAAAATTAGTAAATTTTTAAAAAGAGCACTCGTTGCTCTTCCTGAGGGCATTGGTTGGATTCCCAGCACCCACATGGAATCTGATGTCCCAAGGAATCTGGTGTCCTTTTGACCTCCTCAGGCACCAAGCACACTTGTGGTATGCATACACGTATGCAGGCAAAACTCATGCACATACAATAGTAAAATAAATAAATACTTTTTTAAAAGTCATACAAGACATTCTTTGACATCATGCAACACAGTGGGATTTTTCCTACAGTTATTGCTACCATTACTAATAGCACAGATGAGAGACTGAGAAGTGAATTATATCCATGATAATTAAGAAAAATCCTAGGAAACAGGGCGTCAAAATATTAAGCTCATCTGGGTGAAAGAATTAAAGGCATCATGTTATATTTCTCTATACTGTATGAACTTTATATACTAATCTGTATTCCTTTTAAAATCAGATAAACACCTTTTTGTTTATTAAACATTATTTTTACATCTAATTATATAGTAATTGATGTACCAGCATATTAGATGACTATGAAATGACTAAAAATAGGGAAGAAAAAGTGATAAGGTACGGGAAATTCCCATCCTATAATGACAAAATCAAAGGAAAATATAAGTTCACAATAAATATTCATATATCCACATGAAACAGAAAGGAATGTACAAACTGAGCAGAGGAAGAACACCAAACCACCATTCATTGCCAGCACCCCAGGCCTATTCTTGTTTACTAAACACCATTTCCATGATTTCAAAGATGGAAACAAAGTTAATATCCTTCCTTGAACGCTCCTTTTAGTCTCCAGTGGGAAAAAGAATAACCAAATAATATGTTGCCAACAGATGGTGAAAAAGCAAAGGTGTTGCAGGTTAGTTGTTGAGTATGGAAAGGTTTCTCTTCTGTCCTCGTGAGTTGGGACGCCCCATCTAAAGAGAAGCCTGACGCAGCTTCCATTGTTGCAATGTGCTCCTGAAGAACAGTCTTGTTCTTCTCACATGCGGCAGTCCCGTGAAGCTAATAACTGACATCTCTGCAGTTGTCCCTGCTAAAATGCAGCAATAGGGAATACCCTTAATTCTGAGCACTCACAGGGAGTACCAGAACCTCAAATATTTCATAAAGCACGGTTGGGGGAGGGTTGTAATTCAGCAGTACAGGACTGGCTGAGCATATTTGATGCACAGGCTTTAATCCCAGCACCAAACCAAAAAGTTTCTTAAAGTAGGAATAATAAACCTAAAATTCCTTCTTCAACCACCGTGCAAAACAAAACAAACAAACAAACAAAAACCCCGAGAAATTAATAGCAAAATTGAAAGAAAAAAAAACTATAAAATTTTTGCATTGAAAATTTTCTGACTTAGAATGTTCATTATTTCAGATGTTATCACCTATACTTTGAAATGGTTGATGGTTATTCCTGAATTACCAAATAAATAGTAATTTTAATTTTATTTCTAAATTACCAAATAAATAGTAACTTACCAAAACATAGTATTCACTCCAACCAAACATATTGCCATCATTCATTAAATCTCAAAATAATTCCTCTGTATTTAAAAAGCTTACAAATGCCATAAGAAAGTTAAATTATGATTTATACAAGAAAGGCAAAAACACCCTACTAGAGGACTGTAAGGAAGCAAGCTTCTGTCACCCCAACTCTCTCTCTCTCTCTCTCTCTCACACACACACACACACACACACACACACATCATACACTTTCTATGCCCCTGCCCTGTTTCCGACAGACAGAAGATGAGTTCTGTCACTCTAGGATTTTGTCTCTGAGGGACCACAGGCACTAAAAAGACCTGTCATCACAATCTTAACCAAAACAACATGAGCAGGCTTTGTGACAAACATTTCAAAGCTTAGACGACAAAAGCTAGTATCTGTTAAGTATTTCCATAATTATAAAACCTCAGCATTGGGAATATATTATTGTATACTCTAAAATGAAACCAATTTTCATGCTTTGACTATTTTATCTCAAAGACAGTTTTAAAGCTCTTACTTTAGAGGAGTCGACATTAAACATCCTAGGCACAGGGACACACTTCCATAATCTCAGCTAGCTAGAGGGGATAGTCAGAGGATGGCAAACTCCTGGGTAATGTAGGAAAATATTAAAGAGAAAAAGTTCAAACAAAAAAGCAAAAAGACAAACAAACCCCCAAATCCTACAGTGTGGATATGAGCACACCTGCTGGGTAAAGAAATTGCTGGGAGGAACCTCAAAAGAGACACCCCTGTGTTTCCTGTGCTCAGTTCCTCGTGAGTCCAGCACACAGTATGACAACTGCTTCTCCCACTGCCCCACAGATGCCAATCATTCAAAGCAAAAAATTCAGGTCACTGTTCACTTCTCTTCAGTCCCTTTATTTAACCTCTGCCCCATTCATGACACCACACTCTACATTTCTAAAGCTGCGCAAGCAAACATGTTAACCCTTACTACATGAATTTAAAATTAGATAAAATGCTTAAGTCCTCATAACTTGAGTCTTAGTTTTCATATTCACTAAAACACTTTAAGATTATTCAGACCTGGCTGGTAAAATGGCTCAGTGTGGGGGCTGGAGAGATGGCTTAGTGGTTAAGAGCACTGACTGCTCTGTTCTTTCACAGGTCCTGAGTTCAATTCCCAGCAACCACATGGTGGCTCACAACCATTTGTAATGGGATCCGAGGCCCTCTTCTGGTGTGTCTGAAGATAGCAACAGTGTACTCATATACATGAAATAAATAAATAAATCTTTAAAAAAAAAGATGGTTTAGTGGTTAATAGCACTAGCAGCTCTTCTAGATGTCCCAGGTTCAAATCCCTGTATCCATATGGTGGCTCACAACCATCTATATAACTCTAATTCCTAGGGACCTGATTCCTTTCTGGCCTCCAAGGACATCAGGCGTATGTATCACAGCCATACATGGAGACAAAATACCCATATACATAAAATAGAATGACCATTATTGTTGCTGATATTACTATTATCACATTATTATTATTATTATTATTTATTATTATTATTCAGACATAGATATGGAAAACTGGCTGCTCTTCCAGGGTACCTAAGTCCAGTTCTCACACCCAGATCAGGCAGCCCACAACCACCTGTAACTCCAACTCCAGGTAATTCAATGGCCTCTTCTGGCCTTTGAGGGCACCTACATGCAAGTACACAAACAATACATAGAAACATGTACATTAAAAAATAAAATAAATTAATCTTTGCAATATTATTCAGACTAAGAATGGTGACATATGCCTTTAATCCCAGTACTTGGGAGGCAGAGGCATGTAGATCTCTGAATTTAAGGCCTGCCCAGTCTACAGAGTGAGTTTCAGGATGGCCAAGGCTATACAAAGAAACTCTGTCTCAAACAAACAAAAAATATCTGAACACAATCACTATAAATCTATGTGCTTACTGAAAGAGAAACACTGGACTGTTATATTGACCAAAAGGAAAATCAAACCCAGGTATAACATTATTCAAACATTTTAAATATCATTATTTAAATGTCATTATTTCCATAGTTAGTGACTAGTAAACAAGCAAGATCTCTAATATAGCAGAGAGGATAACGGCTGAGTCAGAGCACTCCTTCCTGTGGATTCCAGCTGCTAGCAAACTTGCAGCTTCCATAAATAAACTTAACGTGGTCATGAAATGCCAACATAGAGTTGGTAAGATCATCATTTTGAGCTACACACATCAATAGTATTTCTGCAAGCCTCATTACTTTCTGGGTACTGTCCAGAAGGACCATATTGGCAAAAACGAATGCACCATATATCACCACTAAGGGCAGAGTAGCACTAGCCACAGTGTGGGTGGAGAAACAGAGATCCAGTTCTCAGTGAGGATAAGAGATGGACCCAGGCCACTCCCAGAAGCACCTCCCACTGATTTCACTCGTGGCTTCCCACACTGCTAACTGTGGGAGGTGACCCAATACCTTACACCACCACTGCACCATTACACCAAGACGTAGCAACCAAGAAGATTTCGTGGGTCTCAGCTCCACTTTAATGCAAAAAAGAGGGATGATACCAGGATTCCAGCTCTGGTGGAAGCTATGAATCTCGATGGAGTTTCATAGTATCTAAATGTTTCAAAGGTTTGGACCAATGGCTGGCAAAATTGCTTAGGTGTAAAGGCACTTGCTGTATCCCTGGGACCCACGATAGAAGGAGAAAATTGACTTCTGAAAGTTGTTCTCCAAGCTCCACAAATGCACTATGACACGTGAATGCATGCATGTGTGCTCACGCACACACACACACACACACACACACACACAAATAGTAAATAATTTTTTTTAAAAAAAAACAGCTTTTTAGTCAAAAAAATTAAAGCAAACAAATGTGGAGGAAAGTTTAGTTATTGACTCTAGGAGAATAGCCCTAGGTGTGTTCTTTTAAAATTTCTGTGGGAGAAAAAAACCTAAACATTAATTTTGGGAACTAATATTTTAGGTTGAACAGGGTACGACCTGCCAGAGGTGGTAGTGGGGCCTCTAACCTAGAGATGGAGGCTGGAGGATCTCTCTAAGCAGTTCCGGGTCAGGTCAGCCATGGCTAATAGTGAGACTGTCAAAAACAATAATAATAATTTATGATACTGGGTACTGACTACTGGCCTAGTGAACATGGTAGGAAAGTATTCTCCCCCTGACCTATATATTCTTACCCTTTTTAAATTATATTTTGAGACAGGGTAAGGCTATGTTACCAGGCTGGCCTTTCACTCACTATGCAGCCCAGGCAGGCTTTGAACTTTCTGTCGTCCTGCTGCATCTGACTCTGGAATAGCTGGGGTTATAGTTGTGCACAGCCACATTCAGGTTAACTCTCTCTTAATCTCCTAGAAATTTACACTACAGTTTCTATATCTAAACAAATAAAATGCATGGATTTTTAAAAAATATCTACCCTGTATCAAGAAACATAATACAACACTTGAGAGGCATGAATTCATCCTGGTTTACAGAGTTCCAGGACAGCCAGGCTTATATAGAAAAACCATATCTCAAAAAAAAAAAAAATAGAAAAGAAGAGAGAGAGACAGAGAGAGAGAGAGAGAGAGAGAGAGAGAGAGAGAGAGAGAGAGAGAGAGAGAGACAGAGACAGAGAGACAGAGAGAGAGACAGAGAGAGAGAGACAGAGAGACAGAGAGAGAGACAGAGAGACAGAGACAGAGAGAGACAGAGAGAGACAGAGAGACAGAGAGAGACAGAGACAGAGAGAGACAGAGAAAGAAAAGAAAGGGGGAGGCTGGAGAGATGGCTCAGTGGTTAAGAACACTGGCTGCTCTTCCAGAGGTCCTGAGTTCAAGTCCCACCAACCACATGGTGGCTCACAATCTATAATGGGAACTGATGCCCTCTTCTTGTGTGTCTGAAGAGAGTGAGAGCGTACTCACAGAAGACAAATAAATCTTTTAAAAAGAAGAAAAAAAAAAGAAAAAGTAAAAAGGAAGAAAGGAACACAATACAAGAGTGCTTTAATCTAAAATAGTAAACAACGTGATCAGATTCCATCCTGGCTTGGTCTTTCTTGACCTTTGTAAGTCAGAAAACAAGACTTCATTTTCCAGTTCGTGGGCTTGTAAAATTTTTATGTTCTTTCAAGATAGAGTATATTTATGGTGCTGTTTTTAAATAAACAGAAGTATTTATAGTTGCAAAAGAAATGCCAATCCTATACATTTGATACTGGATAGACTTTTGTGCCATTAGACAGGGATTTTCCTTGCATCCTCACTCTGGATGGCATGAGTTGCACAGCGGCCAGGGTTTAGGGGTCTTAATTCCACTTCCATATAAAAATGGCAAACCTAGTTTCTTACGCTTTGCATTTCTCTCGGATACTCCACCTATGTTTCAGAATCGTTTTAGCTATGGCTGCTGTATAGCCTGTCTTAGTATTCTGCTACTATGAAGAGACACTATGAAGAGATAGCAACTCTTGTAAAAGAGAGCATTTAATTGGGGCTGGATTTCAGTTTCAGAAGCTTAGTCCATTGTTGCCGTGTCAAAGAAGCCTAGCAGAACACAGACAGATATGGTGCTGGAGAAGTAGCTGAGAGTTCTTCATTTGGATCCGCAGGCAGCAGGGAGAGAGAAACTCTGGGTGTGGACTGCACTTTTTGCAACCACAAAGCTCACACCCCCCACACCCCCACTCCCCCACACCCCCACTCCCCCACTGCACTTCCCCTAGTAAGGCCGCACCTCCTAATCCTTTCAAATAGTGCCACTCCCTATGAGCCTGTGGCAGCCATTTTTATTCAGTTTGTCACAATAGCTAAAAATGTCAGGTTTTAGTTTGCAAGCCAGTCTGGATAGTGCTGTGTTAGTTACTATTCTACTACTGTGAAGGGTCACCATACCAAGGCAAGTTACTAAAGAAAGCATTTAAATGAGGAGCTTGTTGACAGTTTCAGAGGGTCAGCCCATGACCGTCATGGTGGGACTTACAGTGGCAGGCAGGCAAGCAGGACACTGGAGCAGTAGCCAAGACCTAACATCTGATCTGCAAGATGGAGGCCGACAGAGAGCAGGACTCAAGTATGTGCATCGATGAGGTATATTATCATCAAACTACCATGCATGCTCAGTCTTAAGTCCACTGTGTCATTACTGTACTGGTTTATTTTACGTTTATTTATGGAATTTACTACATTTATGCTTTCTTCTCTTTGTGACTTTTCTTTTTTTTTTCCTCAGAGCAAAGACTTTTTAATGAATATATTTTACAAATACACTGGAGAATCATGCAATGCTTCCTGCATTGATGCAATCCGGGCCACAAGTCTGCACACTCCTGTAATAGCAGAACCTTTCATCTCACCTTTATTGTTTACTATGACACCTGCGTTATCTTCAAAATAAAGAAACACCCCATCTTTTCTTCGATATGACTTTCATTGTCGAATTACCACTGCTGGATGTACCTTTTTCCTTAGTTCTGGTTTGCCTTTCTTAGCCGTGGCCATCACCATGTCCCCCACATGAGCAGCAGGAAGTCTGTTCAGCCATCCCTTGATTCCCTTCACAGAGATGATAGACAAGTTCTTGGCTCCTGTGTTGTCAGCACAGTTGATCACAGCTCCTACCGGAAGACCCAGGGAAATTCGGAATTTCGCTCCGGAGGACCCACCACGTCCTCGCTTCAACATCTTGACTGTCTCTTTGTGACTTTTCAGTTGGCCATTTAGATTTTTTTTGGGGGGGGGGAAGGGCAGTGTAGGCAGTGGTGGCACACACCTTTAATTCCAGCACTCTGGAAACAGAAACAGGCAGATATCTGAATTCAAGGAGTGCCAGAGCCACATGGAGAAGCCCTGTCTTGAAAAAAGTAAGATATGTAATTATTTATATAAAATATATGATGTATATATTTACTAACAGTCTTTACAATGCCTCTATTGATTTTTTCTCATTTCTACTTTATAAAAACTTAAGCAGTATAAAATGTCTAGGTGATTATATATTTTCAAAATAACTCAGTGAAGTCTACCTTTAAGAAGAAGAACAGTGAGGTGGCTCCATGGGTAAAGGCATCTACTTGACCAACACTAATGAACTGAGTTCCCTCTCGGGGTCCTACACAGTGGAGAGACCTCTACACAGTGGACAGTTCCTCAAACTGACCTCTGACCTCCACATACTTCTGGAATATGTGCACGCACACATACACATGAAAAATAAATATCTGTAATAACACATTTTAAGACAAACATAAAACCACACTCAAAACATGAACAAGAAGAAGTAGATTCACCACAAGTCTCTAAAACTTAAAATTTGAGACAGGAGGGAAGCAAGTTTATACAGTTCCTCATGGACATATTTGTCTTCATCTCTGTAGGTGTTTGCTTGATTCCTGCTCTTTTTTTATACGTGTCATTTTCCTGGCCCTCTGATCTTTGATCTTTTTCCACTCAGGACCTGGCCTTCTCAACCTCCTTCTTTTCCAATCTGGAGAACTTCAATTTGTTGTCCTGGCTGTTTAGTTTTATATTTTTTATACTTTTAATGTTTGATCTTAATGGCTAACTTGATAAGATCTAGATCCACTTGGAGACTTGGGGATTATCTTGATTAGGTTAATAGAGTGGGATGACTGGGCCACTGTGGGTGGTATCATTCCCTAGGCTGAAATCCTAGCCCTTACACAAAGGAGCAAATGAACTGAATATGAGCATCCATCCCTCTCTCTGCTTCCCGACTGTAGATGCAATGTTACCAGCTATTACAAGCTCCCACTGCCTGGACTACCCCTCCATGGTGGATGGTACCTCTACAACTGTAAGTCGAAACAAACCCTTTCCCTCCTAAGTTGCCTTTGTCATGGAATCTAATAGCACAGCAACAGGAAAGTAACTAACATCATACTTGGCTTTGATCCCTATCAGTCTTCTCCTCCCTGCTACTATTTGAGCTAGCATGACCAGAGTCTCTAGAATACCTTCTCTTTTTCACCCACAGAATTCTCATTTCTGTACGAAGTCTTATTTTCTTGATTGCTTTTCCCCCTCTATTTCTGCTTTGACTTTTTTCTCTGAGCTATGTGAATCTCTTATCTTCTCCATTTTCCTGTGTTCTCTCTCAGCTTCATGACCTTCCTCTTCTCTTGTATTCCTCTCTCTGTTGTACTCCTTGCTTCTACCGAGCTCTCTTTCATGACTTCTAGATCATGCACTCTCCTGCTTCTGTGCCTACTCTGCTGTGGCCCCTTGCTCTATTGGTTCATATTTGCTTTTGATTGACCGTGCTCTCTACAGCTATCCTCTGCTTTGGCTGGGCTCATGCACACTGCATTTGGATTCTGTGCATCTTCTCCCTACTTCTGCCCCTTTCCTGATATTTTTTTCCTTTTGAATTAGACTTTTCTTTAACATTTTTTACAACCCCTTCTTTATTTTTGGACCTCATCTTCACTCTTAGATTTCTCTTTTGATTTTTCTCCCTGCAGAGGCTTGAATAGGGTTGGCCCCCATAGACTCGTGTGTTTGAATGCTTGGTCCATGGGGAGTAGCACTATCAGACAGTGTGATCTTACTGGAGGAGGTGTGGTCTTGTTGGAGAAAGTGTGTCACTGTAGAGGTGGGGCTTTGAGGTCATATGCATGCTCAAGTTATACCCAGTATAGAATCCATTCTCCGGGGTTGAACGGAGAAAAGAGGGAGGGAAGGGGGCTTATGGGACTTTCGGGGAGGGAGGAAACGGGAAAGGGGAAGTGATTTGGAATGTAAATTAAAAAAATAAAATAAAATTAAATTAAAAAAAAAAAAAAAAAAAAAAAAAAGAATCCATTCTCCTCCTGGCTGCCTTCATATCAAGATGTAGAACTCTCAGCTCCTCCAAAACCATGTCTTGTCTGGATTCTGCTGTGCTTCTCGCCATGATGATAATGGACTAAACCTCATAACCTGTAAGCAAGCCCCAATTAAGTGTTGTCCTTTACAAGAGTTAACATGGTGTCTCTTCACAGCAATGGAAACCCTAAGACACCCCCTTTCCTCACTTTTTTTAAAAATTTTATTTATCTTTTTCTAAATTTCTTCTGATGTCTTTCTCTTTGCCGTCAGATATGGTTTTAACCTTCTCTTCCTTTTCTCTTTTCCAGCTGGACTCTCAGATGTGTCTATGATCAGTTACTTTTTTTCTTCTCCTTTTTAAAAATTGTATTTCATCCAGTTTGCTCTTTTCCCCTTTCATCCCATTCTTTGCCACTTGACACCCTTGTATCCTGTGCTCTCTGAGTCTCTGGCCTCTAATGCTGAGACTCTCACTATGTCTGGAATGGGCCCTTGATCTGCATCTAGGGAGTCAGTAATGTCCTCTTCCTTTACTATCCCTGTGAGACCCAGCAACTAAGAGTCATCTCTGTAGGAAATGGCTTGGCATCAGATGGACCGCACCCTCTCTCCTCCACCCACTCCTACCATTTTTCCTAATCTTGTCATTGGCTTTAGGAAGACTTTTCCCTCGCTAGGAATCTGTTTACTGGTATAGAATGAGTCTCTTCCAGATGGACAACAGACAGAAGGGGTGGGGCCATGCTTCAAGATTTTAAGCCCCAACTTCACTAGATGTTATTCTTGAACTTCTTTTCTTTTTTGTGGTTTCAGGAATTTTTTCCTGTTCCTTCCTCCTCCTCAACCCCACCTCCCACCCCACCTTTAATTTCTCTTCAGAAGCATTTTGGAATCAGAACACTGAGTCACTTGAGCCATCAGAATGACAGTGACGGTAAAGATTGCTACTGTTTATGTCCTGTCTTTTCTTAACTTTAGATTTGGAGAGTAGCTCCCTCCCCACTAGTGAGTCACTCTTTGGCAAAGTCTTTGCTAGCTGCATCTATTTTCTGCTTTTATAACTCTCACACAGCTTCTTGACCTGAGATCACCTGCCCAAAGCCAGCGCAATACTCAACGCACTGTGGAGCCAGTTTCCATGTTATAAAGTCTTAGGAGCTATTTCATCCATCCCTGAGAGAAATTCTGTATTTAACAGCAAAATTCTTGTCTTAAAAACTCCCTCACACGGTCTCCTTCTCTTCCAGGCCCTCCACTGAAGTTGCCTCTGAACCCTGATCTCTTGCAACTCTATTCAAAGACAACAAAAATTCTCACGTTTGGGGGCACAAATTTGGGAAAGTGACTCAAAGATGACTCTCCTGGTAGGTTGATTTGTTAATGACAAAGACAAAGAATATATTGAGAATGCTAAACGTTCATCCCCATAGTTCAATCTTTAAAGTGAGAAGGGAAAGAAACCTCGACCCTGGTGACTGATCTAAGCCCTTTGCTTCCATACTAAGATAGTTTTGTCTTTTCCAGCCAGGCCCACTAATTGCCTCCCTTCCACCACAAAACCATCCTGGCATGAAGGGAGCTGATTATCTTGTTTTTACTGAGGCTTGAACTAGTTCATTTGTTAGCTTTAAGCAAAACCCTTCTATCTCACCTATTTCCTGCATAGCAACTGTGGTGGTTTGAATATGCTTTGCCCAAGGAGTGGCACTATTAGGAGGTGTGGCCTTTTTGGAGTAGATGTGTCACTGTGGGTGTGGGCTTTAAGACCCTTGTCCTAGCTGCCTGGAAGCCAGACTTCTAGATGAAGATGTAGAACTCTCAGTTCCTCCAGCCCCATGCTTGCCTGGACACTACCATGCTCCCATCTTGATAATAGACTGAACCTCTGAACCTGTAAGCCAGCCCCAACTAAATGCTGTCCTTGTAAGAGTTGCCTTGGTCATGGTGCCTGTTCACAACAGCAAAACCCCTAAGACAGCAACTGAGCTGCTTAGTACACTCTCCTGTTTTGCTTCTTTCTCATTTTCTTCTTTTGCACACCACTTCTACTGCTTTATGACTACTTTCATTTCAGTCTCTTCAGTTAAATAAAGTGTATACACACCACAGTTCCGGCTGTACTCCCTCCACTCATTCCACCCTGGTTTAGATGATGTATGGAACAGTAGTAGTATGTAGTTGTGTGTAATGAGTAGTAAGTAACAGAGTCCACAGTGAGGACTATGTATCAGAGTCTGTGTTGTGTATTGAGGACTACTTACCTAGATCCCTGACAACTGAGGATTAGAGAGCTGGATGCTTCTGTTCTTCAGTATTATCCCCTTGTTTTCTTGCCATCATGAGTTGCTTGAAGTTTCTGCATGGATGCCCACATTTTCCTGTTTCTCAAAAAAATGTGTGGCTAGTGGCTGCTTTTTCTGCTCCTTCTCAAGATGTTGGATTCTCCTGCCCCAGGTGCTTCTATAGCAATGATAGAGCTTTGCTGGACAGCACCCTCTTCTGTTGGTGCACTGAAATACATTTTATTATTATTATTACTGTTTACTAACTTCAGACACCATTGAGCCCAAGCTCAACTATGTGGTACTGATTATCAAACCTGGGTTTTTGAACAAGCTATACAATCATCTACAAACAGAGCTACAGCCCCAGCCCCCTGAAATATTTATTTATTTATTTATTTATTGGTTTTTTTGAGACAGGGTTTCTCTGTGTAGCCCTGGCTGTCCTGGAACTCACTCTGTAGACCAGGCTGGCCTCAAACTCAGAAATCTGCCTGCCTCTGCCTCTCAAGTGCTGGAATTAAAGGTGTGCGCCACCACTGCCCGACTGAAATACATTTCTTAATGAACAGTATCTTTTGGGGGCAGTGCTAGGGAAAGTCTGGTGTCTTAGATTTCCTGGAATCTTTGTTTCTATAGGTTTTTCTCCTATAAGTTCTGCCTAACACTGTTTCCACAAGACCAACAGAGCTGGTACTGATTCTAGGAATTTACTCCACTCAAATGAAACAGGAGTTTGCAGTATTGTGTCCTGGCTATAAATGAATTAACTATGGCATTATCCTGCTTTTATTGGTTGCTGTGTTTTTTTTTTTTTGAAAGATGTATGAAATGGCTCAGACTTTTAAGTAGCTATTATTTTCAGAGTCCTCGTTTTCTTGACAAAACTTGAAAATACCAATATTGATAAAATTTTTGGCATAATTCTTGTCATGGTTTAAATATGCTTGGCTCAGAGAGTGGCACTATTTGGAGGTGTGACCTTGTTGGAGTAGGTGTGTCACTGTGGGCATGCGCTTTAAGACCCTTGTCCTAGCTGCCTGGAAGCGAGTCTTCCACTAGCAGCCTTTAGATGAAGATGTAGAACTCTCAGCTCCTCCTGTACCATGCCTGCCTGGATGCTGCCGTGCTCTTGCCTTGATCATGGACTGAACCTCTGAACCTGTAAGCCAGTCCCAATTAAATGCGGTCCTTATAAGAGTTGCCTAGGTCAAGGTGTCTGTTCACAGCAGGAAAACCTTAACTAAGACAACTCTCATGAGGAAATGAACCAGTTCCTCATGATAAACCTAAGACTGACCAGTCAATTGAGACAAGTAGAGCCAAACAAGTAAGTGGGCTAATACAGGGCAAGTTTAAATACACTGAGAGAGGAAATAGCTCTCAGGTCGAAGCAATGCTCTCCTTCCTCCTACTCACCATGTTGGCTCAGAATATTGTGAAAAGTACTAGATCAATGTTTTCAGGGTAGTCTGTCTGTTCTGCTGTCACTGTGTCCAGTCATCTGGAATGCTATGCTTAATGTTGCAATCGATAGATCTAGACTGTCAGTACATGTAGACAATCTCTCTGAAGACAGCAGCTGCTCTAGCCTCATAGATCTGGATTTGGCAGTTCATCTCCTTGTCAGAAAACTGTGTTCTTCCATGACCTTAGATGGTGGGATAAAGAAAGTCCATGATCAGATGCGAGAGAATCTCTCCATTGGAGGCTTTCCAAGCTTGTGACCCCAGAACCCTGTCCAAGAGAAAAGCCTGGCGCAGGAGAAACACAATGGTTTAGTTCCTTAGCTGCATAACTCGATAACCCATCTCTTCTCATCTTAACCAAGACACAAAGTAGCTGCGTTGTGTGGCCAAGTACCTGGATAATGGGAGTCAAAATGAGGGAGAAGAGCTGAGTAGTCCTAAGTGAGGTCTCTTTAACCATTTATTGAGTGAACTTATCAGACTCACGTGACTCAGGTTAGCACTGGTTCATGTGACACACAGAACCAGCCAGTACAGGGTCACAATAGGCCATATTACACTAGTGGCAGCAATAGGCTAAGGAGCGGTGGCTCACTCCTTTGCCACAGAACATCACCCCATTTGCCTCAAGTGTATGGTCATTTTCTTATCCTCACCTTCCCACTGAAGCACTTACTCTTTTCCCCATTACAGTCTAACTATCCCTTCCAATTGAATTCCTTAGCACATCAGCACGTCGGTGGCAGGGTGACGTATTGTCATGCAAATTTGACGTAATCTCTGGTGGTCTATACTGTCCCCCACCAGCAATATCCAAGGCCTTTCCCATTCCGCCTCCCCTGTCCCCCAGGCTGCTGAGGTGGTCGATCATGAACACTCAAACATCCTTGCACACCTTACTGCATCTGCCTGGATTCCTTCTAGCAAAACTCAGCTCAGATTATCAATTCTTCCTTGGCCTCTCCTTAGCTAAGAGTTAGCTATTGCTATTCTTTCTCTCAGTAAATGGGTTAGTTCTAATAGCTCTAATCACATGTTCTCCAGATAGCTGGGGACACCAAGGGCAAAAATCTATTTACTTTTGTATGTTTCGAACATAATGAGATTTGATAAATCAATAACTGGATGACACACTCCTTGGCTCAGCTCCCTTAGTCCACTTAGGCTATGCCATCTTGCAGTGATAGACTAACCCAGAGCCAGCAAGATGGTTCAGCAGGCAAAAACACTTGCCATCAAACCCGATGACCCAAGTTTGATCCCTGAGACCTACATGGGAAGAGATCTAACTCCCAGTTCTCCCTCTGATACAGGTACAACACAAATATTTTGAAAGCTAAATTAAACTTAGGTCTCCATGGCTTTTAAAAACCAATTTTATTTTCAAATACTATTCGCCCATTGCAGACTGGATGCATGTCTGCTCTACGTTTTCCCCTTAAGAGCCCCATAGTATTGCCCATATCACTACAAGACCTCTGACTCTTCCAGTATCAGCTCTAAAGTGGCACAAGTTGTCTACTCATTTTAATGCCTGCAGCAAGGCAATGGCCAATATGAAGAACCCCAGAGAGCAGGGATGTAAACTTCTCCAGATGAGGGAGTGTGAGGGTCTGGACCATATGACAACCACACAGCCATCCTATTCAGACAGACTTCCCCATCCTTTCTGGAGACATGAGTTTAGAACTTGCTTACTGCTGGTTTTAGCTACTGGAAGGCCCCTCAGATGAGGAGACCATATGAGAGTTGAAAAAGGCCAGGGCTGTGCCTTTTCCATAGGCACTTCTTTTACAGCCCCAGTTCAACAGACAACCTTACAAAGGGCTCCCAGCTTTAACAGGTGAAGGGCGGGGCAGAGAACACGAGGGCACATGAACATAGCAACGACACAGAAGACAAATAGAACCAGAAGCATGTTTGCTTTGCCATCATTACTTTGTATAGGTTACATTGTTTGCCTCATTTTGCAAATTACAGACAACTGTGGATAATAGAAGAATTACCAAGTGGTACAAATGAGAGAACCTGTGAAGCTTTACAGGGTATAAATAGCAATACAAAGAATAAATGAATTCATCACATATTAAGCAGAAAAACGTTTATTTCTATCAAATTCAATACAAATCAATCTTCAAGCAAGATAACAAAACAAAAAAAAAATCAATTAATACAATGAATGGTTAGGATAGCAATATACAGAACAGACTCTGAATTAAGCACGTATGCCAAAATCAAGAGGAACACCGACTATCACTGAAGAAAAACTGACATGTCAGCTCCCAGGAAATTAAACCAACATTGGGTTAAAGACTGCCTTGAACTTGGGGGATCACAGTGAAATGCCATCATAGTTCAACATAGTCCCCCAGAGATCTGTCTAGCTCATAAAACAAAATTCACAAATTCAGTAGTACAAGTTCTCATAAAACTAGAGAAGCCTTGAGCCCTACCATTTCTTGAGGTTCATACAAAGCCTGGGGTTTTCCATTTTTCTTCCCTTTTCCTGAATCCCAAGAGAGAAGGTGCAGTACCCCTTGCAAAGGTTTTAAACAAGAACCTTTTATTGAAAGACACTGTGCTTGCTACAATTGTCTGTCACTAGAGGGAGTCTATATGGAGTCCTGGGCAATGGCTTACTTAGCCTGTCTCCCTCACACCCAACCACATACGGAATGGGCAAACCAAGGAGTGCCCTGAGGCAGTTGATGGCATTTATTCTGGCAAGAATTGTGCAGTTTGCCACACCAAAAATAAGGGTAACATTGATGGTTAATTTTAGTGCCTCCATAGACGCCAGCTTTCCTTCATATGGCTTTATGGCTTCCTGACACCTAGAATTGAGGCAGATTGGCCTGGCCAAACCCAGCCTGCCTTAACACCTTGTATATAGCAACTCCTTTTGCTTAGGCAAAGAGTATAAAATAAATAGCTTCATGCAGCCACTCCAGTGAGGTCTGCCATTCTCTCTGAGCCCACAAGCAAACCTAAGCAGGCTCATGGCGTCAGGTTGTTTAGGTCAAGACAGACAGCTAACGTCCTGTAAAAGGCCAAGAGTTTCTGAAGCAGGAAAACCTGGGACTGAGTCATGGCTCTACTGTTTACTCATATGAAGAGCCTGGGCAAGACTTCATATCCTGGACTCTTGTTTATAGGAAATATTGGTCGTGCCTAGGAAGATTCACCACAATGCTTATAAAGGTCCTGAGAGTGTGCACGTCACTCAGAAGGCCTCCTTCATAGCACCTTTTTGTCATAAATACTGGAGGAATAAACATAAAGTCTTCCCCAAGGTCTAAGCAAGAGGATTGTGGGAAGCAAACCAAACGAGGAGTCTGTGAATGTAAAGTCAGAATCTCAGAGACCACCCAGATTCTTGGCCATGTGCGGCTTGAGAAGGGAAAGATGCTCCTTCCAGTCTGCCTTTGTCAAGACACTTTCAGTTATCAATGACCATTTCTACAAAATCATTTAGAAAAGAACAGCCAAGTCTGCTGCAGAAAACACCTTTACACCAATGGACATGAAATCACCCAAGACTTTGGAAAAGATGGTTTTACCCCTTGCTGCTGCTCTTCTGACCCTGGTGTCCCAGTGCTGGCTACTGTAGTCTATTGAGCTTGAAATGCATAGAGAAACAAGAGTGTGCAGGCAAGGACCTGCTCACATCCTATTGCTCTCCCCAGACTCTACAAGAGGTGAAGAAATAAGTTTGACGTTTTCCCATCTCTCTTGAATTACCATGAATCCCTTTACCTCTCTACTTCCCTTGGTTCCTGGGGAAATCTCAGGGTTTCCCACTCCCACCCTGCTCCTCCAGGAAGCCTGGGCTTTTATCACCCAACCCCTACAAGTGACATCCAAACGTAAGCTCCCAAAGTGCTCAGCGTCATGACAATGGCCAGACGGTCACAGACCTGCACCATGCAGCTGCACTTCAGAAGCTTACTTCTCCGTATTGAGAACATGAGTGGGGGATGCTGGCCTGCATCTCCACTAAGGCAGCCACAGAACATGCACATGAAAGACAACTGAGAAGAACCACAAGAGTCCAGGCAGTACAGGAAGGCAGACAGACTCAGGAGCACAGAACACACAGGGCAGTGAATGGACTGGGGATTCACACGACACCTCAGAATGGAATAATGTCTCAATACCACTAAAGTGCTAAGCCCACCCTATACCTTGACCCCAGACAGACTATGAAATGTCACACTAAATTACCACCAGTAATAAAGGACCGCTCCTGGGGACAGGCAGATGCAGGACACCTTTTTAAGGCTGTGGGAAGACATTTCCGTGTTCTTCCCAGAGAAAAGTAAAAATTAAAACAAGGTGGCCAACAAGTCTGGAATCCAGGAAGGAAAGTGTTAACAAATGCTTTCTTGACACGTAATGACTGATAAAATATTAGTACTTAATTTCTGGACTTTATGGCCACCTATAGACTGCATCTTTGGAATAGCAAGAAAACAAACTAAAGGATTCTGCATTCCCCAAACAGTAAAGCTGTCTTACTCAGTGCAGGTGCTATGTCTATCTAGTGCAAGATGCTCCAAGCCCTTAGGCTTGCTCCCTTTACTGACCTCTCACTGTCTGGTTAGTCACTCGCAGAAGAAAAACACTGACAGCGTTAATATTTAGCAGCATGTTCAATATTCATCTTGCCTTGAACCCAACCATCTCATTAGTCCAGTGATTTCCATACAATTACTACTACTTCTATATAGAAGATACAGTCACTTACACCACATTTCTGTAAGTGAGCATTTCCCTTGTTTTTTGAGAACCCTGAAGACTTTGGGGGAATTCTTTTTAAACAATAAACGGTACAGAGTGGGCTCGAGATAGAGCAGCTGTTTAACCAAGTAAGCCTTCTACTTGGACCAGTTCCTAGTTAGAAGGAAAAGACTGAATCCAGTCACCAACTTCTCAATTTGTATAAAGGAATTTGGAGGGGTAAATGCAGAAGCTCTTATGGTGCTGAATAGCCTAGAAGGGAGCAAGCAGATGAGAAGATTCAGACAACAGAAACCAGGATGTCTGAGAGCCAGGGAGAAACAGTCGTTGGGGAAAAGCAACCACTGAGTGCCATTAGCGTCAATTGTCAGAGTGCACGGCAACGGACAAGCCAGGACCACAGCCTTTCACATTCTCAGGCATACAGTGCTGTGGTTTAATAGCCTGTGGAAAGTGGGATACACTGGAGAGCCCACCGTTGCATGCAAGAAGGCTCTGAGAGCTAGCACATGGCTCAACACTGGTGGAAATCCAGTCTATACTCTTTCCTGTGAAGGGCGTGATGCACCTCCAGAGCCTCTTTTCAAAGGCAGAGGAGGGTTTTCCTTCTTCCTGAACTCTTTCTACCTACTAGATTTTCCTCATTACTTCATCTCTTAAACTAGAAAAGATGCTGCAAGCTATCTCAGCTGGCTTCTAATTTGGCCAGGGCACCAAGACTACACGCATGATTGAGTGGGTGGCCACGTCTTCTTGGCTCTTCCCATGGCGGGCTCAGTAAGCTTCTTTGGATTGAATAGGTGTGATCTTGTTGGAGAAAAGTGTGTAAACATAAGGCCAGATTCTGTTAGTCTCCGTCCCAGAAAACTGGTGGAGGACTCCACGGCTCCTAAAAGACAATCCAAATAAACACCATTTAGGTTGCTTAACATCACATCAGGACAGGCAAAGACCCAAGGTTAAAGCAGGTACCATCTCCTAGTCTATTTATAATTTTCCAGCCAGGCCTAGTCTATTTGAATCACTTATTTATACAAACAAATGTCAAAATATCTGAGTCAATTAAATAGGAAAACGAGGGCTGGGGATGGTAAGGGCTGGAGCTAGGAGATGGAACACCTGGTTAACACTCATGGACCCTCATTATCAACTGTCAACCCCACGGGCCAAAGAGAGAAGTCTAGACAATTTTACAGACAGATAACTAGATTTAAGTCCTCATGTTCTAATAGTTCTGTAATAAAGACAACAGACTTTACCTCCTGTATACCTCCCCACCACTTCATCTACCTTCTGGGAGGTACCGGCCTTTAGACTTAGCCTCAGTCCAGTGCTCTTCCATCATCAGGCTCTTTGTTATGAATACACTGAGACACACACACTCACTTATACAGTTCGATGACTGGTTTTGCAGCATCCTTGTACCGTCTTAGCCTGGCAGCGACTGCTTCAGGTTTATCATCTTCCTGTTGGACAAGTGGCTCACCAGTGATGTCATCAATCCCCTAAAATACCAGAAAAGTCAATTAACATGGCCAACCATTACTGGCATTCCCAAGGTCTTTTTTGTTCAACCATGTGACCAAAGTGAACTCCAACCACATATGCAACATGCCTGCCTGGGGTTTCATTGTGACCTCGTGTCCTGAAAAGGCATTAAATCTCAACTATTCATGTCCTTATAAACACATCCCACAAATGATATTTAAGATTTATTTATTTTATGCGAATTGGCATTTCGCCTGCATGAATGTCTGTATGAGGGAGTCGGAACCCCTGGAACTGGAGTTAAGAGAGTTGTGAGCTGCCATGTGGGTGCTGGGAATTGAGCCCTGCAAACTGACCTGAGTCCTCCACACCTGTGCCGTGGCACCCACACCTGTGCATATTCATATACAAACTAATAACTGTAATGAAAGGACAACAACAAAACTGGTTCAGTGTCAACTCTGCCAACTTTCAAATTGCTATAGAGTAGTCTCTGAAATTAATGATGTGTCCTAAGGTGAAAATAGGCATGATACTAATATCAAGGACCATCAGAGACAAACATTCTAATGCCAGCAGAGGCAGAAGCAGGTAGCTCCATCTCTCTGTGAGTTCAAGGCCAACCTAGTCTACATAGTTCCAGACAAGTCAGGACTATATAAACAGATTCCCTTTCCCATACTTTCAATCCTCTAGGAAGCATGGCTACCTGCACACAGCACGGTAGCAGCATCAGAACTCTGCTCTCAACTCAGTTCTCTGGGGAAAACTACAGACATGAATCTGGAAAAGACTGTCTGGGGAGGAACTCAGGGGCCTTGGATGGACCACTAAAGCTGACCATGATACACTGAAATCCTGCTGAAGCTGGGGGCCTTGGGATTCACATTGACATGATAATCCACACCATCATCACAGGTGCTGGTGTTGACAGGACAGAGGCCGTGCCTGACTGGAGAGCCACAGTACTTAGCGCTCGCTCACTTTGGAGTACAGCAAACACAGCATTGCCTCCAGAAGCAGTGGAGTGCTGCTAGGGCAGCAGCTTCACTCTATCCTGGGAAGACACCGTGGCTGGTGGAGCGGGCTATGCCCTTCCACATGTGATCGTGATCACACGTTCTTTCACGGGGAGCTGGCCTTTGGAATGTAGCATGCCAGTGAGAAGAGCTTTGTGGGTATTGCAAGAATCGGTCGGCTTCTATGAGTTAGGCATCTGCTTTCCTGTCTCTATTTTCAAACTCCTTTCTTCTCTCCCTATTTATTTCCCTATCACTGTACCTTGGGTTACACTTGTGTGACACACTCCTGCTCACCCAGCCACTCAGAAGGCTAGGACCAGTCTGCCCAACACAGTGACACCATGAAACAAATGAAAGACTGAATGAACAAACAAATCAATTAGGAGAAAGAAAAAAAAAAAGGAGACACATCCCACATGAACTGACATCATTAAGGACATTATGGGCACAATGGCAACCAGTAGTGGTGATATCAGCTTAACTTCCTGCAATCATTTACTGCTTCACTTACACTCAAGGGTTTTTCCGTATGAAGATTTACCCAGTAAAATACCATGTCACCTACTCCAGTCCAAGAGTGACCAACTGGGCTCAGTCATCATCAGAGAGCCAGAGGGAGATCCTAACAAAAAGCTGATCAGAAGTTGTCTGAGCAGGCATGGGGTGCACACCCACAATCCCAGGCATCTGGAGACCCAGGCTAGAGAACTGTGAGTGTGGGGCAGCCTGGGCACCTACAAGGTGGAGTGGGGTGGAGGTCTGCTTCAATGGTAGAATTCTTAAGGAATGTACACAAGATCCAGGGATCTTGAACCCTGATACTGAAGAGCAGAGAAAACACGGTGCTTATTCTTTCTCCCAGCTCTGTAATCGAAGATCATGCAGCTAAAGTCTTACAGATGAACACTTGTTTTTCCTTGCTTTTGGCCACTATAATCACTGAAACAATCACTCCTTTTCCACCTGCTTGGGTTATCTTCACAACAGTTCACGGAACAGAAATGTAAACTTTTAGTCCTTTTAAAACTGTACATTGCCATTTGGCTTTAAAAGGGGTCTTTCCAGCACTCTGAGTTCCAGGACTAATCAGATAGAGGTCTGTCTCAATCAGCCAATCAATCAATCAATGATCACCTATAGTTTAATGAAACAATAAGGAGAGTGCCACTTTTCCCAGGTCACCAGCAATGCCCTGTCTTGCTAAGCTTTTTAGTCCTAGCTTTCACCACTTTGGTGGCTACTAAATTTGAACTCTTTTCCTATGCTGTTTGGCTAATGCTTTTCTATGCCCCCTACCCCCAGACCTCACACTTATGTCCTATATCCACCATGGTGTATCTTACCAGCACTTGAGGTGGGTTGAAGTCCAGGTTATAGACCCTCCCACTAGAAGGGTGAATCCACCGTCGGCTCAGACGATCTTTGAGTGTCTCAAAAGGAATATTCAAACTGATTACTAGGTCCACATCACAGATTCTATCCAGGGCTTCTGCCTGCACTAATGTCCTTGGGAATCCTAAGGGACAGACGAACAAACAGAAAAATCAATTGTAAGTCAGGGAATAATAAAATCTCTACAGTCCAAAAGGATTTCACAGAGACTCTGTAACTACCCCTGTATACTCTTTTTTTAAACAGATATCTTTTTTTTGTAAGTTTTTTAATTTACATTACAAATCATTTCCCCTTTCCCATTTCCTCCCTCCCCGAAAGTCCCATAAGCCCCCTTCCCTCCCTCTTTTCCCCATTCAACCCCCTCTCGCTTCTCTGTCCTGGCATTCCCCTATAGCCCAGCTTCGATGCTTGGTCTAAGGAGTCGCATGATCAAAACAGACTGCACTGAACTGAAAAACCACTAACCAGCCTATTAACCACCCCTGTGCTGTTGGGCAAGCTGTACTTTCCCTATTTCCTCTTCTGTTCAAGAGAGGGTACAGACTCCTATCTGGGTCCCTATAGCCTGTTATTTATTCTCTGGCTACCACAAGTAACTATAGGCCTTGAAATCCTGAATCAATAAATGCCTGTACCTACACTTTATGGACCATGTAACCTAAGAATGCCATATGGTACACTTAAAATATGTCAGGAGAATGGTAGCAAATACCCATGATTCCATTATTTGGGAGGCTACATCAGGAGAGTTGTAAATTCCAAACCATCTTGGGAAATAAGTGAGACCCTGTCTCAAAAAGAAAAAGAAAGACAGGAAGAAAAGAAAAAGGAAGATTAGCCTAAAAGATTTAAGCCTGAGTGAATGTGGCAGCATACACCTTTAATCCTAGCACTGGGAGGCGGAGGTGTGTTTGAGGCTAGCCTGGTCTACATAGCAAGTTCCAGGCCAGTCAGGGATACACGTTAAGCCTGCTTTCAAAAGTAGCTAGTCCTTTAGAAACTATCTGGTTGCTGCAAAATTTACAGGTCTGTCCAGTTTTCTAAATGTGGAAAAATGACAAGATATAAATCTGGGCTCATATACGCTGACATTTATTTTCATAAGGTATGAGAAGGAGACTCAGTCAGGGAAGCTGAAGTGGGGCAGGGAGGCCTGGCTTGCCTTTTAGCTCATGCCCAATCATTACAGAAACAGTGGTTAGAGATGACAGACCTTGAACAGCATTATTAGGATAGGTGTAGCATCCTAAAGAACAGGCTGCCACTTTGATCATGAGGCTTCGAAAAGTAGGCAGTGCATTTAACGACTTTCAAAATTTTTAAAAATATGAGACCCAGCTAAAGTCTTAAGGCCCAGATCCCAAGAGTGGTAGGTGGTGTATTCCTCAGGCTAGTCTGAGAAGGCACAAGTCATTCAGATGTAATTCTCAGCACCGCAGGCTGCCAAGAACACTGCCGGGAAAAGTATGGTGAGCCTGGTGCTTTAACCGCTGGTGGCACATGTATTTTTGAAATGAACAGACTGACAGGAGTACTGTATAAAGATCTTTCAATCAAGAACATCTATATGAATGAGCTACTCATACAGACTGGAGGGGGTATTAAAGAAATGTAGGCATTTTGCTTTTCTGATCTATATAGCTGGCACTCATTATCTGTTGATCCAAGTTCCCTTTTAGAAATCTGACTTTGAAACTGAATAGGATTCAAGTTCCTGGAACAATGATTGAAAACTGTTAGGATATCAGCTCATGAAAAGAACCCCTCATATAAATTCCAGATTAAAATATGATCCATGAAAACTCTCTGAATCGACAAACCCATGTCTAAGTAAGAGTAGTCATTTCTGGGGACATGGCGAGAAGCTCAGCAAGAGGGAGAATATAAGACTCTGAATTCAAAACTCAGCATTTACATGTGCACATGCATACACACAAGGGAGGGGGACAGAGGGAAGGAGAAAGGGGGAGAGACAGAAAATAAGAATCTGACTGAACGGGCTACTACTCGTCACAATGGTGACCCCAGACAGACAGACTGCCAACCCTGAGTGGTACTTATTCCACTAAACTAGGTTGCTGACAGCCCGAGACCTGGGTAGTGCCCAGAACACAGGGAGATGCCGCCTGGGCAGGGATGCTGAAAGTGGATTGGATGCACGTGCACATTTGGTCAACAGGTGGCAGCATTTACAACCTCTCCACTAATGATTTACAACTGGACAGGGAAGTTGACCCTGTAATCAACATTTGGGAGGAGCTGAGACAGGACTGCTGTGAATTTTAGGCCAGTGTGGCTACAGAATAAGATCCAGTTTCAGAGATAGTTATCAGGGAGAGGGAGAGAGAATTAGCGGCAAATGAATGTTCTAAAAAACAGGGTGGCAGTATGCTAGCTACCTACTGTATGGTTAGATATCCCAGCAGAGTCAAGACCACACTCAACACCTGCCTCTCCCTTTAGCATGGCTCCACAGCTTACAGGAATTGTCACCACGTCCATCACATGGTCATTAATCCTATCTAGAAAACATGCTGTCGCCTAGTTCATTCAAACAGCCTCTAGATGGAAAGCTGAAACCTCTCTGAATCTACCAAACTGCACCACTAACCACAGCACCCACAGGTCTGCCTCGGATCCTCCTCAAGGATTTCTGAGTACAGAAATCTTCTTCTTCTGGCCACGGGGACTTGGCACCTGGTCCTCCGAACCTCCACACGAGTCTGAGGAGGGAACTGGAGTAGAAGGCCTCAGCAGCAGCTGCGGGCAGAGCGGCCGAGCCATGGAAGCAGGGTGCATCTGTTTTTCTAATTTGGAGAGAATTCGCAGGGAGGTGCAGCCGGGGTCTACTGCCACATGCTCAGGAAGAACAGGCCCTCTGCCTAGTGGATGTAGCCGTGCAGCTCTGTAAGGCAACAGCCATATCTGCCCCAGATGGCACCTCCCCGCCTATGGTCACTTCTGATCATCCCAACTGTGGGTGTCCAGTTAAAAGATAAGATGTGGCTCCTGGTCATGAACCATAGCTATGGCTGGAGGCAGGTGGCATTCTCCCAGCCTTCCCTAGCAAGGGAGTGTGTGCCAACCCAGAGTTCTTAGCAGCAAAGGATAAGGACCCACAATGAGTCCTGCATCTCAGAGGTTGTTCTCTGCCCTGTATGTGACTGCCCCATGTTTCCCTGTGCATGTTTCTAACCTCTGAGTCGATCTCACTCCACCCTCATTAAGACAGCAGAAAAAGTAAATGGCACGTTTGGGAGGAGTCGTGGCCTCGATGTTCCCTTCTGGACCAGGTGCTCTAGAACCCCTCGCCCCTTGCTCACTGCAGAGTCCTGGGATTCCCTAGAACAGTGGTTTTCTCAACTCTTGGGTCACCAGCCCTTTGGCAGCTGCATATCAGATATTTATATTATGATTCATAACAGTAGCAAAATAACAGTTAGGAAGTAACAACAAACTAATTTTATGGCTGGGAGGCACCAGAGCATGAGGAATTGTGTTCAAGTGTCACAGCACTAGGAAGGTTGAGACCCACTGCTCTAGAACAGGATGTATATGAAATACAAGAGATGGGTATAATAAAGGGCCCTGCCCATAAGAGCTTATGAGTTAGTGATGAACTGACAAATGATCCAGGCTTTCAAAATTCAAAAATTGTGAGCTAGACGGGGTAGCACAAACCTGTTCCCAGCACGTAGGAGGGTCCTGGCTCACTTTTTAAAGCAACTTCACGTAAAAGTAACTTTAACAACTTAGGATGGAAAGGGTTATTATTTGGCTTACATATTCCCATAAGAGTCCATTATTGAGAGAACTCAGACAAGATCTCAAGCAGAAACAGAGGCAGGAACCAACCATGGGATGCTGCTTACTGGCTTGCTCCCAGGCCCACATTCAGTTGTCTTTCTTATACTTCTCAGGACTACCTGCCCAAGAGTGTGATTGCCCACAGCAGGCTGGGACCTTCTCCACATCAATCAATAACCAAGAAGATGCCAACACAGACACTCCCACAGGTCATCACCCAGTTGAGATCCCCTCCTCTCAGGAATGTCTAGGTTTGTGCTGTTTCAAAACACCAAAAGACTAAGTCTGCTTCTTCAAAGCGACCTTATCAAATAAAGGAAAATTCTTGAGAGAATGTCTACATTGAGCTCTCCTGAAATCCTCCAGGAAGGGTTCTTCCAATCTAATCCTTGGTCTTTACCTCTGTTTATTTGCATGAAATATTACTTATATGTCTTGCTGGTATGCATTTCTGTGCATCACACACATGGCTAGTGCCTGCAGAGGCTGTAAGAGGTCTAGAATACCCTGGTGTTACATATAGTTGTGAGCTGTCTTGAGGGTGTGGAATCCTCTGTTCTCAAGCACTGAGCCATCTATCCGGCCCCACTGGTCGTTAAGTCACATAAATCCCATACTGTACCTTCCCCTATAAGGGAAGAAGCCCCTTGTGTGGAAGCAGGCGCTACCATCTGTGAAGCCTTATGTAAAGGCTTCTCTAAGAAGTTTTCTGTGCACAGACAAATTGAGGAAAACTGGGCCCACTGTATCTCAAGGCAAAGGGACCCAAAGGGTCTCACCACAAGCCCATTCATTTCTGCACTAAGGAAAAATAGCTGGCCAAGTGTCCCACGAGGGCGCAGCCACTGGTTAAAGGTGAGGTCTTTCTGAAATGGACAAAGCTCATTCAGAAGCTTTTACCATGTGGAGTACTACAGGAAACCCTGACAATTCAGCTATGAACACACAGGGTCTGCCTACTGGTGCGAGGCACTGAGATCAACTATGCAAATAAACATGGTGCCATGTGATTCTGACATAAGAATGAACCAGACATGATGATAGTCCTATAACCCCAGGAGGTAAAAGGTCAGGAGCTTAAAGCCATCCTTGGCTACATTAGGGGATCAAAAGCCAGTCTGGGCTACATGAGACTGTCTCAAAAAAACTCTAAAAGAATGCCACAGCACAAGCTATATTGATATTAATAATAGTAACATATGCCTAGTATTTAACCATGTCTACTAGTAGCCTTGTTAGGAAGTGCATGGCAGGACACAGGAAATGCAGAGACCTGCTGAATGTCTAGAACAAGCCTGAGTTTTAAAAAATGTTAGGCACACAGACCTGCATCAGCTACTGGAAGGCAGGGGAGTGGAGGCTGGCCTAGGCAAATAAGCAACTGCCAGGGGATAGACCGTGTGGTTGAGCACTTTCCTAGCATCATGTGAACTGACTGTTATGGAGCATGCCTGTGATACCAGCACTCAAGAAGTAGAACCAGGATTAGGAGTCAAGGCCAGTCTCTACTGTACCGGGAATCGGAAGCCAACCTAAGACACAGGAGGGCCTATCTCAAGGAGGTTGGGGGTGGGGGGACCCAAGTCAGGTATCAAAATGTGTTTTTATGTCCCCATTGACTGCAACTCACCAATTACTGCTATTTAGAAAACCATTAGCTGGTCTCAATGAAACTAGATGCCTTGTGAAGCTCTGTGCTTCCCCTCAACACACTATTAAATGAAAATAAAATTATTTCTCAAGAATATCAAGATATTTAATGACCTTGTTAAAAAGTAGAATCTTGGGGACCAAAGAGATGGTTCCACTGTTGAGAGCACTTGATGTTCTTCCCAAGAAGATCAGAGTTGAGTTCCTAGTGTCCACATTGGATGGCATATAACCACCTGGACCTCCAGCTCCCGGGGATCCAAAGCCCTGTGTGCTGACTTCCTCAGGTACATGCTTATAGAGAGCATCCACTTAAACATATACATACACTTAAGAAATTTAAAACCTTAAAAAGTAGAACCAAACAGGACTTGCCCAATTACACCTTTGGTCTCAGCACTCAGAAAGCAAGGGCAAGCAGATATCAATTTGAGGGCAGGCTGGTCTACAGACTAAGTTCCAGGCCAGTCAGGGCTGCACAGAGAAACCCTGTCTTGAAAAAATACCCCCCCCCAAATGTGATTGATTTTAATACACAAAGTGAAATATTGCCCATCTGGGGATAATATCATGGCTATCTGGCTATAAAAATAACCATGGGGTGGGCAACCAAACCCCAAAAGCATTATCTGATCATTGTGATTACATGAGAAAGGTTCCCCAATGATTCAAGTGTTTGAACATTTGGTCCTCAACTGGCAGTTTTTAGGAGGTGGAGCCTTGCAGGAGTTAGCCTGTCACCAGGGACAGACTTTGAGCCTCATAGTTGGCTCCTCTCCTTCCCTCACCTATGCGCAAGTGAATGTGGTCAGCCGGCCTCCTGCTTCCATCCCCGCCATGCCACGCCTTCCTCACCATGATGAGCTCTATCGATTTGGAACTGAAAGCTACAAGAAACCCTTTCTTCCTTAACTTGCTATTGATCGTGGCATTTCATCACAGCAACAGAAAACAAATACCAAATCCCTCAGGAAACCCAAGCACACAGCAGACACCTCTATCAAGTTCTACATGTTAAGTACAAAAAAGAAAATATACATATTTACATATATATTCTTATATATACATTCATATATATACATATATATATTTATGTATTAAAACAGAGAAAAAAAGAATGCAAAAAAAAGTGACCTAAACTTAAAGATATGGTTTCACCATGTAGCCCTGGATGGCATGGAACTTGCCATATGACTTCACCGAGATCTACCTGCCTCTGCACCAAGTGCTGGGATATAAAATGTGCACCATCACACTGGCTTAGCCATGTGCATTTAAGTGCCACTGCTCAAATTCTTCACATTAGGGAGAGAAAAACTGTCAAACAATTTGTACTGTATCAGACAGAGCCTCTAGGAATGTGACAGAGGCTATTCGAACATAAGCCCATCTATCTCCCGAACATGGATGTCACCTCATCTAACAAGTTGGCATCTTCGACCCCTGCTATGTCAGAGAGCTTAAGTGTGCTTCTAACTCTTGTATGTGGGCACATATGTTCTTGTATGCTCACACACATGTGCTATAGCACTTGTAGAGGTTAAAGGGCAACTTTTCAGAATCAGCTCTCTGTTCATTGGGAGTTCCAGGGATTACACTGAAGTCATCAAGGTCTGAGTGGCAAGCACTTCACCAATGGAACCATATCTGCTATAATCCCTCCTAAACCCTTTTCTTTCCCCTTCATGGTCAGTCAAATACAGAATCAACTACATACTGATTTCATATACTTTAGAAACATGCAGAACCGTCTTATGGAACACATGGAAGCACTCATACACTCTGAGGGGGAGGCTGTTTTCTATTTTACCCTACAGCAACTCCTCAGTTACCTAAACTGATGTATCAAACACCCAGAATCACACACAATCACAAGGGCAACAGGGAAGCTCTGGCCATTCCTACAAGGTATGATGAAACAATGTATTGTTTGTTCCCAGGAGACATCTGCTGCCCAGTGGGGAACAGCACTCCTCAGAGGTCAGCCTGGAAAAGGAAATTAGAAAATGCAGAGTGAACTATGTCAAAGCCAGTCTAACCCTGTAAAAACAACCCTGCAAATGCACTGTGAAACCCTCGGCCCAAGAACCCCTGGTCCAGTGTCTGGACATGCATCTCCTTCCAAGGGCTGGGGGGGGACAGGCACACTAGAATGCCTCAGGTCTGAGATCACAGTCCAGGAAAACAAGCATGCAAGGCTACACTGTAAATTCAAATAGCCTGACTTTGGCAGCAAAGAGAGTACATATAAATAAATAGAAATCCCTTCAGAAAGATCCAGTGAGCTCGTACTGTTCACAGTGCAATACAGTCCACAATACAATTCCAGCTTCTTAAAATGTGAGTCTCAACCCATATGTAACTGATTTGGGGACTACAAAAAAAAAAAAATCTGGAAGCAGAAAAAGTTTCTGAATTCAAAATCAAGTGTGTGAGGAATCCAACCAAGCAATGTTGGCTTCACTGCAGTCTTGCAGTCTTTACACAGCAGAGGCCACTATGCTCAAGACAGTGTTGTCAGGTACAGGGCTATTGGAATTGGGATTCAGCTGCCCTCAGCTATCTATATAGCCCGTTTAAGGACAGCTAAGCTACATGAGACCCTGGATCAAATGGGGAAGGAGAGGGGGAAAGATAGTTTCTTTCACATTCCTAAGGCTGGTACAGAACTAACCTTCTGTCAAGTATGCCACCAAACTGCAGTATTTCTGTTCTTATAAGAAACATAATGATCCCATACACGGTGTGACATGTCTTTAATCCTAGCACTCAGGGGGCAGGGGCAGGAGGATCTTTGTGAGTTAGAGGCTAGCCTAGTATAGAGAGCTCCAAGTCAGCCAACACTACATAGACCCTGTCTCATGAATGGACAATTATTACTAACAAAAGTGTTGTCTGTTTGCCTATTTTAGAATGTTATTTATTTGAGGGAGGAGGCAGAAATGGGTATACCTGTGATGGTCAGAGGACAACTTATAGGACTGAGTTCTGTTCTCCACCATTAACTCCAAGGGGTCAAACTCAAGTAGTTAGCTTTTGTATCAGGAATGTTAACTTGATGAATAATCTCACAAGCATTGTATACCTATTTTATATACTTATACGCCAAAGGCAACATAAAATCAAGCAAAATGGTGCCAGTGAAACTGTCTACAAAACCTTCAAGTTATCTTTATCTTGAATTAAAAAGCCTAAAAATTATTTTCCAAACTGCAAGGGTCCTTTTTTTTCCCACGAAAACTAATGCTATGACTTGGATCTGAGCTGTGTGCATCCCCCAAAGATCTATGTGCTGAGACTTAGTTACCAGTGAGAAAATGCATAAGATTACGTGACCTTTTTAGAGATGGGGAGTGGTGAACCTTTCTTGGAAAAGATTAACACGGTCCTTGAGGATTCTAGCTAATTCTCATGAGATGTGCAGATCAAGGAGCAAGGTACCCTACCTACTCTGGCTTCCTGAATCACAGCAGGAAGCATCTCCTTGTGTGAGTGTGAGTGTGTGAGTGTGTGTGTGTGTGTGTGTGTACTGACTAAGATGCAACCTACAACGATATGATGCAGTCAAGGGGGCACTTGCTATGCTGTTTGATCTCGTGGCCTGAGTAATAGCTGTTCCCTACACCTCAGGTATTGAAACACTTGGTCCCCAGCCGGTGATGCTGTTTAGGAAGGTGATATATAGAAAGCCTAGGCACACTTCCAGTTTGCTGTCTTGCTCTGTGTCTGACACTGAAGGTGTGATCTCTCCGCTTCCTGTCGCAGCTGCCCGTTGCCATGTCTTCCCTGGTATTATGGACTCTGGAACCCTAGCACAAACTAACTCATTCTTCCACGAACTGCTTTTGGTTGTGGTATCTTATCGAAGCAACAGAAAAGTAACTAACACAGCCTCTACAAAAACAACTTTTTGTTTATACACTACTCGACTTAGTGTTATAGCAATGAAAGGTGACCAGTGCACCAAATTAAAATATTTTGAAAATCAATCATGGTGGCTCACATCTGTAATCCTAGAATTTGGGGGGGGAGGGCTATGGAAGACGCTTACTGTGAGTTCGAAGCCATCGGAGCTACTTAATGAGACTCTACCTCAAAAAGAGAACAAAATAAAATAGGGGTTTCCTATCTAAGTGCTGTGGAGGCAGACAGGGCTAAACATTTTAACAAGGATGGAGCTAGCCCAGTCGGAACACACACCATCTCTCTGACCGACTTGCTGTTCCCTTGGCTTGCGTCCACTGCACTGATTCCCACCCACGGTTAGCAGGATGCTTCTCCAAAGCCATATGGACCGAGACGATGAGTCATCTGTCATCCAGAATTCCTTCTAAGACAGGCCTCTGCACATCCAATCACCTTTAGCACAGTCAACAGGCACGTCCTCTGCTAAGCACAAGCCATGTGCCCTGTAACATAAGGCTTCTAAAGCAGAAGGTGGGGACCGGGCGGTCTTTACACCCTCACTGTGCCAAATGCACAGACTCCAGAGCCTTGAAGAAAAATCAAAATTGAAAATGTCCAGATAGGTTTTCCGGAAGAAAGATGGGGGGTAAGTGGGGGGGGGGGAGACTAAGTCAGTTGGGAGACTGACGCACTTCACTAAGAACAGGCCTGAGATGTAAAAGACTGAGAGCAGCTAAGAGAAATACAAGAGTGAAATAACATAACCCAGCCCATACATGATTCTGCAACTCAGCTTGGCCACATTTTTTTAAGCTGCTTTTGAACTTCATACTTCATGTAGTAACCTACTAAAAATTCAGGCCCTGTATACCAGCCGACAAATACTAGCAAAACCTCATCGCATTTACTTAAGCATTGCCCTCCTAAGCATTTTCATCCAGTCAGTCGGTTCATCCTTAAACTCCATCCTACTCCATCCTCCATGATGAGTCAAATGCAGGAACAGATAAGGTGAGTGGGCTGCCTAAGGTTGCACGTAGCCAGGGAGCAGTCTGGCTGTCCAAAAAAACCCACTAGCCACCTCTTCTAAGGAATTTAATAAGGATATGATCCTAAAAAGTACACAAATATTATTTTACATGGCATGAGGCCTTAAATTAACAAAGTTTAAAGGAATAACTGGCAGGTATTAGCAAAATCAGAGGTCATTCCTAATACACAAAAAAAGTATTTGGGAAATGAATAGTGGTCACACTTAGAATGCCAATGCGAGGAAGGGGGTCATTCAGCTGTGACCCCTGCATGCAACTTGTTGAGTAAACTATGCCAACTAATCATAGTGGGATGACAGTTACAGGGGTAATAACCAACTGCTTTCTGATTGGATGTGAGGTCCAGTCTACAGAAGGAATTCACATCTGGTACTGTAAACTTGTTCAACAGCCCAATGGGAAAGCAATTACTGCTGCTTTGCTAAGGGGACATGATATGCCTGACAAACTGACTTCTAAATATTTATGTTTAAGACCACAGATTAGTGCTGCCATCCGGTCTGGTCAATGATACTTCTGTTTGCCGTGGGTGACTGTTAAAAGTAGAAGCTGTTAACTGTTCAAAGTGCTAAGGATAAGTGACTCTTCAGTATTCATCCCTAAACAGGACATCTGTGTTATCAACCCACCCACACTCGCAACCACACACACCAAGGGTCAGGAACCACCACAGAAAAGCAGGTATGTGCTGGCTTTTTATGTAAACTTGACACAAGCTAGATCACCTGAACTGAAGGACTCTCAACTGAGAAACTGCCTCCATTGAGAGTGGGCTTTAGGCAAGCAAGCCTGTAGATCATTTTCTTAATTAGTGATTGATGTCAGGGTGCCCAGCCCATTGTGGATCGTACCACCCCTGGGCTGACAGTCCTAGATGCTACAAGAAAGCAGACCAAGTATGCAAGTAAATCCACTCCCTTTACATCAGCTCCTGCCTTCAGGTTCCTACCCTGCCTGCCTTCTATGATGAACTGTGATATGAAAGTACAAATAAACCATTTCCTCCCCAAGCTGCTTTTGGTCGTGGTGTTCATCACAACAGTGGAAACCCTAACTAAAATAGGGAGAAGCCTAAGAGGCAGAAGGAGGAATGTTGTCAAAGGCTATCTTCGAAGCATAGCACCGCCTTTGCACTTTTGACCTGCCGAGACCAGGCCCATCGGTCTCCTGTCCTGGAGAGGTTCACAAGGTTCTGCCACTCTCTGAGGACTTACAGAGACTGCTCCAGAAGGAAGAGACATTTTCCTCAGTGGTGCAGCTGGTGGTAAGTTGCCCAGTCTCCTGTACATAAGCCCTCACCCATGCTCCTTAATTAAACACACTGGGGCACATACAAGAACAAAAATTTAACAGAAAAATAGAAAGAGGTCTAGAAGGGAAAGGTGAGGAAATCAGCTGGAGTGGGAACAGATGAAAAGTAAACATGATCAAAACATTTATGTACAAAAGTTTATAATGAAACTCTTAAAAGAATTTTAAGTCTTTTTCCATTAGAATGCTTTCCTTGGTTATTTGAAGAGTGACATAAGATTTGAGTAACATGCACACAATCAAAAGGACTTCCTTTGCCTTTTTTGCAAGCACTCAGCTTTGCAAGCACTGCACTGACTCTGCATCTCCCCTCCTTCTCAAATGCATATTTTCGAATCCACACTTTTTCCGCCAGGGGGTGGAACCTCTTAGTTTTCTATATGATGACCATTACTGTGAAAGATTTGACCAAGGGAAGCCTGACATTGCCTTGGTTCATGATTTCTGGGATGAACCACCCTGGGTTTCATGTTGCCAAATTATATTAAAACAATGACAGATTTGGAGAAAGGAACAACTAATAAACTGTAAAAAAAAAAAAAAATTATGAGAGCAATCAAGGGTGCCCAAGTCCAGCCTACCCATCACCCACTCACCATCTAACAGCCAGTGCTGGGCACTCCGGGTCTCCAGTTCTGACATCATTAGGCGTGTGATCACATGATCTGGAACCAAAAGACCTTTTTCTAGGTACTGTTTTGCCATGTCACCAACTTCTGTTAAAGAGAGGAAAAAGAAACACTCAAGAAGGCTTCAAAGATGGTTGCATTGGCACAAGCCTATACTTCCAGCACTTAGGAGGTATAGGCAGGAGGACCAGAAGTTCAGTGTTAATTATCCTCACCTACTAACAAGTTGTAGGCTAAACTGTGCTATATGAGATCTGTTTTCCAAAATATAGGAGGAAAAGAATTTAATATACTCTTGGCAGTTTAGTCTTCTGGTTCATTATCCATGACACAGTGGCAGAGTTGAATGAAGATAACCATTGCAGTGCTTTATTTAATATTGGTTTTTACTATGTGGCACTGCTTTTTAAATGCCTAGTAGATTACAAAAACCCATTCTTTGAGATATCCCAAGCACAAACACAAGACAAGGAATGGCCAAGAGTGAAATAAGGAGGGAGGTGGGACACAAAAGGCTTAAAAGCACTGGAGGTAAGCCACAGCCTGGGCACTAGGACAATGGACACAAGAACAGGGCAGGAAGACTGGAGAAGACTCAACCATTCCCTGGGAGACCTCCTGGGTTGCATAAGACCCTGAGCTATTATCTCATATCCCAGATAGCATCTAATTCAAAGGAGCTAGTCACTGAGAATGACTAGAACAAGTGGCCTGCTGTATGGCCGGCAGGTATATGGCTATTGGCAGTGCTGGGGGTGAGCCCAGAGGCTCACATGCAGATAAGTGCACTATCACTGAGCATCTTACACCCATGGCCATTCTCTGGCCCAGAGGAAGGAAGTGAGAAGACACGTGGGAAACACACTTCAGGTGATCGGGGCACTCAGCATACATACAGGATCCTCAAGCCTCACAGGTGGAAGGCATACCCATAAGACACGGGGCTACATATGGAGGGCATGGCCTTTAAAGCATCTTTAGAAAGGTCACCCCCAAACCCAAGACCAGCTACTTAGATTGAGGGGTCTGGTACAAACTCAAAGTGTAGTCAGGACACTCCATGGAAAACAAAAAACTTCAAGATGGCAAGTCAGAGCATTAACTGAGCAGGTGGAGGTCACAGAGCCAGGCAGTGACACAGGAACGGGATGGCATGGCGCAAGCAAAGGAGGCTGGGAGGGTCCCAGGCTTGATGCAAGAAGCAGCAGCAAGGGAAGGTGTCCTTCATCTGTCCTTGAAGAGAATCCCTTGGCTTGATTCAAATCAAGCTTAAAATAACCCCATGGAAGGCTTCCAGCACTCACTCCAGTGTGTGACTGAGAGAAGGGTTCAAGTGCAGCACAATGCCCTAAAGACTTCAGGCAGCTGTGGTACCCCCTGCAGAATGACAGGCAATGTCCACTGTCCTGACACAAGACACAGCTCTCAACCTCTACCCACCACAAAGACCCATAGCCATCAAGATTAACCCAAGAAGAAAGCCCTCTAGAACAGAGCACCTTGTCATAAAAACATGTCATCCCCCAAACTGGCCCTGCACCTGCCCTGGCCAGGTTACTTAGAAGAAAAAGTCCTCATTAAAAAGCTAATGCCAGCATGTTTTTATGAATTACAATGCTGGTCCAAATTCCCAAGGAGTCTAAAGATTACATATACATATACATATACAATTACTCTATCTATTAATCTATCTATCTATCTATCTATCTATCTATCTATCTATCTATCTATCTATCTATCTATCTATCTATCTACCTACCTACCTACCTACCTATCTATCTCTACATGTCCAGAGAGAGGGATGCCAGATAGAAATGGGTTATCTCTAAGTTACACAGAGTGGCCTCTATCTTGAAATCCATGTGCTTCAACCTCCCATGTGTCAGGATTACAAATGTGATCCACTTTCCTGGCTAAAATTTTAAGCTGAAATCTACAGAGCTTTAGCCAAGTGGCTCATCGTTCCAAAATTCATGCTTCCAAGTTCTGCTAGCTCATGTGTTTGAGGTTTTACGGTTGTGCATATTCATGGAAGCAACTGGTAGATGGCTGTGGTCAAATATACCACACAGTCAGCTGCAAATGGGCAGAGCCCATTGTGAGTATTTGCAAAATGAAAAGAATATGCGTCTTTCTAGGGAAGGCTCGCGTAGGAACACTTGGTACTGTCTGGGACTGGATATGGTTGCAGGTCTTGTGGCTTGTGATTCCACTAAGAACTCACTGAGCTGGGATGTGATGGATGCCAGACCCTAAACCAGGCTACTACTTGGCTGTTTCAAAGCTTAAAGCTTTCAACAGCAAAATGCCACACCAATTTCTCTATCATTGGGCAAAAAATTAAAGTCAGTAATTAATGCAATTAAATTACAAAGACCAGATGTAGCAGGACACACCTACAACCCTAATACTTGTGAGGCAAAGTCAGGAAGATTGCTACAAGTTCAAGGTCAGCCTGGTATACAGGGGGAGTTCCAGGCCACCTAAGGCTAACCTGTCTCAAAAAAAAAATCCTGGCAAGATGGCGCCACCAGTAAAACCACTGGCCACTAGGCCTGACAACCTGAGAGATGTCCAGGATCTATATAGCGGAGAGAACTGATTCCCTCATGGTGTCCTCTGACCTCCCATATGTAGCACAGCATGCACCACTGCCACCACCACCCCTACACACTAGGTGGTGTGACTTGGAAAGATTTAGGTGATACCGCCTTCCTGGAGGAGTGATGTCATTGGAGATGGGCATTACACTCTGCTTTGTGCCTGTGAGTGAGGATGTGAGTTCTCAGCTTCCCGTCCCTGCTGGCATGCCGTTAGCTAACTGCCAGGCATTCCTGCCATGGACTCTTATCTCAATGGAACAATAAGCTGAAATAAATTCTTCTTCCTACAAGCTGCCTTGGTCATGGTGTTTATCACAGCAACAGAAAAGTAATACAATGCCCACCTGTCTTTTATTGACAAAATCCTAATATAAGGAAGGTGTATGTTTTTCTTCCTAAAGAATCTGGTCGATTATACAACAGTTGAAAGCAGACAAAATTGTTTTATCAGTGAGTTACATATTACAACACTATATAGGAAATCAAGGCTATAAGATGCAGGGCAGTGGCTGGCAAGAAAGCAGGCATTTAAAAGGTACTGTTTTGTACCAGGAATGTTCTATTTCTTGGGTAACACATCCCTTTCTCTCTCTCTCTCTCTCTCTCTCTCTCTCTCTCTCTCTCTGTGTGTGTGTGTGTGTGTGTGTGTGTGTGTGTGTGTGTGTGTGTGTGTGCGCGCGCCTGTTTGCCTCTTTGTTCTGACTAAGTGAGAGCAAACTGGATTCAGAGGATAAGCTAGTCAAATGTCCATCATACATCAACTTCCTCTGATGCCTAGCTGGGTCACTAAAGACAAACATTCCCGTGCCTATTCAATGCCACTGAAGAAAGACCTTGGCAAGGAACCAAAGCACCAAATGCAAAGTAAAAGCGACAACATTAGAAGAAATTGGGCTCCCCTTAGTAGCATCCCTTCTGCAAATTCTGATGACAAAACATGATAGTTCCAACACACACAGGTCTAAGAGGCCTGATCACTGTAGCTTTGTAATTCTAAAGACTAGTTCTTGCTCTCTCCAGGAATATTCAGAATATTCTCCAGAATATTCAGACACTTGAAAATTATTGAGTCCTTCTGTGAAATGTTTACCCTTCATATTACTTTGCTAAAGAAAACATGTGAGTCAGCCATGGTGACAAACACCTTTAATTCCAGCAGTCAGGAGGCAGAGAGTGGAGAATCTCTGAGTTCTAGGCCGGCCTGGTCTACATAGCCAAGTTCCAGGTCACTGAAGTAGAAATTTCTGATTTCTTTGGTGATTCAGTTATGTCATGTGATGTTTTGCTGAAGCAGACACAGGTGATTGCTGAAGTAGACATGTAAGAGGACCGGTTATGCCTAGAAAGATTATAAATATGACCCCACAGACAGAGTGAGGAGGCCCTGGCATTGGTTCACCTTGCACCACGTGGCTGGTCTTAGCTTGTTATGGCTTCATAGAGAGTAACTTGCCAAAGAACTTCTCATGATATTCTGGCTGCTTCTTGCCACTTTCACAGACTTGTGCTGATTTGGCTGAGCCTTACAGTTTCTTCTGAAACCAGCCACTGCTACTGATTCATGTTTGGTGTTTGCCAATTACACTGGACTGCCGCTTGATATCTTGAACTGGACTGTTGATATCCTGACAACAAACACTGGGATCTCCCCAAAGAACTTCCTCTAAACAGGTCCATAACCCCTGTTTCCTATTAACCTTTCTTTTCCCCTACCTCTGGTAGGTGGGCTAGAAGGGAGGTTGAAGTGTTAAAGAACCCTAATTAAAGTAGGTTTTTGAAAATCTAAGCAACAGCCAGCCAAGGCAACATTGTGAGACCCTGTCTGAAAAAAAAAAACTAAAAACACTTAAAAAAGTCTTAGAGAAGAGGGTCAAGATGGGGCTGGACGGAGAAAAATGCTCAATATAAAAAAATATCTGAAAGCTTTAGAAAAAAGTATTTTAGAAAATCTTGGGTTTACTGCCAAGCCTGACCTGTGGTAGAGGGGACCCACACATACAAACTGTTCTCTGACCTACACAGTATCCAAGTGCACACAGAACCAACCATAAATAATAACAGGCTGAAGAAATAAGTTCAGTGATGCCCACCCATGTAAAAAGCCAAGCATGGTAATATGTGCTTATAATCTCAGTGCTGAGGAAGCAGGTAACGGGAGGATCCCTAGAGCTTGTGGTCCAGTTAGTTTAATTCAATGAACCAGCCTAGGTCCTAGGGAGAGGTTCTGCCGCACAAAACAAGGGGGACCGCACCTGTGAAACGTCACCCACATCCATCCCCAACGCCCCTTTACAGCACACAGACATAGTGATGTCAAGGACTGAGGATGTGGCTACATCTGTAGGGTGCTTGCCTGGCGTGCAGAGCCTGCTCCGAGCTCCATCTCCCAGCACTATATAAACCAGACATGGCAGTGCACACCTGTAGTCCCAGCTTGGAGGGTGGATGTAGGAATTCAAGCAAAAGCTCAAGGTCATACTTCACTACAGAGCCTCAGGCTAGCCAGGGCTACAAGAAGCCCTGACTTAAACAAAAAGATGTCCAAGGCTGGGAGTTTCGTGGATAAAGTGCTTGCTGTGCAGTTGTGAGGATCAGAGTTCAGATCCCAAGAACCCACATAAATGAGTGGATGTGGTGGCCAGTCTGTAACTACAGAGCTCAGAAAGTAAAGACAAGGCATCCCTGGAGAATTTGGCTAGCCTAGACCCCATCAGCAAGCTCTGGGTTCAACTGAGAGGCCTGCCTCAATAAAGGTGTCTAGAAATCAGGGAAGACTCCTGATGACACTTTCATGCGGTCACACATGAGCAGATTCATGCATCTCACACACACACACACACACACACACACACACACACACACACACACACGTTCTCAGATTGGGTTTGGAGTGACTCACCTTCACTTCCATCACTCACAAGGTTGAGGCAGGAAGATCATCATGAGTTTAAGGACAGCCTGGCCACAAAACAAGACCTGTGTCAAAAATAAGCAAGACAAACAAACAAGCCCAAGTCCTTTAGAAAGAGAAATTACTGCGACAATTTCATAAGTCATTGTGGTACTTAGCCCAAAATGAGTCTTCTCAGACATTCAGGATCCAAGGCTCAGTCAGCCTTGCTGAATCAAGCACAGGCTTAGTACCACAAAGACAATTTTAAAATCATCCCCTAGTAGCTATGAAGGAAATTCTGAGTCTAGTGTAATGATAAAGAACATACATTTTATAGCCAGACATACTGGGTTCAAGTCTCAGCTCTATTCCTTTATTTCTTTTAAGGAAGAAACTGAAAACATAACTTGCTGGGGACTGCAGGGATGGCTAAGCAGCTAAGAGTACTTGCTGGGCAATGTGAGAACTAGAGTTTAGATCCCAGCACCCACACGGTAAATCAAGAACCTTACAAATGTCTTTAATTCCAAAGCCCTCTTCTTGCCTCCACATGCACACGCATGCATACACACACACACACACACACACACACACACACACACACACACACAGAGGCAGAGCCTCTTCCCATAGCATATCAATTATTTGACCCTTCCTATTGGTTTAAAGAACAGTGCAAACACTCATTTTTTAAGACATAATAAGTCATAAAAAATGATAGAATTTCATTAGGCACACAAATGTAGACATCTACATCCTGAGTGTTTTCTTGGCCCTGTACCTGAACATGTGCACACCATAACCATCTGGGAGAGTACCACACACTGCCTCTCAGGCAGCCAAGAAAAACAGGCAGCAGAAGACCACAAGGAAACAGATAAGGGTAAGTACTCTGGAAGTCAGCCAGAACTTGAAGTCTATTAGGCTCAGAGTATTGAAGCATGTTTTCCGGCTCAAGCTGCAAACCTGTTCTGGTACCCACACCAGGCACAATGCTCCTAGGGAGTGGGCTTGTACTTTCTTCCTTCCTGGTGTGCTCTTTCTCTGCAAAAAAGAAGGAACAGCATCCCTGAAACCTGATCCCAGTCTAATGACTACCCCCATTCAGAGGACAGAGGAAGTTCATCTTTCATCTGACCCAAAGCCATTCCTGGTCATGGCAGAAGGCTGTCGAGCCACCCCCTGAGCAGCAAGCATCCTGGCTGTGGATCAGCTCCAAGAGCCACTGTTCTCCACGCCTCTGTGCAGGGCGCACAGGCTGCCACAGCTGTTCAGGCATGACTTTTCCCCTCTCTGACCTTCAATTTTCTCATAACCTGGTGGAGAACTAAAACTGAAAACCAAAAATGTGCCCAGCATACACCCTCCCAAACAGGCTGGAAAGGGGAGCAAGAACTAATGATGTCAAGACTTTCCACAGGATTTCCTCAGACACTGAGGGCCCTGTGGCCCACTAACAGGACAACCTGCAGCCAGTCACCCTTTAGCAATAGCAGTCTGTCTCTAAGAACTGAGGATCTGGGGTTAGAGAGATAGCTCCACAGTTAAAGGCTCTTGTTGCCCATGCAGAGGACCTGGATTCAGATCCCAGCACCCATGTCAGGTACCTCAAATAATTCCACTCCAGGGAATCTGAGGCCCTCTTCTGGCTTCTGCAGGCATCCACACACATGGCAGATAGCCACACAGATAAATAAATAAATATCCTTTAAAATAAAATTTAAAAGCAAAATCTATGATTGACCTATAACTGTCCCAACTATGGTGAAGGATACTATTTGATTTTTGAAACAAACAGGTGTGTTAGCTGGGCATGGTGGCATACACCTATAACCCCTATACTAAGGACAGTGAGGTTACAAGTGAGGCCAGCCTGGACTACATAGCCAGATCCTACCCCTGCCCTCTCCCCTCTTGAACCCAAAAATTAAAATGTTTTACATAAAAACCTATAAACATTTTGTTGTGCCTGATTTCCTTCTTTTTTCCCCCTTTGGTTTTTGTATTTTGTTGTTGTTGTTTGTTTGTGTGAAGCTATTTCTAAGAGGGGGAAGACTGTGCTGCCCAGGTATTTTAGCTACATGCTTTGTCGTCTTTAAGAGTAGTCTTTTCCTAATCCTGGACACACAGTTTCCTTTCCCTCTTCTAAGAGGTAAACTGTGGTTACACTACTGTTCCTAGTGTGCAGTTTCAAATGCAGAGATAGAACATGTCTGCCAAATGGGATCCCAGAGTCTTTCTGCAGACACCTCACTAGAGCAAAGCCTTAAAAGGCCTTCCCTGCCAACATCCTCGTGGAACTGACTCGGTCTACAGTCTTCCTTCACCAAAGCACTCTTTTCCTGCTCTCAAGGGAAGAACCCTGCTCAACTGAGTGAGTCACTTAAAGTCTCGTGGAACCAGATGTCCCTTCACTTTTTAAAAGCTATTATTTTATGTGTATGGGTGTTTTTCCTGTATGTTACATCTGTGCACCGTGTGCCTAGTGCCCAGAAACTAGAAAAGAACATAGGATCTCCTAAAACTGGGGTTAGAGCTAGTTTTGAGCCACCATGTGGATGCCGGAAATCGAACCTGGGTCCTCTGCAAGAGCAGCCAGTGCTCTTAAACACAGAAAAATCTCCAGCTCCTATCACCTTAAAAACAAACAAAATAACAAGATCTTGTATGTACTCCAGGCTAGTCTGAAACTAGTTAGTGACCCTTCTGCCTCAGCCTCCCACGTGCTGGGATTATAGGCATGAACCGCCATGCCTGACCCATCAATATTTTTGAATGCTGTAAATAAAAAAAAAAAAAGAAGAAGAAGAAGAAGGAGAAGTAAGGAGATGATGATCACAGTGATAAGTATGAACTAAACATCCAAGATCTACCCTAGACAAGAGAAAGGCAAATCTTCAAGATAGCAAATGTATTAAAGGTAAATAAATGTGTTTGCCACCAAGGCTGACAACCTCCATCTGTTCTCTGGAACCCACAGAACAGCAGAAAACTGGGCCCCACAAAACCAGGCCCCACAAGTTCACACATGATAGATAGATAGATAGATAGATAGATAGATAGATAGATAGATAGATAGATAGATAGATAGAGATATAAAAACAAATGACAATAAAAGATTCAAACATCTATAATGCTCCCTTTCTTAGAGACCCTTATGAGAAGATAACTTTTATGTAAAATTTTAATTAAGTTTTTAAAAAGTCAAGAGTCCAAGCTTCTTCTCCTTCCTCTAGTCTGGCTGTCCACGGAACAAGCAGATGGGTCTTTGACCAGGAGGCAGAGTCAGGGAGTGGAGGGAGGTTCAGTGGGGGTTTGGGTAAGAAACCAGGAGGTACTGGAAGCCTGGAAAGGGGATTTAGAAAAACAGAGCCTCCAGCCACGGCAGAGCAGGACATCTACATTCTGACCTCTAGGACAGGGTGGGCGACGGCTAGACGGTGTGCTAGGGATGTGACTGTCAGTACAAGCACTCCATTATCAAGGCACTCTGAAGGGAGGAAGATACGAGAACAGTGTCCAACATAGGATGAAACCATGCAGAAAAGACTAGAAAGCAGGAATGAATGCTAAGCAGCAGGAAATCTGAAAAGGGGTACTAAAGCTACCTCACAGGGGAGGGCCTGAGTCCTTCTTTTCTTTGGGCTTGAGGCTAAAGAATTCTTCCATATGCTGTTACATCCCCTACCCTTCACTAAGTTCACAAAGACGGTCTTGTCCTTGAACTAGCTTAGCAGCCATGGCAGGCCTTTAACTTCTCATCCTCTTGCCTTAGTCACCCAAACAGCTGGTATTACAGGCATGTACCACTTAAGATTTTTTAATATTTTTTAATTCTGTGGGTGAGGTAGGAGGGATGTGCATGTGAGTGTTGGGTGCCCATGGTTACCAGGTGTTAGATTCCCCCTAAAGCTGAATATAGGATATAGGCAGTTGTGATCCATGCATTGTCATTACAGGGAATTAAACTCAGGTCCTGTGAAAGAATAGTCTGTGCTCTTAACCACTGAGACAGCCCTGACTTGCATCTTTTCAATGTAACAGACAATGCTGGAGACTTGAGAATAGTCAATGTTCTGTTAGGACATCTAGTCCCTACATAAAACATCCTATTATGCCTTGCCAGAAAGACTCAACATGTGACCAGGACTTGTGCTGACTTAATAATCTCTTGAAATCTCAGACCAAACTGGTCCAGAATCAAGAGGAGGAGGAAAAAACAATGGATTTAAGACCCAGTAAACTAGATGCTGAAGAGATGGCCCAGTGGTTAAAAGCTCTGGGTGCTCTTGCAGAGGACACATTGACTCATCAAACATCTTAACTCCAGTTCCAAAGGAGCCAAGGCCCTCTTCTGGCTTTCTCAGGAACAGCCATGCAAGTGGTACAGACATGCATATATCATCCATACCCATGAAATAAAATGAAAGAAGCAATTACCTGCCATCCTGCTCCCTGGAGAGACAACCCATTCCCATGGTTGCTTATATTCCAACAGACGTTAGATCACCTAGATACCCCAGGTACTTCCCTCATTCAACAAACAGCCTGTAGGGCTCCAGCCCCTTGATTTCAACCCATAGGCTTACTCTAAAGTCGCTGGTCTTCAAAACCACATTGCTATTTCAAATAGCACAGACCTGAAGTTGAATGCTCTACCAAGGAGACTAATTTTAGAGACACTTCAAAACATTCACACTTATTCCACTGCCAGAGAAAGGAGAAAAACACCACAGGCACACAGGTCAGAAGTGCCCGGGCTGCTCTCCAGAGTGCACGGAGAGAGTGACAAATCTGTAACAGTGACTTCCCTCCCTTTCTCATTATAAAAACCAGGACATCTAAGAGCTTCCAGAGAGGACTAAAACCCAGGCAGGAGGCTCTCCTCACCAGCCAAGGCAGCAAGTGAAGCAAGCAGCCAATAAAATTAAGTTGTGTCAAAGTCGCTCCACTTCAACAGTATAAATAGATTCCACTGCTTTGCTTAAAATGTCAAACAAGTCCCACACAGTGTCCTCTGATCTCTACATATGCCCTGGCACGCACATATATGTGCAAATGTACACACACATTTATTTAAGAGGCTAACTATATGGCCCAGTGGTTAACGACACTGACTGCTTTCCAGAAGATTCAGGTTTAATTCCCAGCACCCAGCTAGAAGCTAACGAACTTCTGTGCCTCCAGTTTCAGAGGATCCAATGCCCTCTTCCTGCCTTGGTGCAGATGTACATGCAGGCAAAGCAGCTATACCCATAAAATAAATGATAAAAGTTCTATGCTCACTTTGGTGATATTTAGTCTAGTTAGCTCTTCATCTTTTGTATTACTTTCTAAAAGCAACTACACTTATGATTATGTGTAGATATCAATAAAATAAATGTGTACTTTGAAATTATAGGGTTGAGCATGGCAGTGCACACCTACAATCTTAGCAACTTGGGAAGCTAAAGCAGAAGAATGAGTTCCACACCAGCCTGGTCTCTACAGCAAGAACTTGTCTCAAAAGGGAGACACTGTTACAGTGAGTAGGGACCAGGTCCTCAGAGGACCATGGTGAAGCTCTCACAGACTCCTGGTCTGCACTTCCTAACACTTGAACCTTTCATAGCAGAGTGTTAAGGAGCTACTTTTACAACTGCTAGCTTTTCAGTAACCACTCATCACTAGACAGATTTAAGAGATAACTAAAAGTGCCAGTCACAGTGACTGAAGCTGGGGTTCAGCTAGGCTAGGCTACACAGTGAGTTCCAGGCCAAACTGAGCTACAGAGGAAGACTATTTCCACAACAATAAAAAGTAAAACAGCAGCAGAACCAGAAGGACAAAAATATTCTCTTAATGCCCAGAAACACTGCTTGCCAGCTCCAGTGAGTTCCTGGCTTCCGTCCCTAGAATATCCTCAGCCAACAGCAGTTCCAGCCAGCGCTGGTCCACCATCTGCGACTGCCTTTCACAGTCACAATAGAGCATGGAGAGCAGTCTCAGGCAGCAGGCTGGGCTTGGCTAGCTCCTCTGCACACCAGCCAGGGCAGTCAGTGCTGCAATGACATTCAAAGCACCTCTGTCTAGTACAGGACAAGAAGATTCACAGCCTCCTGCCTTAGCCTAACTAGCCAGACAAACAGTAATGATGGGACCTATTACAACTTTCCATGGCGGGGTGTGTGTGTGTGTGTGTGTGTGTGTGACAAACTCACTCCACAGCCCACACACAGACCTTGAGTTCAGGTTTATCTCAAACTTCTGGCTATCATGGGCTTCTGTAATAACTGGGTCCACTACAGATGCCAGATTGCACACTCAGCAGGACCATTTATTGAAATATTTTTCAATGCTAAAAGAAATGCCAAAAGCTAAAATAAAATGCTACAAAAATTCTAATTCGAAACAGGACCTAACTTGTGCTTCTTCAACTCAATTCTCAAGTCTGCTGGGTCTTCTGGAGCCTTGGAGGTGGCTCAGTGGGTGAAGGCTCTTGCCCCAGAGTCCCATATGATGGAAGCAAAGAACTTCCAAAGTTGTTCTCTGACCTCCATAGAAGAGTCATATAAGGCTCATGCATGGCTTCATAGCCCAGGCTGCCCCGAAACTCCCCACTCCCCTCTGGACTAAGCCTCTCAAATGCTAGGACCTTCACCTCAAACTGGCATTTTGAGCTGGGTGCAATATGTGCACCCTACAGAACCAGCTACCTGCCCCGTGGGCTGACACGGAGGATTTCTTGGCCCTGGCGTGTGTCCATGCCAGATACCAGCAGTGTAACTATGAACAGCCCCCTCCTTCCATGTGCCCTGGCCTTGCTTAGCAACAAGACCGCTCCCAAAAAAATAGACAAAAACATTGGTATTTTGTTCACTGCTATATTAAAACTACTTATATCATTGGAGGTTTTTCTTTTTCCTTCATTCGTTCATTTGTTCATTCGTTTGTTCGTTCGTTCCTTCCTTCCTTCCCCTTCCCTTCCCCTCCTTCCTTTCTTTAAAAGACAAGGTCTTACTCTGTAGCCCAAGCTATCGTGGAATTTATTATTATATAAGCTGAGTTGGACTCTAACTCACAGCAGTCCTGCTTCAGCTTCCTAAGTGCTGGGATTACAGCCATGAGCCCACGCTGGTACTCTCCGTAGATGAAGAGACGGCTCAGCAGTTAAGAGCACGTATTGTGCTTACAGAGGACCCAAGCTCAGTTCCCCGCTTTCTCGTCAGGCAGATCACAACTGCCTGTAAACTCCAGCTCCAGGGGACCTGCTGCCCTTTTCTAACCTCCTTGAGCACCCGGACTCATGTGCACATACCCACACAGACACATACATATACATATAATTTTTAAAAAATTATAAATTTTGTAAAAACTTTATTGAGCCCAGGGAGATAGTTCGGTAGTTAAGATCCTTTACTACTCCTAGAGGGACCAAAGACGAGATCTCAGCATCCACATTAGGCAATCCATGACTGCCTGTAACATCATCTACATGGGATCCAGTAACCTGTCTTCTGACCACACATGCACATACATAAATAAAACATGAAATCTAAAGAAAAGAGAAAATGTGACTGGAGAGATTGATCAGTAGCACTCTTCCAGAGTGTCAGGATGCAGCTCCCAGCACTAACATGAACACTCACATTAATATTTAACTTTTTAAAAAGATTTTATTTTTATTTATATGCCTGCATGCCAGAAGAGGGCATCAGATCCCATTACAGATGGTTGTGAGCCACCATGTGGTTGCTAGGAATTGAACTCAGGACCTCTGGAAGAGCAGACAGTGCTCTTAACCGCTGAACCATCTCTCCAGCCCAGAGATATAATTTTTTTTTTATGATGCACATTGTTATGATTTCTTAGTATCTCTCATATCCCAACAAACAGTGCCTGACCTGCCTTACTAACAATCACTAAACTAACAATTACAGTCCTGTCAACACTCTTAACTCTCCAAGGTAGCTCCACATGACTCTATCTGTAAGTGAACAAAGGTTGGCCTCCTCACCCAACGGTTCAGAGCCAAGATGGGTACCACTTGAGAGCTCTACTAAACAGTTAACTTAGAGACAGCTTTGGATCTAGAAAGCTAACAATGCAGGGCTAGGAGGCAGCTCAATCAATAGTAAAGTGCTTGCCATGCAAGTTTGAGGAACTGAACTTAGTTAGTATACAGTATAGTAGTAACAGAAAGTCACCATGGTGGATTGTACTTGCAATCCCAGTACTAGGGAGACAGGAGGATTCCTGGAGCTCAATAACCAGCAAACTTAGCCTAATTGAGGAGTTAAGAAAGTGAGACCCTATCTCAAAAAAGGAGATCTAGAGAAAACTCAGTGGTTGAGAGCACTGGTTGCTTTTGCAGAAGACCTGGGTTCCATGCCGAGCCCACCCATACGGTGGTTCACTGCACTGTCTATAATTCGTTACAGAAGATCCAGCATCCTCCTCTGACCTCTAAAGATCCCATGTACACATGCGGTGCTCATATATACATACACCTATACTCATAATAGAAAAATTAAGTCTTAAAAAAAGATGAATAAAGCCTGAAGTTATCAATGACACCCAAGGCTGACTTTTGGCTTCCGACACACAGATGGGTTCAAACACACAAGCACATACACATACCAAAATAAGAAATAATGCATGTGACACATGGGACACAATTCAAATAAACTAACAATTACAGGTAACTTTGGGTTAACTGTAATCTGTTGCTTGTTCCATTAATCAATGCCCCCAACATTTAAGCTGCATCTGACTGGAAGATACTCCGCCCCCAGCAGTTCTTGTTATCAATTCTACACAATCGTCCTAACTCTCGACCTGGCAAAGAGGCCCTGAATCAAAGGGTAGACGATATGAGTACCCTAGGGTAGTTAGAGCTGGTGTCTTATGACTCAAGTCCTACGAGCTGAAGCGAGGAGAAGGCGAGGAAGACAGCAGCTCGCTAGCCTCCATCTTGGGCAGGCCTAGGACACACTCTGCCGACTAGGCTGGACTTGTCTTGCACTGATCCTTCAATCTCTGCATCCTGAGTACAAGACTGAGAATGGGAGCCACCACACTGGTTATCCAGAAGGTTTCACAAGGCTTCACAAGACAGAAGAGTCTTCACGATACTTGAAACAGCATGAAAATTGAAAGAAAGTAGAATACAATAGCCCTGAACAGCTAAGACGGTCCCATTTAGCCATTGGTGGTGGTGCTGGCCATCAAAATGGAGTCATAGTAAATGGGTTGGTTTTTTGTTTGTTTTAAATCTAGCAGGGTATAGTGGCACACATTTCGTATTTGTAACCATAGTTGTTCAAGGCCAGTCACAGTAGGCTGCATAGGAAGTCCCAGTCTACACAGGCAAACCGTGTCTCCATAAAGAAAAGGCACACCTTTACCTGATAAACATAGTAAGACCCTGACTTAAGAACCAAAAAAAGAAATCTATAAGCTAAGTAGATAAGATAGCTCAGTAAGAGTTTGCCACAAGCATGAGTGCTTCAACTCAATTCCAATACTCATAAAAGCTTAGTGTGTTAACACGTGCTTGCAAACACAGCACTAGAAAGACAGACAGCTGGGTTGCCAAGGGTCACTGGCCAGCCAGCCTAGCCAGCTGATGAGCCCCAGGTCCCAGCGAGACCCTGCCTTAAAGAAAAGCAAAACAAAACATCTGAATAGTTCCTGAGGAACACACCCATAGTTGACCTCTGGTAAGCGCACACACTTGAGGCATACAAACATACACACACACTCGAGCACTCACATGAGCACACACAAACATGTGCAAAGGAATGATTAACAAGTTGGCAGACATATAACAGCATCACATCAAGTGTTCAAACTCAATATCCAGTGAAGACGCCTGGTGTAGCCCAATTCAGAGCGTGTAGAGCGAACGCCATCAAATCGGGGACTCAGACATGCATCCAGCTGAGCTGTGTGTCCAGCCGACTGATTTCCCACTGCAGCCACTTTACCGTGGAATAGACAACGGTAGCATCTGGTGGAAACAGTTCACCTCCTGGCTGGTCTCCCATACCTGAGCACCTGATCTGATGTTGTTTCCTGTCTGCTACTTCTTTGTTACTTGTTACTTATTCCTTTGCTTGCTACAACATTCTTAATAAATTGACTCATTCGAAATCAGAAGCACAGCTTTTCTACAGACTGTACAGAACACACACACACACACACAGGATCACGCACACAGGCAAGCACACACACTCTTGGAAGGAAGGAAGGAAGGAAGGAAGGAAGGAAGGAAGGAGGGAGGGAGGGAGGGAGGGAGGGAGGGAGGGAGGGAGCGAGAGCGAGAGAGCGAGAGAGCGAGAGAGAGAGAGAGAGAGAGAGAGAGAGAAGAAAGGTCTAGATACAAATCTCAAAATCAACAGTGTAAGAAACTAGGCTATTTTTATCAGGAAAAGAGACCACTTAAGTTGGCAAAGAGGTGCCTTGAAACCATTTTCATTATCTTTAGAGCCAGTGGATGCAATTTATGTGACACTGAAGACAGACACTAGACAAGTGGATGGCATCTCTGTATGAGTAAACCTCCCAATAATCAGACCTATACATCGATGGAAGGGCCACTCTACACCTGCGGGGACAGCTATCAGCTGCCGCAGGCAGGAGGAAGCAAGTGTAAAATGGCCACTTGGGCAGAATGACCCAAAAATCCCTTCCAATTCTAAGACATTTAAAATAATGAACACTTAAAACACCAGGTTCACTGTTACGCGTACGGCTTAGTCCCTAAGAACTCTGAAAACCCAAAACAAAACTAGAAAAGAGATTTTGTACTTCCTCCAAGCTACAGACTTCATTTTCCTAAAACTAAAGGACTGGAGTTGATGCCAAGCCAAAGCAACCTTCCTTTGGAAAAATAAAAGGATGTTGTTATCTTAGATAACTATGGATAATATCTTAGCTATCTATAGTTAACACTTAAGAAAAAAACTGGAACTAGACCACATATTCAATCCACACTGGCTATTCTAACCAAGAAGTAATAGCTACCCTCTTTAAGAAGACTAATATCCAAAATCAGAACTGAATGAACCCATTTTAAGATAGGGGGAAGATCTAACTGGTGGGTTTTCTAGTGTAGATACAGTCATCAGCACTGGAACGCAAGTTCCACAAACCCCACTTCACACCATTAGGAGGCAAAAAACAAAACTCAAAAGTTTCCATGTTGGCACTGTGTAGTAGATCCTTACTGCTGGTAAGAATGTAAAACAGAGCAAGGCCAGCATTGTGGAGGCAGAGGCAGATCCAAGGCCAGAACCCACAGGAGGTACTCGATGATTGCCAGAGACTAGACGTGAGATGGGTATGGGCTACCTGCTAATGGTCTCTCTGAGATCAGGAACATCTTACGATCAGGTGCTGAGTGGCATTACCACTGTAAAACAGACTGAATACTAGGTGGCTTGCGTACATCTCTGGAGGCGCTTTTTTTTTTTTGAGTTTTTGTTGTTGACTTGTTTTGGTTTTTTGTTGATGTTTGTTTCAAGAAGGGGTCTCATAGTCATGCTGGCCTTGAACTCATAATCCTCTTGCTTCAGCCTCCCAAATGCTGAGATTACAGATGTAGGATCCCATGTTCAGCTGACTTATGTAGATTGCTCAGTAAAGAGCAGACAGAGGGCTGGCCTCACATACATGCTAGACAAGTTTACTGAGCTATACCGCCACCTATTTATCTTGAAACAGTCTTACTAAAGTACATCAGCTGAGACCTCCCATTGTAAACCAGGCTGGCCTGGAACTCACTCACATCCTTCTGCCTTTGCCTCTGAAGTTGGGATTGTAGCCTATGCCACCACACTTAGCTTGATTTGTACAGTATTTTTGTCCTGTGGTGTGGGTCACTGGGAAGTGTGGATGTCAGAAGTTGAGTCTCTGCAGTCATCTTGTTTTGAGGCAGAGTCTCTCTTGCTTCTTGTGCATGCGCTACAACAGCCCCACGAGCTTCCAGGTGAGAGTGCCAACTGCCTGTAGGAGTGCTGGAATTAAAGATGCGTCCCAGCCACCACGTCTAGCCTCTCACTTGGGGTCCTGGGTTCCAGGAGTTGAACTCAAGTTATCATCAAGCTGGGCATGGCGAGCACTTTGACCTACTGAGCTGTCTTCCTGACCCTTAATTTGAACATTTTTAAAGGGACAATTTTACTGTGTGCAAATTTTATCTCAGTAAAGCTGGTTTATATATTACCAGCAGCAACAGAAATGAATTTCTTATAACAAGAATCTGACCACTCAAGAAACCTTAAGCTTACTGTACTCCATCCATCACATGAACAGAGTGAACCGGGATACTCTCCCTTTTCCATTTAAGTTCACCCTACCTGCCAATGTTTGAACACCAGATCCTCCCTCCACCTGGAGCTTCGTTCAAAAATTTCAGAAAGACCTGACTTCAATCTGACCTCGCTAAGCTCTGTAGTACAATCCTTGCCCATCTTAGATGTAGTGGTCTTCCAGTGACCAGTCATCACTGTAGTATGCTACCTTCTTGATAAACTTAACACAGAATATAAACATAACAAATGAGGCTGGAGAGATGGCTCAGTGGTTAAGAGCACTGACTGCCCTTCCAGAGGTCCTGAGTTCTAGTCCCAGAAACTACATGGTGGCTCACAACCATCTGTAATGGGATCTAATGTTACTCTTCTGGTGTGTATCTGAAGATGGCTACTACAGTATACTCATATAAATAAAAGTAAATAAATCTAAAAAAAAAAAAATGACTCTATCCTGTTATGTCCAAAACCTCTGAACTCAAACTGCTATTCATTAACTTACTATTTAAATGGTGAGAGGCCATGACTGAAGTCATTATTACCAACCAAAGGGAACCTGCTACCGAGAGAAGAAAATGAACTAAAGATACAGATGGTATGGAGAAGTCCCAGAAAAGAGCCGCCTGTGGTGGGAACAGTGCGAAAAGCTTCAAAGCCAAGGCTGAACACAGATTCAGAAAATGAAAGGTATTCCAGGGGAAAGTTAAGCCTGAGCAATGTCCCCGGCCCACCTGGTCACTGACTTCAGTACTCTGCCCACACACACACACAGCACCAGGCCTCCCTGGAACATCAGCAGACCTACAACTTGAACCATAAGCCACAAGTTCAGAAAGGTCAGAGAACAAGTTTTGCATGCATGCCTCCCCATGCCTGACGCTGGCACAGAAACTGCTTCAAATGCCTAATGAAGGAACACTGGGCTCCTGCAATACTGCAAACCTCATGCTGATACGATGAAGACTCATTTCTACCTCCTTACCTTGCAGGTGGTTTCTATTCTTAGACCTCTTTGGTCCTTTTTGGGCATGGGGGTAGTGCTACCTTCTTCATAGAAGTATTTAAAAATGTTTTGAAGGTAGAGCTTCTGAAACAAAACCCTAGCAAACTTGTTTCCTATGACAAGAGCCCAAACTGGCCTGAAATTCTCAATCCTCCTGCCTCAGCCTCCTGAGAGCTGGCATTTGGAGTATGTGCCACCCTGCCATCCCAACTTTTTGTACCTCAACACACTTTTGGAGAGCTAAGTTGCTATGATTTTCTGCCACCTGCTGTGCTTGTCAAATATATTTATCCCCTACACCTAAAGATTCAATATAATTGCCAATGACAATTTTTCAAGGTGAGGCTTCTAAAGGTATTAGCTCATGATCTCCCTTACGAATGGGGTTACGAGGGCTGGGGATATAGCTCAGTTATAGTTTATAATAAAGTTTATCAGTGTAACTATATATAGTTCAGTTACAGTATAAGGGTGAGAGAAACAACTTACAGTTTGGGCATGGTGTGTGTCATAGTCTGTAATCCCAGCACTCAGCACGAAGCTGAGGAAAGAGGATAAATGATTAAAGCTTACCTGGGGTCTCCACGGTGAGACAATGTCAAAAAACAAAAGGGTAGGCAGCCAACATCATGGCTCAGAAGGGAAGGGCACTTGCCACTAAGTCTGAGGACCTATTATTGCTCAATCCCTGAAACCCACACAGCCAAACTCATGCCTATAAGCTGTCCTCTAACCTCTGAGTGCACAAGCACCCCACAGAAATATATATAATAAAGTTACAAAGACAGCAGCAACGAAAAGAGTTAAGCAGCATTTAGACCTCCCCTTCCTCCCTTCAGCATATGAGCAGTACTCAGAAGGCCAGTCCAGAATCACAGATCTTCACAATGCCTTGTTCCTGGAACCTGCCAGCCTTCAGATATGTCTGAAATAACCAGTCAAGGTGGCACATATCTGTGAGATCCAGTTCACAACCAGCCTGGGCTGTAGCTGAGTTACAGGCCAGGCCAGTAAGGCCTACATAGCAAGACCCTATTTCTGTCTACTGGCTCCAAGAAATGTTAAAGTAAATTTCTGTTGCTTTAAACTAGTGTGAAACATTTTGTTTTAGTGAGCAAGCAGATCAAGATATTGTCTCAAAATGGCATTTCTAACCAGGTGAGTGGTAGAAGAACCTAATGTCCAAGACAGCCTGGGCTACAGACAATTTTAAGCTGACCAAGGCTATGTGGCAAGACTCTGTCTCAACAAAAACAAAAAAAGCAGTCAATGGAGGCCAAGTGGTCACAAACTTGAGGGATACACATTGTACTAGATCCTCCAGTGTCAGGAAGGCAGCATGAGATAAAGAACATGATTCAAGCTGAAGATAAGCCCCAGGTTTGAATGAGTCTCTCTAACTAGCTGTCTGACCTAGGGCAGGTTGCTCAACCTCTGGGGCCATTTGCTTATTTTAGAATTCTATAACAAGAACTGCTACTTTGTACATAGGCAGGTAAATTATAATAGGAACAAAAGAGCCAATCCAGGCCCGGGCAGATGTTATACTCACTGCAAACTTAGGACCAAGTACCAAGAATTGCAAAGTGCCAGGCAGAGTCCCTGGTCAGTGATGAAAAAAAAAATGTCTATTAAAGTACTAAGTCTAGAAAATAATTAATCGTTAGCTTCTTCAGAATCTGATGATCAGGACTAATGCTGCAGTATTTTCACACTAAGCAAATGCGTGCTGCCAGGCCATTTCTCTAGTACAAAAGTTCTCAGGTCTAGAGGTGAGGCTGTTAAAATGTAACATCAACCATCCAAAATGGACCTCTTGGGGTCATACAAATGAGACCTTCTGTACTGTGTCTGAAAGGCCAAACAGAACTAAATGGGGTGTGCGGGGAGGTGCAGAGAGTAACCCTAAGACCTGTCTATCACCTACTTATGCTTTTTAAAAAGTCATTTTGCTCAAAGGAAGCCCACATTTGAAGCCTCACCCACAGGGAAAGCTCAAAAGGCTTCATAAGGAAAAAAACACTTCCAGGTCTACACATCACATATGAAGCAATACAGAATAAAATAACACCATCTAATAATTTGTTTGGCAAATGGCCAATATACGTTCATAAACTATTTCTAGCCATTCGAACCACAGTTTCATGATTATATGCTGTCACTTGAACTCTAGAAGGTTCAAAGTTTTATAAACCACACTGTATTGCTGGGCAGTGGTGGTGCACACCTTTAATCCCAGCACTAGGGAGACAGGCAGGCAGATCTGAGTTTGGGACCAGATTGGTCTACAGACTAGTTCCAAGACAGACAGCCCTGTCTTGAAAATAAAAAAAAATAAAAATAAAAAGATGAAGAAAAAGGAAACACCCTACACTGTACTAATTTAAAAGATTTTTAAGTGTGTGTGTGTGTATGTAAGTAGTACACCCCTATGGCAGGTTTCAGATCCTCCAGAGCTAAAACTAAAAGCAGTTGTGAACTGTCCATCTGTGCTAGGGAATCGAACTCGGGTAGTAGTTTGTACCCTCAGCTGCAGAGCCCTTTCCAGTCCCTGATACGCTACTTTTATGTGTATCTTAAAAACAAAAAATAGGAGCTGAAGGCCAAGGGCATGGAGCAAATGCAGCAACCTGCCTGAGATTTGTCTGTAGCTCGGCTGTAATGCTTAGGCTTGGCATGTGCAGAACACCGTAATGATAAATGACCCTTTGCCTTAACAGTACAGGTATTAATAAAGACAATAGAACAATGATCTATAAAGGTGTGTCCATGAACACTAGTGGACAACAGCTCTAGAGAGAGTCCCCAGGTATGTGTAACAATTAAGCTGATCTCATCTGACAACTGGTGTCATCTGTCAAATTCAGTTCAAGAAACACCTTGGGCTGGCTAGTTCTATGTCACCGTGGCATAAGCTAGAGTCACTGGAGAGGAGGAGGCCTCTGTTGAGAAAATGCCTCCATGAGATGTGACTGTAGACAAGCCAGTAGGACATTTTCTTAATTAGTAATTGATATGGAAGAGCCCAGCCCATCGTGGGTAGGGCCACCCCAGGGATGATGGTCCTGGGTTCTATAAAAAGCAGGCTGAGAAAGCCAGTAAGCAGCACTCCTTGCAGCTACATCAGCTCCCGCCACCAGGTTCCTGCCCTGCTTGAGTTCCTGTCCCAACCTCCTTCGATGATGAAAAGTGTTGAGGAAGTCAAATGAACCCTTTCCTCAAGTCGCTTTTGGCCATGGTGTTTCAGCACAGCAACAGTAACCCTGACTGGGACACACTTCCTCGAAAGTGCTCCCCAACAAGGGCGAGCAAGATAGCTCAGCGGATAAGTACTCACCACACAAGTCTGACAACCTGAGTTTGATCCCCAGAACCCACATAAAGTTGGAAGGGGGACAAAAAAACAACTCTTGATAGTTGTTCTGACCTACACACAGGTGGACATGCAAATGCACATACATTCACACACTAGCAGGGACACATGCACTCCATGAGAGTAATTATTTAGATGATAATAACTGCTTAAAGTGTTCCCTGATCAGGCATGGAATCAAGACTGATGCAGCAAGACTAGAGTCTGAGGCCATCCTAGACTACATTGTGAGTTATAGGCCAAGCCAGGCTACAGAGCAAGACCCTGTAAAAAAAAGTGTTCCCCAATCCCACCTCCTCTTGAACACTACAAAAGCCATCTTCTCCCTGTGGTTTCTGGAGCAAGGCATGCAGTTCTGTGACTCCTCGCTCACTTCCTGATTCTCCTGAAGCTGAGCAGACTCCACCTCCTATCACTGCTTTGTCCCCTCAGAGCCACAGTGCCCAAGTCAGAACACTCACCGCAAGACCATTCACTGCTGCCTGCTTGTCTACCAGAAGACGCTAACCCCAATGCCCAGCAAAGGAAGACTAGGTATACCCACGGGTCTTAAAGAGTATAGCCTGAGGATATCTGAGCATCCAGGAGAAGTCTCCAGAGTCCATGAGATCCTCCTTCACCTACTGATCTGTGTGACGTCAGTCTTCAAACACTGCAACACAAACTCAAGGAGCCAGAGGCAACCTTTCATTCTTCCACAAAGCCAGACATTAGAGACTGGAGCCAGGCCTGAAAGCCAGGCATGTGGGCACACACCTATAATCTGAGCATTCTAGAGACTGAGGCAGAAGAATCCACAGTCCAAAGCCAGAATGGGCTACAAAAAGACCCTGTCTCAAAAAACCAAATTGTAAAATGATTAAAAGAAAAAAAAACAAACTTAAACTCATAAAGGAAAAGGGAAAATTAAACTGCGATTATAGATGACAAAGAAGACTTAGTGACTCAATGAAACGTACACTATTAAATTGGATCTTAGAACAGAAAATACATTAGTGGACAAGCCAGTGGTATTCAGAGAATGTCTGCAAATTAGGTGATGACACTGTCAGGGTTAATTTTACTGAGTTATTTGCTTATGAAAATAACCTATGGAAACAGTTTAAGGATGCCTCAGCGGGTCCACAGCTTGCAGCATACAGAGCTAGCTCTGGCTTTAATCCCAAGCAACATATAAAATGGAGTGGTGGCCCTGCCTATAGTGCCAGCACCCAGGAGGCTGCAGCAGGATCACATGTTCAAGGCCAGTTGGGTTTGGGGGTTTGAGAGATGGCTCAGAGGATCAAGTCCCAGACAAAAGTCGTTTTTTTAGATTCCCCAAACCAAGGCTAGACCCAAATGTCTGTATACACAGAGCAAGGAATCAAGCCAAGCGCTTCCTCCTTGCTAGGCAGGCTACCAACTGAACGAGTTCCATAGCCCAAGAGACTCTTAAAACCCGCCCTTCATGGACCTAGGTCTCATCCTGAGTCTTACCAAACAAGGGGGGAAACTGGAATGGAGCATAGCTTAGAAATCTTGGAACAAGCCAAGACCCTGGATAAACCAGAGAAGGTTAACCATTTAAAGTTGCTTTAGATGTAATAATACTGAACTCTGATTAAGGTCTCCAAACCCCTCTATCCTCAATGCTTGGAAAAATTCACTCTTACATAAGGTGTGCATTTATACTTAATGAGTACCCAAAAGCCTGAGCCCTTTGAACGAGGTCATCTTTTCAGAGAGGATCAGCTCACAGCCTCATTTAAAATGCTAGTCAGTCCATCTGCAACACCCTGGCAAGAGCTGCAGTTAATATTAATTAAGAGCAGAAACAGGTTCCTTCTTGAACGTCTTCCCTTTAGTCAAGTCCAAGATGCTTGCTTCCAAATGGAACTTCTCCAATTCTCCTACCCTTGAGACACTAGTAGACTCCAGTATTTAAAGGTGCCTGTTTTTCTAATACCACTGCCTGCCTGACACTTAAAACTGGATCTTCATATCCCTCAGATAAAACTTAGCAAAGAAAGCTATCACAAAATAGCAGAGTTCTTGGGAGCTTTGTAGTGATTCCTCCTGAACACATTTTTTCTTAGTAGCTCTGTTCATCCAGACCTACAGACTTCAACCTTCCTTGTCCTAACATTTCAGGGGTGTCCCACCAGGTACTCACCCATGCGATGCTAGGACTCTAACCCACCAGTACTTTGTCACTACGGAGCAAGCACCCCACCAACTGAGCTACATTCCCACCCCAAATTGCAATTTTTTTGATGGGATACATTCTAAACTATTTACTTTTTATTTTATGAGCATTGGAGTTTTACCTGCATGTGCGTCTATAGGAGGGTGTCAGGTCTCCTAGAACTGGAGTTATTGACGGTTGTGATCTGCCATGGGGGTGCTGGGACTTGAACCTGGGTCCTCTGGAAGAGCAGCCAGGGCTCTGGACTCTGAGTCATCTCTCCAGCCCCATGGGATATGTTCTAAAGCTTACCAGCTTTGTGAGTGTATCTATACACAAGTGCTCACACACATACACTTGTGAGACAGGGTAGAGGGAGCATAATATTCCCTGTGAGAATGTACGGCTCAGCTCCTTGAAAGTTAAGGCAAGTCTTCCTATTTCTTCACAGTGTGTGCTAAGAAAATACAAGCTAAAGACCCGGGGGCGGGCCCACAAATAAGGTATTTGATAAGCCTCAGCCTGTACAGCTCCAGGCAACCTAAGAAAGGTCGTCAAGGGAAAAACAACTATCAGGAAGCTAAGTGAGTCCTTTGTAAGCACTACTCTAACTGAAGCAGGCTAGGTAACTTCTGCTACAACACACAATTTCTGGCTGGACGAGTACCTTTAATACTGACAACATGAACTCTTTGTGGTGCATTACAGTTTGGCAGACCCCAGTTTCAGAGGTAGAATGTGCTGTGAGGAGAAAGTACAACAAGAGGTATATCATTAAGTTGCTCCTCCTGGCACAGGCCTGTAATCTAACCCTAGGAAAGTCAAAGGCCAACATGGTTCACACACAGACTTATCTCAAAAGAAAAGGTCTAGGTACATTATTTTCATCATTACCCCTGCATCAAGCACACAAACACAGTAGATGAAGCGGACAGCCATCAGTCTTCCTGTCACTATATTCAACGAACAGCTGATAGCATCAGCATAAGTGCAGAGGAAGGAGATGGATCCTGCAGGGCCGTGAGGAGACTTCCCTCTCCAGAGCGGTGAGGTCAGATGGGCCCTTTCCTGCAGGGCAGCTTTTTGCCAGACTGTGGCTGCAGGAGGCAAGCCACGCAGTCAAGAGCCTGCCCAAATCCAGGCTGCGGCAGATGGCCTGAGCTACTTTCCAATTTAAATTGTCACCAAGATTCCACTTCCTGGGTTTTGCTGGGTCTCATCATCACCTACAGATGTCAGCTACGAACTGTGTGTGCAGAAGGTCTCTTGGCTTTCCTAGAAGGTTAAAAGCAACCCGGAGGTGACAGGAAAATAAAGTGAGGAATGTGTTCTTGCTTATATTACAAACAATAGCCCTAAGCCCCTCACTTAGACCTCTACAAACATTCAGGGACATCACACCCAAGTCTATTGGAACAAGCCAATTTCAAAACAAACTGCAGCCTTTCATTTCTAGTTTTTCCCTGGTTAAGTTTTTTACTTAGTTCATGGGGTTGGGGGAGGGGGTGAGAAGAAAAGCTGATTTCAAAAAGCATTTAAAAGTTGCTTTTAATATGAAAGAAAAGGGTAGAAGAATGAAGGCATTTAAAAGAATAGAAATATTTCAGGTGATGGTGGTGTATGATTTAATCCCAACACTTGGGAGGCAGAGGCAGGAGAATCTGAGTTTGAGGCCAGCTGGCCTACCAAGTGAGTTTCAGGACAGCCAGGGCTACAGAGAAACCCTGTCTTGAAAAACCAAAAAGTGGGGGGAATAAAGAAAATTAAAATAATGATGGGAGCTGAGGGGATGGCTCAGTGGTTAAGAGCACTGGGTGCTCAAAGGACCTGGAACCGGCACCTAGTACCCATGATATGTCAACCATCTGGGACTCCAGGTTCTTGGGATCTGATGTCCTCTTTTGACCACTATGGGTACCACCATGAACATGGTTCATATAGAGATCTAATACCCAGACGTGTAAAATAATCAGTTAGCCTTTTAAAAAAAGGGAAAACAAAAGATAGCCAAATAAAAAGCTTTCCAAACTCCTAAGTAGAGAAATAAGCTATCTCTTATCTTAGAGCCATGTGTGGAGGGAAGCACAGGCCTTTAAACTCAGCTATCAGGAAGCAGAGGCAGATGGATCTCTGAGTTTAATGCCAGCCTGACCTATATAGCTAGTTCCAGCATCCAGATCTACAATCATAACAGAAGTCTTTGCCCTCATGTTCGACAGCAAGCGCAGGAGAGCCTGGGAGACAGCCTCCTTCTCCGACCTGAGAGAAGCATCATGGAGGTATGCATCTCCTTAACAGGGTCACCTGACCATTAGCCTACCAGACCCCCAACTGGCTCAGCAAGATGGCCACCAACTATCTAGAAGTAAATGGTCTTCAAAATCAAGTGCACAGCCTTTGAGTGAAGTCAGACAGCTGACCCAATAAAGGCAGCTACCTCGACTCCCCATTAAAAAAAGAAAAAACCGCCTACAGTCCAGTCACAGAGGTTCAGGGTAAAACTCTTCATTCCAGAAGGGAACTGCCAGAAGATGTTATGAAAGGCACTGGATTTTAAGCTACCTTGACTCAGCTATCTTTCTCTATAGCCTTCCTGGAAGAATTGCAACTCTATGCACAACTCTATGCAATACAACTGTATTGCCCCATCACCACCACTGTATTCCAAATACCAAAAGAACATTAGAGAGGAGGGGACAGCCTGTATGTAGCTCAGGAGTATAATGCTTCCCGAGCAGTCACACAGACATGAAGGTCAATCCCCAGCAGAGAAAAAGGATCTTACTGGGGAGTGGAGTGTACCGATAATCCCAGTTACTGAGTCAGAAGAATGACTAGTAACTTAATAAGACCCTATCTCAAATCTAAGGGCCGGTGAGGTGACTCAAAGCATAAAGGCACTTGACAGGAAGCCTGAGGGCCTGAGCTCCACATGTGTAATGCTACGGCCACACTCAAAAAATAAATAAGATTTTAAATTTTAATTTAAACCCGGTTTTGGATGTTGCTCAGTGGTGCGGTATCTGCCTAGATTCTTAGAAGACCTACCTGGTACATATAAACACTTCTATCTCAGATACAGGTATGAGGGAAAGTATCCCTGATTATCCAAATAAAGGCTGGCTTTTACACCTGTTTCAGAGGAATAAAAGCAGCCTTTCAAATGCTTCAAGTGGTTGCTTTTAATCTGCTTTCCAACATTGTTCTCCACCCACCTGTTCATGAACCTAGGTGCTTCTGAAATGCAGATTTATTAACAACTAGCCCATAACAAGCCATAACCACCTTGCATACAAATGAGAAGAGAAATAAGGAAGGATCTCAGGGCAACACGTTTCATCAGGGGTTTGCTAATTACACTCATCTGCATCCCAGGATGGTCTGAGCCCCACAGTATCACGTTGATACTACGCCTTCTTTGGAACCGAGGAAGAGGGGAGAAGAGAGACACTTGCAAGAGCAGGTGATGGGGCGATCTAAACCCCCCAACTTCACCGCATCCGCCGAGGGTCAACCTTAAAAGGCCACTTGTATAAAGCTAAACTCAAAATGCAATCTTTCAGAACAAGTCTCCGGGTCTCCAGGCTGCCAAGCTGGGCTTGAGGAGGAGGAGGGGAGTTAGCAGGGACAGTTTGTCGCGGGCGCCTGCAGCGGCCACAGGCCTTTCACCGCTACGCAGCACTTAGCTCCTGGCTGGAGCGCGCGCAAGGGGCCGGTGGGGGAGCGCGCCGCAGACCGGCGGCCGCGACTCCCACAGGTGGGCGGCGGTGCCCTGCTCCGCGCCGAGGAAGGCGACCAGAGACTGAGCAGGACCACAGCAGGGAACCCAGGGGCTCTGCTTACTGGAGGCGGCACGAGAGGCCAGTTAGGGTCTCCGCCGAGCGGCTAGCGTTTCCCTCGGCCTGCCGTGCAGGGTCCTCCCCACGCGCGAGCGGCCAGTGCAGTCGAAGGCGCAGCCGAGCAGCCTCGGCCTCCTCCGGGCGCGGTTAAGCCGCGCGGGCGGGCGGCTGGCCGGCTGCATGCGCCGCGGCACGTACAAGCCCGCACGGGCACACGCGGGCGGGGGCAGGGCGCCGGCGCCGAGGGGACCCGAGCCCGCGACCGCCCGGCTCCCGGCCCTACCACCCCGCAGGGCTCGTCTCTCCCCTCACTCCCCCGCCTGGGCTCCTCACCCGTGCTGGTCTTGAGGTTCTCCCGCAACAAGTGGCCGCTGGAGAGATGCTGGAGGCCAAAGTTCTGGGCGATCCTTTCGCAGACCGTGCCCTTGCCAGAGCCGGGCGGCCCGAGGATGACCGCGCGCAGGAGTTTGGAAGCCATGGCTTTGGCGGTGGCCAGGACGGCAGCCAGCCCGCGCACTTTGCCGGGCAGCCCCTGCCTCAGCAACCTCCGCACGCTGGGACTCGCCTGCCACCCCTACAGGGGAAGGAGAGGCTTTTTAAGACTGCCCCGCCCCTCGGCCCCGCCCTCCGCCACCTCCTCCGGCCCCGGCAGCGCGGGTGAACCGTCGCAGCCCCCACCCCCACCTCCAACCCCACCCCCCGGCATGCAAGCTCGGTCCTTTGGGGTCAGAGGTCAGTCACACCCACCCGGGTCCTTCCCTGCTGCCCAGTCCAGGAGCGCGACTCCGGGAAGCCCCTGCCGGTCCCCGCACGTGGGCAGAGCGGGAGCAGCTCGCCGGCCGCTGCCCGGTGACTGTCGCATTCCCAGAGTGGCCACTGCCCGCAACTGAAGGGGCCCACCTCCGCCCCGAGCAGCCGGGGAGACACACACCTCGGTGGATAGGAGCGCGGCCGGACTTAGCTCGGATCCCGCTGGGCGGCGCCGCCTCTGCCCGGCTGGCCGCGCGGGACTCGCTGCTTCTTACGTAAGCCGGGAGCCGGCTCCGCGCTGCCGCCGCCGCGCCCCCTCCTCTCCCCTCCCGGCGTGTCCGGGGCCAGGCCGAGGCTGCGGGGGCGAACGGAGATGGAGACGCCCAGAGGGAAAGGAACCGCCTGGGGACCCGGTCTATTGTCAAGGGGAAGGAAAAACACAACTTGTTGAGCGCCTACCCAGTGTCCAATTCTAGGCTGTGTGATTTTATTATGCAACCTTTACAGGTACCGATGAAGAAAGGCTTAGAAAACACACCATTCGTTTAGATACTTAGCAATGTAGAGTGGACATCTTTTTTTGTTTTAATCCCTGTGAGGGAATCAAACCACCTAAGACTGTCCCTTAAACCCGGGTGGCTTACCCCAGTATTCACAGCAGACCCTGGCAAGAGTAGAAAGTTGTGGGCGGGCCTGAACTACTTACTGAGACCCAGTCTCAAAAAAAAAAAAAAAAAAAAAAAAAGCTATTGTGGCCCAATGCTCTTCGGTTTGCTTGACATACAACAACAAATGATCAATGGCCCCATAGTTGCAGCCAAAGTTTTGAAACCTTGATTGGTCCCAAAGTCAGCACCCTGGAGAGAAGGAAGAGAAGGATGCCTTTGGCTGTACTCCTAGGAAGAGAAGGACAGACCATTCCAGGGCTTCTTTGCCCAAGATATATTACTCCCAACTCTCTGCTCACCACCTCAAACGGAGGCTTTCTTTTCCTTGCCCCTCACATACCAACCTATACTCCCACGTGCCTCAGCCTTTATTTTGATTTGTTTGAGACAGTGCTTGCCTTCGCAGCCCAGGCTGGTCTTGAACTTACGATGCTCTTTCCACAACTTTCTCAATACCAGGATTATAGTAACAGGTCACCAAGCCCTGCTGCCTACTCTCTCAATTCTATTTCCAAGTTACATGGAAGCCCTCGGTTTCTCATCCAAGTACTGGGATGATCACCTGTACGTATGTCTTCTGCACCCTTCTATTTTCTCTGCAGTTGTGAGGAATACTGCTAAAATAAAAACCCATTTCGGTTACCTCCCCACCTCGGTGTGTCTGACCTCCTTCCTAAGGTACCTGCCTGACGTGCTGGAATCCTTTGTAGAATTCTGAGCCTAACTGAGAGATGGTGAGAAACAGTGCAGTGGGGACTCTCTGGGAAAGAGCCTCCTAGATTCCTGGCTATAGTGTATGCTGGAGGCAGAAGACAGAGCCTGATATGGTATCTTGCCAACCCAGCTTCTCTCGTTGCCATTCCACACACAGTCTTGGCAAGACAACACACTCAGGCCACCAACCCCTTATGCCAACGTTTGTTCCATAGACTCGTTTCCTAAAATATCCCAGTGTGCTATAGACCTTACTGCGAGCTCCTTCGGTGAGCCTTTTGCTGAAGAACAAAGAGAAAGGGTTCTTAGTGTGAAGGGGCTTAAATCCCTTGTGTTCCTGCCATATGCTCTGTAATAAAACAGCTGATAGTTCTTTAAGGTGATGGTTAGACAAGAGCCTTGTCAGAACCACCGGGAAAGCTTGTTAAAGTTTCTTGCTGAGGGCCAGAAGGCAGCTCACTTGCAAAGTGTGTGCCACCAAGGCCTGAGGACTGTGTATTAACGGTGCTAGGAAGAGTAGACAGCAGGATCCCCGAGGCTTACTGGCCAACCAATCCAGGCAAACTGATGAGAAACCCTATCCCAAAATGCAAAGGGAGCCACCTTCCCTGGGTCAGGAGGGCTCTGACAGTTCACCACAGGGACCATGGTCCTGTGGGTGAGGAACTTGGCAGTTTGTCTCTAGGGACCTCAAAAAAGACAGGTGGCAACGGAAGTGCTTTCTGGAGAGAACAACCTGAAGCTGTTCACCTTGACGTGATTTAAAAAAAAAAAGCACAAACCTAACTTTATCTCTTTAAAGAGCCCAGTAGGGTTGGGCATAGTGGCTCACAGCTTTAAACCTAGCAAAGGGAGGAAAGTATCAAGTGGATCTCTGAATTCAAAGCCAGCCTGGTCTGCAGAGTGCCTTCTAGGCCAGCCGGGGCTACATAAGTGAGTGTCTATGTCTCTGTCTTTCATATATATATAAAGGCCAGTATCGGGGTGGAGAGATGGTGTGTGTGTGTGTGCGTGTGTACACACGCAGACAAAGGCCAGTATCGGGGTGGAGAGATGGTGTGTGTGTGTGTGTGTGTGTGTGTGTGTGTGTGTGTGTGTGTGTGCGTGTGTACACACGCAGACAAAGGCCAGTATCGGGGTGGAGAGATGGTGTGTGTGTGTGTGTGTGCGCGTGTGTACACACGCAGACAACGGCCAGTATCGGGGTGGAGAGATGGCTCAGTAGCAGTTAAGAGCTGACTGCTCTTTCAGAAGACCCAACCAGGTTCCATCTACACCACATAGCAGCTCACAACCATCTATAACCCAAGTTCCAAGGGGACTGGCCACCGCAGGTACTTGGAATGCATGCGCTACCCAAACATAAATGCAGGTGAAACACCCATCCACATAAAATAAAATAAAATAAAATAAAAACCTTAAATAAAATTGCAAAACCCAGTAGAAAATTTCCTTTTTGTTCATCATCTCTGAAAGACATCAAAGGTGTTCTATGTCTTTGTGTGATCCCCCAAGAAAGTTCTTTTCCCAAGTTGGTGCATTTAGACAAAAACCACCATTCTCTCAGGGGCTTGAAGAAAGTTCCTGCTTGCTAAGGGAGAGTCATTTGAAACTTTGACTCAGTAGTTCAAGAGAACCCTGAACTCCAGGTTTAGCCAAGGATGATCTTAAGTTCCTGATACTTCTATATCTACCTTCTAAATGCTGGGAGTCTAGGAATGTGTGCCCTCTCTCAGCAATATTTAATTCTTTGTTTGTTTGTAGGTTTTCTTGGTTTAATTTTTGGAGACAAGATTCCTCTATTATGTAGCTCTGGCTGTTCTAGAACTCATTACGTAGAGATAATGATGGCCTTGAACTGACAGAGATCCACCTCCTTTTGCCTCCTGAGTACTGGGATTAAAGTCATGCACCACCACACCTAGCCAAGATTTCATTCTTTATGGAAAAATAAGCAATCATATCCATCTTGTTAGTATGCAGATTTTATCTAATTTTAATAGATTATAAAATTGTATGTATACCAAAATTGTTTTAAAATTAATATATCTATTATTACCATTCAGTGTTTGATCTGTATGCCTAATATATGGGGGTCATGAGTGGAAAACATTTAAGCATTCCTAGTTAAGGTGAGTTACTTGAGTGCCAACTGATTCTGCCACATTTATTCATTTAATAATGCACATAGAGGCCCTGTAGTAGCAGCCACTGAGCCAACCCTGAGGACATGAAGGGTGTCAGGAGTCCCTGTGCCAGATATGGAGTATCACAGTTGTAATCCCGGCCCTCAGAGGTAGAAGGATCCACAGTTTGAAGCCATCCTGTGCTATGTAAGGGGTTCCAGACCTGCTGGAGCTATGGAGCAAGATTCTGTCTTAATAACTTACTATTATCAGGTTCAAGGATTCTAAAATCAGAAAAAGTTTAAATACATCTGCCAGGATGCTTTTCAGTCAAAGTAAAAGAGGGTAATTTCAGTTTGGTTTGGTTTTGAGGCAGAGCCTTATATAGTCCTGGCTGGCCTCAAACTTATTATGTATGGAAGGATGGCCTTGTACTCTCGATCCTCCTGACTCAGCCTCCCAAGTGCTTGAATTACATGCGTGTACCATGCCCCAGCCAGTCAATGAATGTAGAGTAAGGGCATTTGACTCAATAAAAACTATAAACATAAATTGTCTCATCTTTATTGGTTGACACTATTCATTTAGTTCAATGGTCCCAAACCTAGAAAGTACTAGAATCACCTGGGCTGTGTTTTGATGAATGTTTCCCGAAGGTCATAATGTAAAAGCCTTCTCCACAACATGGGAGGTACTTGGAGGTGCTGTGAATATTTAAGAGATGCCTTATGTAATGCTCTTAGGTCGTTGGAAATCATATATTCAAAAGGGATTTATCTATCTGTCTATATCTGTTTCTCTCCTCCTCCCCCATCTCCCTCTTCCTTCCATCCCAAAACTCACATTACCATCTGCAGTTACCTGATATTACACTTAAATCTCCAGAGCTATAGGTTAACATAAACCTCTTCTTACTTCATAAGTAGCCAATGTCGGTTATTTCATTACAGAGGCACAAAGCTGACTGTTACACAGACCAGCTGTCAAAATATTTAGGGAGTTCAGTTCCCAGCAGCCACCTGGTGGCTCACGACTATCTATAATGGGATCCGATGCCCTCTCCTGGTATGTCTGAAGACAGGTACTGTGTTCTCATAGACATAAAATAAATAAATCCTTAAAAAAAAACAAACAAACGACAATAAAAAAGCAAGCAGAATGACTACTTCTATGTTCCATCGACTGTGAGGCCCCTCAGGTATGTGGCTCCTGGCTTCCTTCCAGAAGGCTTCACTGAGAGTTTTGTTACAAGAGTTAGGGTCAGAACCTCTGTCCCTGGCAGCCCTAACAAGCTGGGCTCAGTCACCTGTCCTCGATAAGCCAATAAAAAGGGTGGGAAAAAAAACCTAATATTGAGAAAAGGAATGAGGAGATTTAGTCAATGTGAATGCATCAGGAGGAGGAGGAACAAGGAATCGTGACACATGGTTTAGATTTCAGGAGAAGTCAAGAGCTATGTGTAAGTAAGTAAGCAGCCGTGGTTGCTGGATGGTATTCACCAGAGAAGACTGCTCAGACATGGGTTTAAGCTAGCCAATAACTACAGTGGGTGATTGGGATCTCAGTATATCCCTGAGCTCTTCTCAGAGTGAGCTTTTAAGCACAAAAACCACATTCAAGGTTGACACACTTCAGTTAACAAGAACAGTCAGCCAGAAGCAGGAGTACAGATGCCAATAAGCAAGGTTAGTACACTCAGAGACATTTCCAGAACTATGAACTTTGATGGATTAGGTTTTAATCTTGGCAGGTGGTGCTGTCCACATGCTGAGTTTTACAGCCTGAATGACACTTCCATCATGGAGTCAGTTGCGCTAAGGTCTAGGGGCCTGCTAAGGTCTGGTGCTCTGCTATAGTGATCAAGGTGTGTGGTTCTGCCCATCTCTGACCCATCATGTCAGCTCTACACTCCAGTAAGGTGCTCTGACAAGTCCAAATCCTTTTGAAATATTTCCTTTCTGGCTGGTCCAGCACTAGGCTTCTTTCATAGACTGAGATTCCTGGGGAATTTAAATGTCTTTGTGTCTATTGTTCTGATAATCTAATAGTCAAAGGAAGGTACCCAACTCCCTCTGTGGTATATGCTCATTCCTGCCAAGCAGCCCCCTTACAGTTTCAGAGGTGTTTAACTCCAAAGAGACAGAAACTGGTCTTTGCAGAGTTCACCCTTAAGATAACCTGGAGTATGAAGTTTTGCAAAATGTATTCTCTAAGTTATTTCTAAGTCTTTTAAATTAAAAAACCAAAACTTTAAAGATCAAGACACGGTAGGGCATACCTTCAATCTCAGTACTCAAGGGGCAAAAGCAAGCAGACCTCTGTGAGTTCTAGGCCAGCCTGGTCTACATATCATGTTCTGAGCTAGCAGGGGACGTACACTAAGTGAGACTCTGTCTTAAAAGCACACTTGGCCTGGGCTCCAGAATGAGTTCAAAATAAGTCTGAGTAAAATCCTGTCTCCAAAAAGCAGAAGCAGTGTGAGCCGGGGACAGCACTGGGGTGCTACCTAGCATGGGTGATTCCAAAGCTTCTAGGCTTACTTTGGGAAAACATAAGAACTCCATCTCTAGCCAGGCAGGATGTCACAAGCCTGCGATCCTAGCACTTGGAAGGTGAATGGATCCGGAACATCATAAGAGTTGTAACAGGGATCAATCAAACAAACAAATTACCACCCAGTGACTGAAAGAACTCCACCCCGTACCAACAGAATCAATAGAATATGGGACATGTTCTTGAGAAGAAATCTCATGAAGAAGTCTATTCAGCTTGGATTCAGACATGGTCATCTGGTGTCCAATGGGATAGATGGTAATAGTTTTTATTTGCCTGAAGTAATTGTCATCTCCCAGGTTTACTACCTCCATCTGCTAACCTAGGCCTACTCTTGGAAGTTTCTATCCTCCTTACAATCTTATCTAGGCCTAGAATATTGTCAGCCTTTGAGACTTACTGAACTAGCTCACCCTTTCAAATTCGTTCTGAGCTCTGGCTGGCTGGTCAACTCAGCTGTTCTGGCTCAAACTGATTCAGTCTGACTTCTCTCTCAGCCTCTGACTGAATTGCTCTGCTTGGCCTCAAACTAACTCAAGCAATCTGTTCTAATCTTCAGCTCCTTCTGATTCTCTGGCTCGTTCTCCACCTGTGTCTAGCTTATTCTCTCTTCAACCTGTCTCTGTAAAACTCCCAGTAAAACTGTTGTCTCCTCTTCCTCTTCATCCTTCCTTCTCTTCCTCTTCATCCTCCTCTTCCTCCTCTTCCTTCTTCCCACCCCAGCCCCTGTGATGTGAGTGAGAACTTCCTGGAGTACATGGATCATGGGAAATCGAAAAACTATTACTTTCTGATTGAAACTCCCAGTTGCAGATTCTGTTCATTTGCCTCGGTCTTGCCTCTTCTGGCAGTTTAAGTTATCATTTTCATATACCTGGGAAGTTCTCTGAAGTTCTTCAGCCGGAAGTGTAATGGGTCCTTTACTTACCTGTGCTTGGGACTGTTCCCTCAAATCTCCTAAAATAAGCCATGGTGAGGATGAGTCACTTCTTTTTCCAAATTACTGCTTGACACATGAGATTTTATTAAGGGAAAAGGGTTCACTCTCCTCCAGTGATCTAATATCTAAAATAACTAGATAGTGGTCCTTTCACACTGTTACCACCAACATGGCGTCCAAGAGCTTCAGACCTTCCTGCAAAGAACTCTCCTATTGACAGGTATAGATAACTGCCATTGTCTTTATCAAAATCTGACTTTGCCAAGAGACTTTCTCAACAAACGGTCATTGACTGTCACTACCCAGGATGATTCCCAAGTGCAACTAAAGTGTTCTGAGCATCTGTTTTGGTTTTCATCCTGAGAATAAGCCATCTCTCTTTACCCTTCTGTGTGCATCCTCTCAGAAAAATTTATCTCAAAATTTCACCTTCCTGATAATATTTCAGATTTCAAAGCAACAACCCCTCTACTTGCCACCACACCCAGAGACTAGAAGGCAAAGATCAAAAGCCTCATTCCCTGTTTTATTCCAGAGCAATGACATAGAACACCATTGGCTCCCAGGGGCAGACCAATCGGAAAGTTCTCCTTTTGTTCATTTCAAGTAGGCTGTTCTTTGTTTGCAGAGGAGAACAAAAGTTATATTTACATTTGGCACTCAACACGGTTAGAAGACCTACAAATCCTGATTGGAGAAGAAAACCTACCAATGTTGCAGAAAGCAAAAGACATCTGACTGAAGTGTCAAAGACAGAAAATATCTGACAGAAGGCCACAGAGAGGAAATTCACCTAGGATTGTCTCCACAGAAACATCAGTTCTTCGATTTTGATTTCGGCTGGACCCCCAAGAGCCTCGGAAACTCCAAAGCAGCAGGAGCCTTGAGCCCAGAGCAAGGAATGACATCGGAGCCTCTGAGACAGCGGGTCACAGTGAGCCACCCCAAAAGACAATCTTTCACTACATAGACAGACTTTTTCTGCATTAGAAAAATGAGAAACTTCATTTCCGATCCCTTACGACCAAGGGTTGGAGTTGAGGGGATAGAAAGGTTACTTAGGCAAATGGTCAGAATTGGAAAATATCATCCTTAGTGAGGTAACCCAATCACTGCAGTCACTGATAAGGGGATATTAGCCCAGAATCTCGGAATACCCTAGATACAATTCGCATATCAATAGATTTCCAAGAAGATGGAAGGAGAGACCCCTGGTCCTGGAAAGACTGGATGTAGGGGAATGCCAGGACAGAGAAGCAAGAGGGGGTTGAATGGGGAACAGAGGGAGGGAAGGGGGCTTATGGGACTTTCGGGGAGGGAGGAAAAGGGAAAGGGGAAATCATTTGGAATGTAAATAAAAAAACTTAGAAAATAAAAAATAAAAATAAAAAAAAAAACATAGCAGGACTTATCACACCTGGGACCACAGCAAACCACAGGAATAAACCCCTCCCTACTTTCAATCGCAATATTTGTATATTTCCTCTCAAAAAAAAAAGTTTAAAAAGAGCTGTACAACAAGAAAAATTAGCTATGATATTACAAAGACTTGAGAAACATAAGACAGAGGAAATAAGAGACCAGGAAATGCATAATTGTCATAGTACCTAATGAAATTGAGGATGAAGACAGACAGCCCACTGATGATGAATGAGAAGTCCAGCTCGATGGTGTGGAGCTGGGCACGGGATGCAAGTGCCTAAATGTCTAGTTTATATGTGGATTCCTACTGATCTAATGATAAATGAAAAGGGGGAATAAGCTTAACTGAAAGACGCTGGGTTGTGGGAAAAAAATACTGAATTAGATCAACCCATACACTTTAAAGATGTTTTAACATCAGAATGGAAGTCAGGGAATGTGTTAAGTTGGGAAAGAGATTTTGTCTGTATTTCCACAGATGATGAAAGACTCTGGGCTCCATCAAAATTGTTAAAGATGAGATATGAGTAAGAGAATCTTCCACATGAAAGGCATGATGCAAGGAAGGAAGAGAGGTAGAAAGTCATCAATGTAGACAGTTTAGAAAGCTGACCCCACCCTGCAGGAAGAGTTAAGGCCTGCCCCCTAGCATAGCTGTAACTCTTTTGTTCCATGCCTGCCGGTCATTTCATGTTATTGTAATACACCTGCCAGCTATCTCATATTGTTGCTGTAATAATGATACAGAAAATAGCTTGACTTAGAGCAGGGTCAAGCTGGCCACATACCCTGTTCTGTATGTTCTGAGATCTGTTAATCTTAAATTCCACAACCATAAGCTTCACTTAGGACCAATCAGGAACTGTTCTGTCTAGCTAGCCAAAATAGCTTGAATCAGAGCCAACCACCAGGCAGCACTCCCTGCACCTGCACATGAACTCACTGTGGTTTTTGCAGTTTTAGCCTTTATAAGCGGGCCCTGAAAAACATTCGGGGTCCAATCTTAGCCCTCGAGTCTAAGTTGTGGCCCTGATCTATCAGTCTTGGGGGTGTTCGTTCAATAAATTATTCTTGCTTAGCTGAGACCAGAGTCTGAGTGGTTTGTGTGGTGATTCCTGAATCCCAACAGAGACAGCTCAGCAAGCCATCTGAAGAAGGACAAATCATGTATTAAACAGGCAGATTGAAAAACTTTGATGCTGAAATAGACTGTTGCTGAAGACAGATGATCAGGACTGTAGCTATGAAACATTATCTCATCAATAGAGCTTTCTAAGGACATTCAGACAAATTTGGGGGGCTGATAAATTGTTTCAGATTTAATAGTTAAACTGTGTATATTTTAAGCTTAAACAGAAAGGGAGAAGATGTAGCAGGATTTTAATTCAGCAACAAGGCTACTCTAGCTGGAACATAGACACACCCTTAGTATATACATTTAATCACAAACAACAAGTTAGTTGGTAGAAGAAAGCACCCGTGTTTAAAAGTGATGTCTAATTGAGGGGCAGACAAAGTGACAAATCAGAGAAAGATTTGGCAGAGTGAGTCAGAGACAGGATATGCTCAACTCTCATGAGAAGAGACAGGAAGAAAAGGTGACTCAAGAGCAGGGCAGAAACGGGGTGGGGGGATGGAGGAGAAGAGGGAGAGGGAGAGGGAGAGGGAGAGGGAGGGGGAGAGGGAGAGAGAGAGAGAGAGAGAGAGAGAGAGAGAGAGAGAGAGAGAGAGATTTATCAGGAGAGTTTTACAGAGACAAGCTGAAGAGAGAACAAGCTAGATATATATAGGTAAAGACAGAATGAGCCAGAGAGTCAGAAGGAGCCTGAAGATTAGAACAGTTTAGTTATGAGGCCAAGCAGAGCAATTCAGTCAGAGGCTGAGAGAGAAGTCAGACTGAATCAGTTTGAGCCAGAACAGCTGAGTTGAGCCAACCAGCCAGAGCTCAGAAAGAATTAGGAAAGAGTGAGCTAATTCAGTAAGTCTCAGAGACTAAAAAGGTTCTAAGCCTGGATAAGATTTCAAAGACTGAGGCAGTAAGCCTGGGAGATGACAAAAGTTACTGTAACAGGGCGAAGTTTCACCCCCTACCTCTTTTATTTAACTTAGGAAGTTTGTTTAGCCTTCTCAACCTTTGTTTTTTTTTTTACCTATAAAAAGCAGACACATGTTCTCATCTCCATCTCCACACTGGGGACAGTAAGCCCCAGGAAGAATCATGTTAAAGCCACGAGTGGCAGTGTACCCATCCATTCAGAGACAGTCTGAATGGGTTACATTGTGGGTTCTGGGCCAGTTGCTACCTACACAGCAAAACCCTGCCCTGGGGGTTAAATCCCAGCAATTCCGAGGCAGCGACGACAGGATCATTCTGAATTCAATGCCAGCTTGGGCTACTTCATGAGTTCCATCCAGGCCAGCCTGTGCTACAGAGTGGACAAAGGAGTCACATTAACATCTGATGTTTGCTGAGTGCTACCCACATGATAAGGTCAGAGTTAAGGGCTTTGAAACTCAACACGCAAACCAATCAAAGTGCAGTTTTGTCTCTGTTTTACAGGTCACAAAACTGATACACAATCACTGGATTATCAATGATTATACAGTAAGTCAAGAGAGGATTCAAGCCAAGTTGTCTGCTGATAAGCTCCTTCTCTTATCTCCTGGGGACCTTATTTACCTTGTCATCCTGTGTCCCAGGTCATTGATGAGGCTGACACATGGCTGCCAAAAATAACTTAGATGAATGAATCAAAACCTTCTTAGGCAGAGATGTAGTTCAATACTTGTTTAGCATGCTCAAGACTCTAGAGTGGGCCAGCCAGATGGCTCACTGGGTCAGCCAGATGGTTCACTGGGTAAAGGTGCTCACCACTAAACCTGATAAACTGACTTTGATCCCCAAGACCCTCATGGTTGAAGACGAGAACTGACTCTCAAAAGTTGTCCTCTGGTCTCCACACCAGTACAGTAGAATATACTCTCCTTCCCCCTCCCCTCAAATAAATATATAAATGATGCCAGGCGGTGGTGGCGCACGCCTTTAATCCCAGCACTTGGGAGGCAGAGGCAGGAGGATTTCTGAGTTCAAGGCCAGCCTGGTCTACAAAGTGAGTTCCAGGACAGCCAGGGCTACACAGAGAAACCCTGTCTCGAAAAACCAAACCAAAAAAAAAAAAAAAATATATATATATATATATATATATATATATATATATATGAGAAAAGAAGTTTGAGCCAGGCGTCATAGTGCATGCCTTTAATCCCAGCACTCTGGAGGCAGAGGCAGGTGGATCTCTGTGAGTTCCAAGACAGCTTGGTTAACATAGCAAGTACCAGAATAGCAAGAGGCTATATCTCAGAGACTCTATCTCAAAAATCCAAAATTAACTTCCAAGTCAGAAAGGGGGTGGGGTGAGGGAATGCAAGGGCACTCACCTATAGAATGTCACTCACCTGGCTTCTTTTGGTAAACTGTTCAGGGATTACTTATTTCTTGTGTCCTCATGGATGTAGCTAACCTGATCAGACTATAGTTGTCCTTCTAGTGCTTTCTGTAGAGCTGATAGATTTAAATTCCTTAAGTTTGTTTTTATTATAAGAAGTTTTTCTTTCTCCTTCAATTAAGATTGATGGTTTTGCTGGACATGGTAGTCTGGGCTGTCATTGTCATCTTTCAGAACTTGTAGAATGTCTGTCCAGGCCCTCCTGGCTTTCAAAATCTCTGTTGAAGATCCATTGGAAAGCTCTTCTAATGACCCTGTCTTTTTATGACTTCATTTTTACCCATATCTTTACATTTATGTGCCAAAGAGAGTTTCTTTTCTGGTCCTATCCATTTGGTGTTTTGTATACCTCATGCACTTTGACAGAAATCTCTTTCCTTAGATTTGAAAATTTTTACCCTATGATTTTGTTAAAGATATTTTCTATGGTTTTCACTTGAGTTTCTTATCCTTCTTCTATATCAATTATTCATAGGTTTGGTCTCTTCATATTGTCCCAGATTCCCTGAATGTCTAGATTTTTAATTTATGTTTAACATATTCTTTGGAGGATTGATTCATTTTGTCTACTTTGTCTTCAAGACCTGGTATTTGCTCTTCCATTCCATTCGAGCTGTTGGCGAGGCTTTCTTCTGAGCTTGTGTTACTTCCTGCTTTTTTGTTTTTGTTTTTCTTTTTTTTATTTTTTATTTATCATTTTATTTGATTATATTTCAAATGTTATTGCCCTTCCTGATTTCCCATCCACAAATCTCCTATCCCATCTTCCCCTGCTTCTATGAGGGTGCTCCCCTACCCGCCCCCCACTCCTATGAGGGTGCTCTCCTACCTGACCCCACTCCTATGAGGGTGCTCCCCTACCCGCCCCCCACTCCTGTGAGGGTGCTCCCCTACCCACCCCCCACTCCTGTGAGGGTGCTCCCCTACCCACCCCCCACTCCTGTGAGGGTGCTCCCCTACCCACCCCCCACTCCTGTGAGGGTGCTCCCCTACCCACCCCCCACTCCTGTGAGGGTGCTCCCCTACCCACCCCCCACTCCTATGAGGGTGCTCCCCTACCCACCCCCCACTCCTATGAGGGTGCTCTCCCACCTGACCCCACTCCTATGAGGGTGCTCCCCTATCCGCTCCCCACTCCTATGAGGGTGCTCCCCTACCCACCCCCCACTCCTGTGAGGGTGCTCCCCTACCCGCTCCCCACTCCTATGAGGGTGCTCCCCTACCCACCCCCCACTCCTGTGAGGGTGCTCCCCTACCCACCCCCCACTCCTGTGAGGGTGCTCCCCTACCCACCCCCACTCCTATGAGGGTGCTCCCCTACCCACCCCCCACTCCTGTGAGGGTGCTCTCCTACCTGCCCCCCACTCCTATGAGGGTGCTCATATGAGTTGGAACCATAGGCTCAGAACACTACCTCTCCCTCCCCAGCTTTTTTTTTTCCTTTTTAATTTAAAGACATTGTCTCACTATGCAGCCCTGACTGGCCTGGAATTTACTATGTAGAGCAGGCTGGCCTTGAACTCACAGAGATCTACATGCCTCTGCCACCTGAGTTCTGGGATTACAGGTCTGCCCCTCCACACTGTCTTTCATACTCTATGTCATTATTCCTGTTTGTTTAATTTCTATGCTGTTCCTCTGCCCATATAAAATAAACTGGTCTTGATCCAGGACCTAGTGAATCTCATCCCATCCACTCTTTTACCTCTTCCATGACTCATCTCTATGGTCTGATTATGCACCCCAGCTCAAGGCTTCCACATCGCCAACACCCCACCTTCCCCAGCCCTTTCCCTTTCCCTTGCAGAAAGAATTGTGTTTATTATTACCAAACTAGCCATTCAATCATTTAATCTATCACTACATTTACTGAAGGCCTTCTTGCTCCAGCCCTGGGAATACAGCCAGACATTGCATTCTGACAGGGGTGACTGACAATTAATATGTAATTATTATAAAAATCAAGTATACAGCCATAACATGAGAAATTCACTTGGATAATGAACTAGTAAGAGATTAGAGTGATAGCAAGACTCCATCTCAAAAGCAAAACAAACAAACAAACAAACGGGTGTATGGTATTGTGTACCTGCAGTCCTAGCACTGGAAGGCAGAGGCAGGTGACTCACTGTACATTTAAGGTCAGTCTGGTCTACATATCAAGCTAAAGCCAGAGAGCGCTACATAGTAACTCTTTCAGAAATAAAACAAACAAATCAGGTGGCAATGACACATCCTTTAATCCCAGCACTCAGGAGGCAGAAGATAGGTGAATCTCTTGAGTTTGGGGCTAGCCTGGTCTACAGCGTGAGTTCCAGGCTAGCCAAAGCTACACAGAGAAAGCCTGTCTTGAAAAAAACAAAAAGGATGTATGGTGTCACATATCTGCAGTTCTAGCACTCAAAAGGTAGAGACAAGAAAATCATGAGCTCACAGTCATCCTCCAATATGTAGTGAGTTCAAGGCTAGCATGGGTTACTGAAAACTTTTCTCAAAACAAATAAATAAAAAACAAACCAAAATGTAGGACCCACAGTACACACTTTGAAGACAAAAGTCGACAACTGGTGCTTTGCATCTAAGACCCATTCTAACACCCAGGGTCCCCTTTCGCCTCCCACATGGGTGCCTTGGTTGACCTTTCAATGACACATACCTAAATGGGACAGGGAAAAAGAGGCTCCAGTTCTCTGCCTGGGCTGACATGTTGGCAGCAGGGAGGCAGAGGAGGCCACACTCTGGAACCACCCTCTGGGCCTCTGAGAAAAGTAGGAAAAGAGGCTCCTGACTCTTGAATCTGAGCCAATAAGTCTGCTAGTGGGAGTGGAAATTTTTCATGGCAAAGGAAGAGGAAAAATCAGATCACATTTCCCACTGGCAGAGTCTATTTGTTCAAGAAGCTCTTGGGGCCCTAGCTGTTCATAAAAGGAGGACATTCATTGAATTATGCTTTGATTATGGCTTTTTAAGTACCCAACACACACGCATGCGCGCGCGCACACACACACACACACACACACACACACACACACACACACACACACCTGTTTTTCTGGCGTTCGTGGTGCAGAACCCCCAGTGAGCTGGGCAAGCCTTCCACCACCCAGCCCACGCCACCACACATGCCGGCACTTTTTTTCTTAATCTCTTTGTCTTCAGGTTTGAAGGCATTTCTCTCAAAATTGCAAATCCCCTGGGGGAATGCCAATTACAACCATCATGAAATGAAGTAAAAAACCATCAGCTCAGCAAGGAAAGTTATTCCTACTAGAAGAATTGGATGTTCCTCTTCCACCTCATAAACCCTTCCAGCTTCCAGGAAAGAGAATTTGAGGACCCACAGAGGCTGTCCCACCATCCCCTAGCCAAGACACTTGGGTAGGAATCCATGTACAATGGACCCAAAGAGACTGAATGTACAATCACAGAATCATATTCTTAAAAGGGTGTAAAAGCCACATATCCCAGCTCCTTAGGAGTTGCTGGTAATACTTGACCATTGACTTATAACATCCCTCCGAGGGATGTGTTTCCCCTGTAACAGACGAAGAAATGAGCATAGGAACTTGCCTGACGTCACTATGGGAGTAAGGTCCAATGCTTTTTGCCCCAGTTCTTCAGTCTCTCTGAATAGCATCCCTGAAATATGAGCAGTCTCTTCTTGGACGTTTGCAGCAATGAGGACCTATAGCTTTTAGAGGTGGTCTATTGACAACTATGAGAATAATTTAATTAAATGCTGGTTGATTTCTGTCATTGATTACATTGACAACTTTAAATGACAAGTCTCTAGGTGTCCTTTACTGTGCTTGAGCCTTTCAGCTGGTCCTTCACCCTCCTATTCCTGATACGCTATCCTATTTATCAAAAGCCCAACTCTAATTGCTTTGGTCAGAACTTCAAACAGTAACTATTCAGATGTAAACTCTGTGAGAGCAGAGAGACGAGAGAGAGAGAGAGAGAGACAGAGAGAGAGAGAGAGAGAGAGAGAGAGAGAGAGAGAGAGAGACTAAACTCTTAGCCCTGGCATAGAGTATGCACTTGAAGCCGTTGCTGATGTCTAATTAGATCTTCTAGGTAAAGGTTCAGTAGAGAAGGGAGCAGGGCTCTCCCTTCCCCACTCAGGATGCTTTCAAAGTTGACCCATGCAATCTTGCTCAGTGACAGATTTCTTGATGATGAAAGCTCACAGCTACATCAACAAGCTTTGGGTTTTGAGAGACTCTGTTGCAGTACAATGGAAGAATGACAGAGATAACGATTACAGATGTCAACCTCAAGCCTCAACATGCTCAAACACATTTAGGTGCTAAACAAGCAAAACAACACAACCCAAAAAAGCCATGCATATGTACGTTCTTGCACACGACACAACACATACACATGAAAATGGTGGGAGGAACATAGTCCCGTAGACAGGCAGATCCTCCTGGTCCTGATGTTGTAAAGGGGACTGTTTCCGTCTTTATATTGCGGAGGCAGTATGCAGAGTAGAAGGAGCACGCTCTTTGGCCAGGATGTACCGGGGCAAGAATCTCAGCTCTACCCCTCTACTACACTCTGGCTGTGCAGACTTTCACCAGGCACCCCTCTCCCCACTTTCATTGTCAGTATCTGTAAAGTAGGGAGAAAAACACCTTTGTCCCTGGGATGCTTTGAGGTTTCAAAGAGATAGTTGGGGCTAGTGAGACAGCTCAGTCAGTAAGGTGCCTGTTGCACAAGATGAGAACCTGAGCTCAAATCATCAGCACCAAGGTAAAACATGGGTCTAGGGACATGCCTGTAACCCCAGCGTGAGGAGTATAGGGCAGCCACAGGAGGATCCCAGGGACTTGCTGGTCAGCCAGTCACTGAGCTCTGGCCTCAGTGAGTGAGCATGTTAAAAATAAGGTAGAGAGCACTCAAAGAAGGTACCGGATTTCATGCACATGCACCTGCGAACACACACACACACACACACACACACACACACAAATGCACTTCCACATACATTACACACACAGTAGTGGCTATAAGATACCTAAAACATGAAAAAAATCTTAATAAATTATTCATTTACTCCAACAAAATTAATTACTCCTGGGGCCAGTGAGATAACTCAATGGATAAAGTGATTGTCAAAAAAGAAAGAAAGAAAGAAAGAAAGAAAGAAAGAAAGAAAGAAAGAAAGAAAGAAGAAAAGAAAAAGAAAAAAAGAAAAGAAAAGAAAAAGAAATTCTAACTACCCAAGTTCAATCCCCAGAACTGTATGAGGGTGAGAAGGGAGAACCAACTCTACAGTTCCCCTCGGGCTTCACATACAAATTGTGACACATGTACTCACACACACTAGCATCCTGTATGCATAGAATAATAATAAATATTTAAAAATAAATGCATGGCTACCATCATAAGTTCATATACACTTTGAATACCTAAAGTATTCATATACACTTTTTGAATGCCTAAAGCATTCAAAAGTACATGCAGGAGGCAAGTCAATCCTCTGCAAGAACAACGAGCACTCTTAACCTCTGAGCCATCTCCTCTCACCCGCTCCCTAATTTTTAACAAGTATTTGCAATAAAACCAAATTCTCAATAAGCACTGTAAACTAGGCAGTTTTCTTTGCTGTGAAGAAAAATAGCTGCAGGATGCCTATAGAAGAGCAGTCATGGTATAACTCTATGGCATAGTGCTAGAGGCAGAGCACACAATACAGCCTTCTTGTATGCAACCTAATGCCACAGAGTCTCCAGGAAGGTAGTTATCAACTTGATGGCTCCAGGCCAGCCTTCCTCTAGGTTTCAGAAAGACACATCCAATGCAACAAAGCACCAGCAATCAGAGAAGCCACCGATCCACTCACTCAGTAAGCCCTGCAAAGCGTGTCACTTACTACAGGGACTGTGATAAGACCCTGCCAGTACAGCCAAGAGAGACACACAATGGCTGCCTGGAAGCTGTTCACAGCCCAGTAGGGAAAGGCGAGAATGTAAATATTGACAGGACAGGGGGACCAAGGTACAGAGAGTATGTACAAAGAATAGTAGAAGGCTGGTGTGATAGCCCAGCAGGCAAAGCCCTCGTTGCAAAAGCCTACAGATCTGAATTTGATTCCTGGAAACCAGGTAAAAGGTAAAAAGAAAGAACTGATAGCACAAAATTGTTCTCCAGTTACCTGTCCCCCACATCAAGCTTCCAGCAATAGATAGATGATAGACACTCAGACAGTCAGACAGACAGACGGACGATAGATAGGTAGATGATAGATAAATATGATTGAGAAAGAGAGAGAGAGAGAGGGGATAAATGATAGACGATAGGTAGATAGATAGATAGATAGATAGATAGATAGATAGATAGATAGATAGATAGATAGATAGGTGGGTGGGTGGGTGGGTGGGTGGGTGGGTGGGTGGGTGGGTGGGTGGGTGGATGGATGGATGGATGGATGGATGGATGGATGGATGGATGGATGGATAGATAGATAGATAGATAGATAGATAGATAGATAGATAGATAGATAGATAGATAGATAGATAGATAAGGTAAGTCAAGGCAAGGCAAGGGAAGGCAAGATAAGATAAGATAAGCAGGCAGGCAGAAAAACAGATAAATGAGAGATAGATAATAGATACAAAGGTTGGAAGAATTTAACAAAGAAATTAACCTCTTGATTTTAAAGTCTTATATTTGAGCAATAGGCAAGCTATTAGCTTAAAAAGCTATGAGCTAGTGCCAGAGATGGTTGTGAGCCATGAAGTGGGTGCTGGGTACTGAACAAGGATCCTCTGCAAGAGCAACGAGTGCTCTTCACCACTGACCCCATCTCTCCAGACCCCAGAAATGGTTTTAGAGCATTTTTTAATAATAACTAATTCTCAATAAGCACTATAATATAAATACACCCTGAATTTTTTTTCTAGTGTCTGCCTTAAACCTTCAGTAAAAGAAACTAATAAATTTCCTAAGAACCCAAAAGACCCTTCAGGGACTCTCGTATGATCGGCTGATGCTCCCCACTGACCTCCTTTCTGCACTCATCTTCCTACACCGGGGTGGGGGCAGAGTTAACTCGTGAGTTACTGCAAAGGCCCGCCTAGCACCTTCCTCTCACAGCACCACAGCCCCGAACGAGTCTTTAACCTGCCAGAGTTCCTGGTTTGGCAGTATCTTTACAGTCCCCTCCGTGCAGAACCATATGCATGCTCCACACTCAAGTGACTTCTTCATGTTTCCTCAGGGAATTCCTACTTTATACAGAGCTATTTATAAGATGCAGGTTTTAAAATATGTCTTTGGTGTTCCTTATAAGGAACTCAATGAGTCATAAAGCAGTAGGCTGAGAAAAAAATAGCTAATTATAAATGAAAGGAAGTGGTTCATTCCTAAAACAAGCATTTCTTTTTCCTTTCCTTTTTCTTTTTATTTTTACTTTTGTTTGTTTGTTTTAAGACAGGGCCTCTCTATGTAGGCCTGGCTGGTTATCCCTGGAACTCACTATGTAAACCAGGCTGGCCTAGCCTCAAATTCACAGAAATCTACTGGTCTCTGCCTTAGAGTACAGGATTAAAGGTATGGGCTATCATTCCCACCCAAACATTTTATTTTTGATGTTTCTTTGTATTTATTTTTACATTTATTTTACTTTTAATTATGTATCTACGTGTGTGTGTGTGTGTGTGTGTGTGTGTGTTTGTGTGTGTGTGTGTGTGTGCATTCACATGCACACATGAGTGTAGGTGTCTGCAAAGGTTAGAGATGTTGCACCCTGCTAGGCCTGACTTACAAGTGGCTGTGTATTGCTTGATGTGGCTACTGGAAACTGAACTTAGGGCCTTTGAAAGAGCAACACAAGTTCTTAGCCACTGATCCATCTCTCCAACTACCTAACTCTCTCATTTTATTTTTATGATTTTTGTTGTTATTGTTGTTGTTGCTGCTGTTGTTTTAGTTTGGTTAGTTGGTTGGTAGGTTGGTAGGTTGGTTGGTTTTGCGACAGGTCTCATTGTGTAGCCCTGGCTACCATTATATAGCCTTGGCTGATCCAGAAATCACTGTGTAGAACAGACTGGCCTCCAACTCACAGAGATCTGCCTACTTCTGCCCTTCTTTCAATTCTGGGATTAAAGGTAGGCACCATTATGCCTGGGTATATTTCTGTTCCTTAAAATGTCACTCCTTGGAGATTTAATAGATTATTTCTATTGAACCTTAAAAATAAATAACATGGACCCAACATTCACTGGGTAGCTGAAAAAGAAACTACTCTTTAGAGCCTGATGGAGCAGGCACATGGGAGACTGGGACAAGGATCGTGAGTTCCTGATCAGTCCAAGCTATTTAGAGAGATCCTGTTTCAAAAGACTAAAAACTACAACAGAAAATGAGAGGGTACTGGGGAGATGGCTTGGATGGTAAAGGGCTTGTCGTGCAAATACAAGGGTCAGAGTTCTGGCTCCAGCACCCTTATAGAAAGCTGGATGTAATAGATCATTTGCAATCCCAGAACTGAGGTAGGGGCGGGCCACCTAAACTAACTAGATAGCCCCAGGTCCCAGAGAGGGCATCTGGACCAATAGATAACAAACAAACAAACAAGCAAACAAATGATAATGCATTTAGCTCCTAAGGACCCACACCTGAAGTTGACCTCTGGCCTCTACACATGTGCACACATGCACACACCAACACACACACACACACACACACACACACAAAACAAAAACAAAGACAGCTGTGGATGTCTCCAGGTCTTTGTGTGTGTGTGTGTGTGTGTGTGTGTGTGTACAGTTGTTTTGTCTGCACATAGTCTCTTCACCACATGCATCCCTAGAGCCTGAGGAGTCCAGAAGAGTGTTGGCTCTCCTAGAACTGGAGTTCCAGATCGTTGTGAAGTACCATGGAGGTGATTGAATGTGGGTCCTATGCAGGGCGACATGTAATCTAAATCTCAGTCTCAGTTGTCATTCTTAAGGCAACAGAAAAAAAAGCTGTTAAAATGTAAATGAAGTCCTTTCTTCTCTCTAGTTACTCCTATGCTAACTGAATTAAAAAGTAACACAAAAATTCTGCTTGGTGGTAGTGGTGTACACCTTTAATCCCAGCACTCACTTGGGAGACAGAAACATACTGATTCTGCTGAGTTCAAGTCCAGCCTGCTCTATGGAGGGAGTTCCAGGACAGCCAAAGCTACACAGAAAAATCCTGCCTCAAAAAAACTGACTAAATAAATAAATGAACAAACAAATAAGCAAACAAGCTTCCTATCTCCCTTACTCCCTTCACTTTTTACTGCAGAATTCACTACAGAATTCTTTTTATGGACGCACAATGCTTTAGATCAGTGGTTCTCAACCTATGGGTCATGACCCTTGGGGGGGGCAAACAACCTTTTTACAGGGGTCGCCTAAGACCAAGGTATTTACATTTTGATTCATGACAGTAGCAAAATTATAGTTATGAAGTAGCAACAAAAATAATTTTCTGGTTGGGAGTCACCACAGCATGAGGGTCTGTATTAAAGGGCTGAGCATTAGGAAGGTTGAGAATCACAGATCTAGACAGAGCTGGCCTCTTTAATTTTAGCCATAGCTCTTCTGGAGTATGATATCCTGGTATAGGCTGTTTTCTGAATCTCTGGTCCTGGTTCTTGGGTCTGTCTAAGGACAAAATGAAGTACAGTGGGCAGACCTTGGTCCGGGTATAGCTGAAGAGGCAAGGAGACAAATGTAGATGTTCAAGGAACATCCCAGACTTTACCCAAATGGGCTTCTGGAGCACGAGTGAACACACACACACACACACACACACACACACACACACACACACACACACACCCTAGACCCTTCTATGTTTTCCTAGCCAAGGCTATCCCCTTCTCCCATTGTTTTCACCCCTTTGCCACCGTGTCCTTGCATGCACCAAGTGACATAGCCAGGTGAGTTCACAACACATCCATGTGTTTTAGTCATACTTCCTTCTTGCTATTTGCTTCTTTGATGTCCCTATACTTCTGCTCCCAAACATCCGTGGACCTCAAATTTGACCTGAGGAACAACAACAGTAAAATCATATTGAATCTTGATACATATTATGGAGTTATGATCTCACAACTCAGGAGGGTGAGGCAGGAGAATCACTACCAGCATTACCTAGTGAGACCCCATAAGTATGATGTGGTACTCCATCCAAGAGATTGAGATTTTGCATTTTAATAAGACTTTCAGGCGATCTGTAGGCAGTTTGGAAAAGTGATGCACTTTTCTGCTACTTGAGTGCTACTTATTCCGTAGCACTCAACACAAAGTCACCAACTCTGAGAGTTTCATGAATCTCCTTACCCAACCTGTCCATTCACCTCCATTTAGGTGCCATTTCCCAACCTTCCAAGCTCCCAACCACCCAGTTGCTCATTCATCCATCAATGTATGAGCTCCACTGATCCCTCTACTAACTCTATTTACTTATCTATCCACCCCACATCTACCCATCCATCCATTCATCATCTATCCATCCATCCATTCAGCCATGCATCCATCAATCCACCCATCCATGCATGCATGCATCCATCCAACTCACATCCATCCATCCATCAATCCATGCATCCATGCATCCATCCATACATACATACATACATACATACATGCATCCATGCATGCATGCATGCATCCATCCATCCATCCATCCAATTCACATCCATCCATCCTTCTACCCATTTTTCTATCTACTCATTTCTCTATCATTCCACCCACCTATCCTTGAATGCATCAATACTCAATGAGCACACACTATGGCAGTACACCCTCCTTAATGATGGAAAGAAAAAGATGAGCTCTCCTTGTATACCCCTCCCTTCCCACAGTAACCAGCTTTATTAAAGAACTGACTAGGTTTAGACAATTACATCATGTAGCTAAGGGCTATTTCTTGAGTAGTCAGAAATAATTCATGTTGCCAGGAGCATGCAGGAAGACTATCCCATTCAGCCAATGAAGTAAGGAAGGCTAACCAGACACAGCGTCCATGCTTCTGCTATTCCTTCAAGTGTGTTTATACATCCTTCCTCCAGGAAGCTTGGTGTTCCAATACTGAGACTCCTATGCTGTGTTCTATCCCTCAGAAGTGAACATGCCAAAGAGCTAGGAAAACATTCCTGCCTGGCACAGTATGTGCAAAAGTCTCAAGGGAAAAACAAAATACAAACAAAAAAACATATCCTGAAACCAGACATGGTAGCAGACACCTATAATCCCAGTTTTTGGGAGGTAAAGGCAGGAGGATCAGGAGTCCAAGATTATAGTGAATTCTAGGCCAGTTTGGGATACATCAGACTCTGTTAAAAAAGAGAGAGAGACAGAGACAGAGAGAAACAGAGAAACCTATTTAGGGGCAAGAGAGATGGGTTAGCAGTTGAGAGCACTGGGTCCTCTAAGGACTGGGGTTGATTCCCAGCACCTATATGGCAGTAACAGTCTGGAAGTCCCAGAGAATCAGACACCCTCTACTAGCCTTCATGAGCACTGCATGTGTGTGGTATATGGACATATATGCAGGCAAAGCACACATACATATAAAATACTTTTCACTAAAAATTTTCAAAATGAATAACAAATAAAGCTTGGGGGATAAGGAGACGGTGCGCACCAGCATCACCCAGACCCAGGGCTGCTTTTTTATTGTTTACTCAGCCATACAGTTTCTCTGACTCTTACTCTGACATTCTCTCTAAAAGATGCGTTCTCAGCAAGGGCAATATCGCCCCCAAGGGGGCAGAAACTAGCTCTTGGAAGCTGAACAAAAACCATGTATAAATTATTTTTATGAAAACAGAGGTTAAACAGCTCTATCCCATACAACTGAGGTTCAGCAGAACTTGGCATTGAGACATCCCTCGAGGACAGCCCCGAGGAGGTCATCTAATGTTTTCTGGGCCCAGGGACAGCCACAAGTGTAAGAAACTCAATGGACCAAAAGAAAAAACATGGTGGCTCATGCCTGAAGGATTGCTGTGAATTCAAAGCTAGCCTGGGCTACAGAATTAATTAGACATTCCTGGGCTAAAGATTGAGACCTTGTCTCAGAAAAACAAAAACACAAGAGAAAGAAAGGGTGAGCTGGCACCCACAGCAAAAGCAGAGGTGGGGGTGCTTTGTCTTTCTTGGCCCTGCCCCGACTTTCCTGAGAAATAAAATAAGGGATTAGCCTCATCTCTGAGGCCCTTTTCAGTTCTGGCATCGTCTCTTTGGCACTAAGGGCGTCTCTAAGAGTACATACAGGAACCCACAGAGAGCCTTTGCTTCTGTGTTCAATCTCCACTCACCCTTCTGGTCTCGCTTTCTCTCTCTCTCTCTCTCTCTCTCTCTCTCTCTCTCTCTCTCTCTCTCTCTCTCTCTCTCTCTCTCTCTCTTTCTTTTTTCTTTTGTTGTCCTGGGGATTGAACCCAGGGTCTGGTGCTGAGTTACTCCAGCCCCCTCTTTAGTTTATCCATTTATGTGTGCATATGTGTCTGTCTGTCTGTCTGTCTCTCTCTCTCTCTCTCTCTCTCTGTGTGTGTGTGTGTGTGTGTGTGTGTGTGTGTGTGTGTGTGTGTGTGTTTCACAGGCTCTCACTAAGTTGCACAGGCTGGTCTTGCACTACAGAGTGAGTGCACCAGCCTCCTGAGTAGCTGGGATAACCTTTCTGCTCCACCAGCCCAGCTCCCCCACCAGCCTTCATCTGACCCTCCTCCTCCACCTCTGAGTGGTGGTGCCTGCTGACATAAGCTAGCCAAGACTTGAGTAGAATTGGTTATGCAGAGCCAGGGAGATGAAGCCATATGCTTCACGGTGGCAAGAAGACTGTATGAATAAACAGACTGCATTTCAAGTGCCCAACCCCTTCTTCTAAAGCTGATTCCACCATGTCCAGATCAGCAAAGAACTCACTAGATAGAGAGGGATTGGGTCTTTTTTTGGAGGAGGGGGAGAGGGGTTCCCACAAGCAAGCTTTGAGATGGGGAATGCAATGGCAGTCATATACATTTGGGAATCAGCCAAGTAAATCCTGGAAGGAGAAATCAGACTCGAACTAGGGAAGGAGGGACCACTCAAGCAAATTCTCCTGCAACTAGAGCTTGATTCTACTGGGGAACTCTGTAAACAGTGTAGCTATCCTACAGAAGAGGGAGGAACTGGGGAACTTAGCCATCTGAGGATGGTAGAAAACCACTCTCCAGAGGACGTTCACTCCAGCCTGCGGCACTAAAGGCACTGTGGCCTCTAGCATCCAGAGAGTGCCCCGAGGCCAAAAGACCTAGATGAGCAGCCCTCACCACCACAGGGAGAAAGGTGAGCAGTAAGGTAGAAAGAACACTCAGGCCTTTCCCTTCCCCCCTTCTCCATGCTCTAAATACCACGAGGCCCAACCAGAGCCGGCACTACCCCAATGGCTTATGCAGCTGTGGCTCACAGCTGAGGACAGGAAGCACAGCCGAGGCTAGCAAGAAGCCCTCAACTCTCCATCACCCCTGAAGTGGGGACCAAAGGCCAGGAACCAACTTCCCGTAAGGCTGTAGCCAAGCCACTTGCACCCTGCTGCTCACTGGCCGTATCTATGACAAGGTTCAATCAAGATAAGAGATGACCAAGTGGTTAGACTGTAGAGTGCTGTGAAAATAGAAGACAGCATCCTTGTACTGTCTACATTCCCCGAGCTCCTGACATGCTTTCGTCAGGTCACACAGCTGAGCTTGGGTGTTGTCCCATCTTTAGCCTTGTGCGTTCTTGTTGCCAGCATGCCTATGCAATCATTTGCCTTGACTCTGCTGGGTCTCTTGCAGCCACCAACTAGTCCTCCTCAGGACTCTGCTCCAGGGCTTCTCAGAAACTCTTTCTTGATCTCTCCCATGTCCAGTCAATAGAGCATCCTACCCCTGTGCACCCACACTTCCCCAGAGTTTGTTGCTAGTTGCTTTTTCTCCCCTTAATTAAAAAATTGTGTGTGTGTCTATGTGTGTCTCTCTGTCTCTCTGTCTGTCTGTCTGTCTCTCTCTCTCTCTCTCTCTCTCTCTCTCTCTCTCTCTCTCTCTCTGCGTGTGTGTGTGTGTCTGTGTGTGTAGAGGCCAGAGGGAAATTTTCAGGAGTCAGTTCTGATCTTTCTTCCTTTTGAAGCACGGTTTCTCTTGGTTTTTGCTGCATGGCATTTTGCAGGAGTCCTGACTTGCCAACTTCTGGTGAATTCTTCTTTCTCTGCCTTCCATCATTCAGTAGGAGTGTTGGTTACAAATTACTGCCACAATATCTCGTCCCTTATATGGGTTCTGGAGATCCGATTCAAATTATTAGATATGCATGACAGGGGAGATGGCTCAGTAGGGACCTGGTTTTTGTGTTCCTATGCACAGCATGCTCATAGGACTCAATGAAAACTTGGGTGAAGGATGGATAATAATGAATAAGAAGGTGTACCCTCAAAGCACAAGCCATTGGAGAACGGACAATGAGAAGATGCTAGGCTTGGAATGGGGCCACATTATCCTCATTACCATTGGAGAACCTTGTAGCAGTGATATTAAAAGATGTTTCTTAACTTGAGTATAACCTAATTTAGAGAATTTATTCACAAGACTAGGAATATATGCCTCAAAGTTGGAGGCAGATTCTGGACCATTGATATCTACAATTTCAATGTCTACCAATGTCCAAATTCAGGTGGGACTTGGAAGCCACTGCCGTGCACTTGGGCTCCCCTCCAGCTAAAGCTGCATCTCTGCTGACTGAGTGGCTCTTCCCTGGCCACCCAGTAACCACTGGTAGACCTAGAGTTTTCACTCTCAGCCAGGATTAACCAGGTGTGTTCATGCAGCCTTGGTGTTCTCTGGATGGCACCTTAATCACAGAATGTGGCAATCAGAAGAGGCCTTAGAACACCAGAATTTAGATCTTAAGACTTGAGGCTTATGATAGTTCCTTAAGCAACAGTCTTTTTTTTTTCAGTCTATCACATAGGAATATCCATATTTCACAGGGTTATTCTACATATATACAATAAAGCTAAGCATTCTCTCATTAGAGAATAAGCCTGTCTCCTGGGCATAAGAAGGCTAGACAACTTTTTATTTGTCTTCATTGTATGGATCAAAAAATTATGACCTAGAGAAAGTAAGCAAACCTCTAATCAATATCAAATCACTGATCTGAAAAACACATTTGTGTGTGTGTGCATATATATATATACACATACATATATACATATATAATTTATATAAATTATATATATAATTTCCTATAGTCCTGGAACTAACTATGTAGACCAGCCTGGCCTCTAACTCACAGAGACCAGCCTGCCTCTACCTCTGAGCATTGGTATTAAAGATCTATGCCACCACAACCTGGCTAATATATTTTCTAAAAATGTATTTGTTTTTATTTTTACATGTATGACTGCTTTGTCTGTGTACCATATGTGTGCTTGAGGTCCACAGTGGCCAGGGCAGAAGGGGCATCCATTCCCCAGGACTGGAGTGACATATGGCTGGGATCCACTGTGTGAGCAGATGAGAAACGAATTCTACAAGAGCAGCCAATGCTCTTAACCACAGAGCCATCTCTCCAGCCCTGAGCACTACACATTTGAAAACAGAATCTTTAACCACATTTCCTCAACTGCTAGGTCACCAAGCTGGGGTTAGGGTTTCAGTATGCATTGGAGGAAGAAGAGAAAAAGAGATAATCTAGCCCATAACAGTTTGTTTCCTTTAAATGTTAAATTTTGAAATTTTTATTTCTTCTGTGTGGAGGGGGCACAGGCAAGTATATGCCACAACCTGTACGGGAGCTCAGTGGGCAGGCGACAACCCTGTTCCCACCAGGTTGAGGTGGGGCCTCTCTTGGTTCTGCTGCTGCACTGTGTATTCCAAGCTGGCTAGCCGGAGAGCCTCGAACCCATTCTCCTGGGTTTGACTCCGATCTGACTGTAGGAGTGCTGTGATCGTAGATGAGAGCCACAACATTCACGGTCTGTAGGCGTTTGCTTAAGGCAGGTCACTATCACTGTCACTATATAGCCCAGGCTGGCCTCAAACTCACAGCAAACACATAGAGACCCACCCACCTCTGCCTCCTGGGTGCTGGGATTAAAGGCGTGTACCATCACGCCTTGGCATGCTCAATTCTAACAAGCGATTTAAAGCATTTTAGAAAGATTTAGAGAGGGCTTTTTAACTTCGGTTGGTTTGGCTTGGTTTGATTTGGTTCTTCGAGACAGAGCCTCACTCTCTAAACCCATCATATCGTTTTAAATGTGGGACAACAGGCATGAGCCTTTCCAGCTATCAAAGTATTGTAAATTCAACGATCCGATTGTGTTTTATGCTTTGTTAGTAAATTCTCTGTGCCAAGGAGCTGGTATTGCTAAGCACTAAAGAGGTTTGAGAGAAGGAGCGTCATGGAAGATCTCGCTGGCCTGCGTGATGCTGCCAGGTATCAAACAACGCTTCCGGGGTCATTCCCAACAGGACTGTGCCCTGAGCCTGTGAGGCAGTTCAGCAGATAAAGGCACCTGCCGACAGACCTGAGTCTCATTCCTGACACCCACTCAGTGGAAGAGGGACAAGTCTTGCAAATTGCACTGATCGCCACACCTGTGCAATGGCACGCAAACAGCGCGCGCGCACACACACACACACACACACAGTAAATTAACTCAAAATAAAAGGACTGTGACATAATAAGAAACACAGAAAGTCTCCTTCAGCTTTATGCCCCCTCCTGACCTCCACCACTTGACATCTAACATACGCTCCATCAACGTGGGCATTTGAATGGCCCTCTGGAGCTGTGCCACACCTGTAGTTTCTAAGCAGACATCTTAGTTGCTCTCTCACCCCAGGTACCACCATAGTCACTTATATTTGCCTGTGTCCGTGTGTGAAATGTCATGTGGCCTTCACACAGTACCACCCTTGCTGTGTAGATCCTTCACTGGAGTTTTCCTATTCTTCACACTGGACTCCTCACAGACTCCTCGAAGGGAAGAAAAAAAGCATTCCGCACACAGCACGGGTAGTCACAGTGCTGCCTCCAGTCGTGTCTCCCAGATGGACACACCCAGCTTGACTACTGCCCCGATGTGGCTCGCCCACAAAGAGGGCCATATAAAAACCCGCTGGCTTGTGGGGCTCGAGACTCCGCTCAGAGAGCAAGAGCTCTGGTGCTTTCCCAAGAACCCAGGTTTAGTTCTGGTACCTCACAGCTGCTGCAGTTTCAGCTCCAAGTGATCAGCACCCTCTTCTGGACTCCTCAGGGACCTTCACACGCACGACATTCTCACACAGACACAGACAAAGACACATAAATAAAATTGTTTAAGAAAAAAAAAAAGCCAGGAAGTGATGGTGCATGCCTATAATCCCAGCACTGGGGAGGTAGAGACAAGCGGATCTCTGAGTTTGAGGCCAACCTGGTCTACAGCCCAAGTTTCAGAACAGCCAAGACTACACAGAAGATCCCTGTCTCAAAAAAAAAAAAAACAAAACAAAACAAAACAAACAAACAACAATCTCCAAAAACAGCTTGGAGCTAGGTATGATGGGACATGGGACATACCTTTAATCCCAAAATTCCAGAGGCAGAGGCAAGGGGCTCTCTACAAAATCAAGACCAGTCTGATCTACAAAGTGAGTTCCAAGACAGCCAGACTATGTAGAGGGACTGTTCTAAAAACAACAACAAATAAACAAAACCCAGCTTCCAGCATGGCAAAAAACAATCAATCAATAAATAAAAATAAACTCAGGGCCTTTGGAAGCAAGTGTGGCATCTCCCCAGCTCCTCTTCCTTCCGCTCTCTGTCACTGACCAGGGCACTACCAGCTTCCAAGGTCAAGACTCAGGCTATATGAAAAAACTGACAAAAATGATATATCTTTGTGTGGCATTAATTAAATGAGGGATATATTTGATTATGAATATGTATTATAGTAACTTTATCTTTCAAAATATGTGACACTGACTTTTGTTTTTACAAGAAAAGCATGCTTGAGTTACATAATTGAAAAGAATTTTAACATATTATAAATACAGCACAAACACAGTGACATCGAAGTGGGCTCCGTAAGGCATGGTCCTGATACCTGGAGCCTTGGTGTGAAGAGATTTCCAAAATAACCAGGCACCCTGGAGCGCTGGCGGGGAGCAGCTGAGGCATTTCTCGGTACTCTGGCATGGTCTGGCACCCCCTAGGTTTCTACTGGTATGAGAAAACATCATGACCAAAAGCAACACAGAAAGGAAAGGCTTTATTTCATCTTACGACTATCAGGTCACACTCGATCACTGGGGAAGTCAGGGGAGGCCTGGAGGCAGGAACTGAAGCAGAGGCCACAGAAGAACACTGCTCATTGTCTTGCTCTGTTATGACTCTGTTACACAGTTTGCTTTCTTATAGCATCCAGAACCACCTGCCCCAAGGCAGCAGAGCACACCGTGTACGGGCCCCTCCCGCATCAATCGCAGGCTTGTCTCCAGGCCAATCTAATGAGAGACATCTTCTCAATCGAGGGTCCTGCTTCTGAGATAAGTCTAGCTTGTGTCAAACTGACATGATGAAAACAGCATGGACACTGCCTACTAGCAGCTGTCCTGTCCGCTTTAAAGAATCATGAAGATGACTGGGGCTCAGCAGGTCTGTCGAAAGCAGCAACAATGAAGAAGATCTGCTAATTTGACTGGCTCGTGTGCTTCCAACCCAGTTTGCAAACATCAAGTCAGGAGCGGACAGTAAACCCTGGGACTCTGCAGAATGGAACTCCACTTCCTCAGAAAGTAAGTGGGAAGATGTTTCTGGAAGTGGTAGGCAAGGCCAACCAGCTGACATCTGAGTTTGTAGGAAAGGGAAAGATATGGAGTTGTATTCTTAGACACGCCCCTCACCCCAATCATGCAGCCCAGTCGTCCAGCGGTGGGCAGCACAGTTAACCAGTTTCTAATGAGCATCTGCAGGGGCCAAGGTTGCCATTGCGTGAGTTAGAATCAAACGCACTGCGAGTTAGGCAGCCCATGGTCTCCATCCCCAGTCCTTAGTTCAGCTTTGGAGCTGAGGCCATCATGCCCTTGAGCATTGTCTAGCCTGACAGGGAGACTAGGGTCTGCCTGGCTGTGCCCAGCACAGAGATTAATGTTAAGAAAAAATATTTTTTAATGAAATAAAATGAAAAGTGTAATAGTAGGTCATTTAAGGATTTCTCAGGTCTACATCACAGCATTCCTATACAGTCTAGATTTTGTCTCATTATATTTTACAAACATTAGTCCAACAATCGCTTTATACTCCTAACTCCTGTTTGCAGACCCTACTGATAGCTTTGTACTTGCATGTGTATTATATGCATATACAAACACACATAATTTTTATCTTGGTAAACCGTACACACACACACACACACACACACACACACTTCAGATATCCATATAACATTGAAGAATCTGCTCCTTTAACTCTCACATTCTGAGTACTTACTCCGTATAAGTATATTGTTCATACCACCAACAAAGTCTGGTGTAATTAGGGATAGAGAGAGGAAAACGGAGCAGTAAAATATACTGTATAATATGTACATGCATATATCTAACTGTTAAAGTTTACTTATCTGCTTACTTAATTGGTATGAATGTGCACAAGTGTGCACTTGGTCATGTGAAGGTCGGAGGGCAGCTTTTAGGAGAGTTGGGTTTTTGGGTTTTTGTTTTTTGTTTTTTAAAAACAAGATCTCACTATTTAACTCTGGCCAATTGGAACTCACTGTGTAGACCAGGCTGTTCTTAAATTCACAGAGACCCACCTGCCTCTTCCTCCTCAGTGCTGGGATTAAAGGCGTGTATCACTAGGCCCAGCTAGGAGTTGGTTCTTGCTTTCCACCTTACTAAGCCAGGGTCTCTCACTCTTCCTGCTGCATGACATACTTCTGGCCTCCAATCTTCAGTCATTTTGCCATAAGAGGACTGGGATTACAGACACATCCCACCAAACCCAGCTTTATCATGAGTTCCAGGGATCCAACTCAGGTGAATCATTCAGCCGCATGGCTAGCTTCTTTACCCTGAGTCACCGGCCCAGCCCCTATACTTTTAAATCTATAAGCATTTATAGGACAACTCTAATGGGTTTCCAATATTCTCATTTTTCTGTTTTCTTTAGTGGGCTGAACACTCCTCTTACAATCTTGTTTATTATTTTTCTTTTCAGAGTTTTGATAGAAACAACAAAGTTAAATCTGAATGCATACCCAACTGGACTTGGGGAATTCTAGTACAGTCTAAACTGAGAGTTTGAATTAATGAGTCTCTGAAAACCAGAGTTGTCCAGATTGTCATTAGTATTCTAGCTTCTGGTGTTTTGTCAGTTTGGGCCCTGAAAAAGACTGGAGACCAGCAGATTTAATAATGGCAGTAGCAACTGAGTTCAGAAATAACAAAGACTGAAGCTATGTCTGCAGGAAAGCCCATACATGTACAATTTCATACATATCACTACCAAATTACAGTCAGCAACTGCAACAGGAGAGCCAAAACAGCAGAGGAGCCCACATTCTGTATCTCTGTGGCTGGATTCCTTCTGTAAGAAACTCTGAAAGGCTGGCTGAATTCCACTTTGGGGTAAACAGAGCAAGAGGGAATTTGGGGAATTGCTTATAAAAGGGCTTAAATGGTACCCAATTTTAACTAGCCTCCTCCCATTAACTGTGTGTGTGTGTGTGTGTGTGTGTGTGTGTGTGTGTGTGTGTATGTATGTGTATATGTGCATATGTATGTATCTGTGTCTTTATATATGTATGGGTGTGTGAGTGTGTATGTATGTATGTTTGTGTGTTTGTGTGTGTATGTATGTGTATATGATTTTTCTTTGTGGTGATGGAGATTATACCTAGGGTCTTAACATATTCTCAGCAAGTTTTCTTTTACTAAACCATATCCCTAGCCACACATGAGAGAGCTAGACAGACAGACAGACAGACAGACAGACAGACACACACACATACACACAAAGATAGATAGATAGATAGATAGATAGATAGATAGATAGATAGATAGATAGATAGATAGATAGATAGATGATAGATAGATAGATGATAGATAGATATAGACAGACAGACAGACAGACAGACAGACAGACAGACAGAGAAGAGAGAACACACATTAAAAAAAAATAATGTCAGGAGCCAGGTCTGATGGTGTGTTTACCTCTTTTATCCTAACACTTGGAAGGCAGAGGCAGGCAGATCCCTGTGAGTTCAAGAAAGGCTTGGTCTACATAAAAATTTCCAAGACATTGAGGCCTACATACAGAGACCCTGCCTTAAACTAGACACCCACCCCACCAACAAAAAACCATGATACATCAGCAGGGTGGCTCAGTGGATAAGGTGCTCACCGCCCAGCTTGATAAAGATCCTGGGATCCCAGTGTAAAGATGGAAGGAAAGAATCAGCTCTGCAAATTGTCTTCTGACCTCCACTGGTTCACTGTGACATGTGTGTACCCGTGTGTATAATTATAATAACATTTTGAATAAATTATTTTGAATGACAAATAAAGGCAGACAACTAGTGTTTACTGAGTACTCACCACATACCATAATAATTCTGCACCCCATATTTATTGTCTAAAATTCAGAAATTTCTGGGGTTGGAGAGATAGCTCAGGGGTTAACACCATTGGCTAGCTCCTCCAAAGTATCTGGGTTTGGTTCCCAGCACCCACATGGCAGCTGACAGCCATCTGTAACTCTAGTTTAAGGGATTCATTGCTCTCTTCAGATTCGTGAAGACCCTCCAAACCTGTGGTGAACAGAACATGCAAGAAAACACCCATATATACAAAAATACCCAAATTATTATAAATAATAATAACAAAATTCCAGCATTTCAACCTGTGGTCTGCAGACCACATTAGTCCCAGGAGAGCTATGAATACAGCAGTCTAATATATTTGTAGATGTCAACATCATGTCACAAGGTTAAACACCCGTAGAATCATTGGGATAATCCTTTCAGTAATATTTCACTTTAGAAAAAGAATCAAATGAAACATTATTTTTTAATTAGATCACGTGGGCCAGTCAGTTGGCTCAGTGTGGAGAAACCCTGCTAATTAAGTCAAAGTCTACTATCATCCAGATAGCCTTCTGAACTTGGTACAAAACGGGGACTCCGCTTACCAGAAGGGCTTCTACTTCTCTGACCTTGTCTGGGGAGCTTAAAACCCTCTACCTTCAGAATGCCATGTAGCCTTGGCTAGATTACAGGTTCAGCTTCCTTTCTCCCAGTAGGAATCCAACTTCAGCACCTGAGATTCCTGGAGTCCTTCCCCATGCTAATGAGGCATCTCAGTACCTTAGTCTTCAGCCAATGACCTTTTCCCACCCTGAATATTTCTACCTCCTCCCCCAAAATTATATAACCCTTTATTTACCCTGTAAAGTTGATCTGTTTCCCAGAAGTTGATCCTGGGATGTGTCATCATTTCCATTCATACTGATCAGCCATCTGAAATTCTGTTCATCGATTCTGCTCCCTTTGTCCTCATGGCCCGGTGGCCAATGACCCTGGGGAGAAGGGAGACCCACAGTTCAGGAGGTAAAAAGGTACTTGCACCAAGCCTAATGACCTGGGTCCACGTGACGGAAGTAGAGAACCAGTTTCCAAAAGTTGTCCTCTAGTCTGCAAATGAACATCATGGTATACGAATACACACACACACACACACACACACACACACACACTAAATACATGCACAACTTTTTATGCATATAATGTGCCACAAGTGTCTTTCAGACTTTTGTTGTTTGTTCATTGTCTTTTGAGACAGTCTCATGTAGCCTAGTCTCACCATAGACTCACAGAATAGCATATGGTGACTTTAACTCCTGAGTCTCTACTTCTACCTTCCAAGATCTAGGATTATAGGCATGGACAACACATACAGTTGTCCAAAAAAATTTTAACAGTGCAGAACAGAGAATAAGAACCAAGTACTGCAAGACTTTATAACATTTGCATGCCAACACTTAGGAAATTTGACATAAGGTAGTATGAACTACCACAGGAAATCAAGCCTAAAGAAGAAATGAAACCTTGATTTTTAGGTGTTATACAGCTCTTAGGTTTAAATTGCTTGTTTTACAGAAATCACACATTCAGGATACTGGATAGCTTTTCTTTCATATATGAGGAGTATTGTGATTTGATGAGCCATGAATCTGGCTACTACTGCCATTAGAGCCCTAAATCCTCGTGACAGTGCATCACAAAGGAGCAGACAACTTTCCCCACAGACAGGGCTTTGTCATTAGTCACTACATGCCTGAGCGACAGTCTTGGCAAAATGTAAATCAAAGGAAGAAGCAATGATAAAACCAAGTTCTCACCTGCAGAGTTACTTTGGAAAAGCCAAGCCACACATCCCAAATTATAAAAGAGCACAGTTTCTGAGAGTGAGGGCACAATGTGACCAAGTGGTTAAAGTGATGGACAGTCTCTAGGGTACTCATGATGTCTACATACTCAGCATGCAAATCTAGGATTCTAGGGCACTATAAAAAAAAATCAATCCACTCACAGACATGCACGCACATACTTTAAAAATAATAAAAATCCTTTAAGAGCTATACAGGTTGGAGCTGGAATGATAGTTTACCAAGTCAGTCTTTGCTGTGCAATCATGAGAACCTTAGTTCAGATCATCAAAGCTACATAAAAATTGGTACGGCAGCACCCACCAGTAACCTCAGTGCTTTATGCAGTGGAAACAGGAGGATTGCTATGGCTTGCTGGCAGCCAGCCTAGCTCCATGGTGTATGAGAAATCCTGTCTCAGAGGGATAGCACCAAGACATAGAGCAAGATACCTGACTTCTAGCCTCCTTACATGTTCATGTATACACATGTGCTGATATTTCACACACATATACACATGTACACACATACACAGATTTATGAAGTATTTCTTTTCTTAAAGATTTATTTATTTTATGTATGTGAGTATGCTGTAGCTATACAGATGGTTGTGAGCCATCATGTGGTTGCTGGGAATTGAACTCAGAACCTCTGCTCACTTTGGCCCTGCCCACTCCAGCCCAAAGATTTATTTATTATTATATGTAAGTACACTGTAGCTATCTTCAGACACAACAGAAGAGGGCGTCAGATCTCATTACAGATGGTTGTGAGCCACCATGTGGTTACTGGGATTTGAACTCAGGACCTCTGGAAGAGCAGTCAGTGCTCTTGACCACTTAGCCATCTCTCTAGCCCAAAGTATTTCATTGACTATAGTATAACTGTAGGAATAGATGGTAAGGAGGAGACTCACTGGACAAGCAAGGGCAGATGCACTCACGGTTTTGAGATAGGGCATCACCACGTAATTCTGGCTGCATGGTAACTTGCTATGTAGACAAAGCTGGTCCCAAACTCATGAGATCCACCTGCCTCTTCCTCCAGAGTGTTGGAATTAAAAGCATGTGCCATAGGAATCTTTTTAAAAATAGTTTTGATCAATCGATATATAAATTAACTATGTGTGTCTTGTTCCGTGTGTGTGTGTGTGTGTGTGTGTGTGTGTGTGTGTGTGTGTGTGTGTGCACCACTGCATGCACCTGAAGTTCAGAAAACAACTTTTAAGAGTCATTTTTCTTCTACCATGAGGGCCCCCAGGATCAATCTCTGGTTGTCAGGTGTGCCTACACATGCCTTTATCCACTCAGTCATCTCACAGGCAAATCACTCATAAACATAAAAACAAATCTTTAAAATAGAAACCTCATTTTTTTTTTTGTTTAACTGTTGCTTCCTGCTTTGAGATGAGACTGTCACACTCTGTAGATTTGGCTGGCCTGGTAGACCAGGCTGTCTATACCAATTTGGGCTTTGTCTACTCTAACTCATGACTAATTTTATAGCTTATCTTTCAAAAAATATTCTTATTTTTTAATTTCCAGGAGACAAATGTTCATAGGCAGTTGTGGGGCACATGCTTATAATGCCACCACTCGGGAGGTGGGAGCAGGAGCTACAGTAAGCTCGAGGCTAGACTGGGTTATGTGAGACTGGCTCAAAGACAGCTGAATAGGGAGCTAGAGAAATGGCACAGTGGGTGAGCTAATGTACTGCTCTTGCAGAAGATCTGAGTTCGGATCCCAGCAACCACACTGGGCAGTTTACAACTGCCTGTAACTCTAACTCCAGAGGATTCAGACGCCTCTGACCTCCATGAACACTGGAAGTCATAGGCACATGTGCATGCACACAAGTGTGTGTGCTCTCTCTCTCTCTCTCTCTCTCACACACACACACACACACACACACACAAACACAATAAAATAATCATACATTTTTATTAGATATTTTCTTTATTTACATTTCAAGTGTTATCCCCTTTCCCAGTTTCCTCTCCCAAAATCCCCTATCCTATCCCCCTCCCCCTGCTTCTATGGGGGTGTTCCCCCAACCACCCACCTACTCCCGCTTCCCTGCCCTGGCATTCCCCTACACTGGGGCATTGAGCCTTCAAAGGACCAAGGGCCTCTCCTCTCATTGATGTCCAACAAGGCCATCCTCTGCTACATATGCAACTGGAGCCATGGGTCCCTCCATGTGTACTCTTTGGTTGGTGGTTTAGTCCCTGGGAGCTCTGGGGGGTCTGATTGGTTGATATTGTTGTTCCTCCTATGGGGCTACAAACCCCTTCAGCTCCTTCAGATCTTTCTCTAGCTCCTCCATTGGGAAACCCATGCTTAGTCCAATGGTTGGATCCGCCTCAGTATTTGTTGGGCTCTGGCAGAGCCTCTCAGGAGACAGCTATATCTGGCTCCTGTCAGCAAGCACTTGTTGGCATCCACAATGGTGTCTGGGTTTGGTAACTGTATATAGGATGGATAACCAGGTGGGGCAGTCTCTGGATGGCCTTTCCTTCAGTCTCTGCTCCACACTTTATCTCTGTATCTCCTCCCATGGGTATTTTGTTCCCTCTTCTAAGAAGGAATGAAGTACCCACACTTTGGTCTTCCCTCTTCTTAAGCTTCATGTGGTCTATGAATTGTATCTTGGGTATTCTGAGCTTTTGGGCTAATTCCACTTATCTGTGAGTACATACCATGTGTGTTCTTTTGTGACTGGGTTACCTCACTCAGGATATCTTCTAGTTCCATCCTTTTACCTAAAAATTTCATAAATTCATTGTTTTTAATAGCTGAGTAGTACTCCATTGTGTAAATGAACCACATTTTCTGTATCCATTCCTCTGTTGAGGGACATCTGCATTCTTTCCAGCTTCTGGCTATTATAAATAAGGCTGCTATGAACATAGTGGAGCATGTGTCCTTATTACATGTTGGAGCATCTTCTGGGTATATGCCCAGGAATGTTATAGCTGGGTCCTCCAGTAATACTATGTCCAATTTTCTGATGTACTGCCAAACTGATTTCCAGAGTGGTTTTACCAGCTTGCAATCCCACCAGCAGTGGAGGAGTGTTCCTCTTTCACCACATCCTTGCCTGCATCTGCTGTCACCTGAGTTTTTTGATCTTAGCCATTCTGACTGATGTCAGGTGGAATCTCAGGGTTGTTTTGATTTGCATTTCCCTGATGACTAAGGATGTTGAACATTTCTTCTGGTGCTTCTCAGCCATTCGGTATTCCTCAGTTGAGAACTCTTTGTTTAGCTCTGTACCCCATTTTTTAATAGGATTATTTGTTTCTCTGGAGTCTAACTTCTTGAGTTCTTTGTATATATTGGATATTAGCCCTCTATCATATGTGGGGTTGGTAAAGATGTTTTCCCAATCTGTTGGTTGCCTTTTTGTCCTATTGACAGTATCCTTTGCCTTACAGAAACTTTGCAATTTTATGAGGTCCCATTTGTCAATTCTTGATCTTAGAGGATAAGCCATTGGTGTTCTGTTCAGGAAAATTTCCCCTGTGCCCATGTGCTAAATTCCCCAATAAAAAGATATAGACTAATAAACTGGATACATAAACAGGACCCAACATTTTGCTGCATACAGGAAATGCACCTCAGTGACAAAGACAGAAACTAATGCCAGAGTAAAAGGCTGGGAAAAAACTTCTAAGCAAATGGTCCCAAGAAACAAGCTGGAGTAGCCATTCTAATATTGAATAAAATTGACTTTTAACCCAAAGTTATCAAAAAAGATAAGGAAGGACGCTTCATAATCATCATCTACCAAGATGAACTCTCAATTCTGAACACCTGTGCTCCAAATGCAAGGGAACCCACATTCATAAAAGAAACTTTACTAAAACTCAAAGCACACATCACATCCCACACAATAATAGTGGGAGACTTCAACACCCCACTGTCATCAATGGACAGACAGATCATGGAAACAGAAACTAAACAGAGACACAGTGAAACTAGCAGAAGTTCTGAACCAAATGAATTTTACAGATATCTACAGAACATTTCATCCTCAAACAAAAGACTATACCTTCTTCGCAGCACCTCATGGTACTTTCTCCAAAATTGGCCATAAATTTTAAAAACCCAAACAAGTAAACAGACAACAACAAAGACAACTACAACCATAGTAGGATGTTTGGTCCACAGTTGTTACAAAGGTTAAGGCAAATCACAGAGGTGAAGAGGAAAGAATCCTACGTGTACGAGAGTGCCTGAGTGTGCTATCCTGTGGCATGTTCCTCCCTGGACTAGAGCATTGCCAACCGCCCTATCTGGAAATCAATGCATAGCTGGAGATGCTGGCAGAACACTCCAGTTTTTAAAGGACATCCTACTCCACTCATAGAAGCACTAGATGTTTGCAGTGATAGTGCCTCGCCATAGAGAGATGCTGACTGATATGACATGAGCAAAGAATTTAAATGTTACTGTGAGTTAAAACTTTTTGAAAGCTAATGTCAGGGACTGGAGAGACAGTTCCACGATTAAGATCATTTGTTCTTGCTGAGGACCAGGGTTCGAGTCCCAGTACCTACAGAGTTGCTCACAATTGTCTATAACTTTAATTTTAACATCCTCTTCTGATCTCTGAGGGCATGCAGTACGCAATTATATATGCAAGCAAAACACTCATACATAAAATAAATCTTAAAAAATCATGACTAAGGTCAGGCCAGTGAGATTGTTCAGTGAGGTCAGGCCAGTGAGACGGCTCAGTGGATGCCAAGCCTGACAACCTGGGTTCAATCCTCAGGACCCACACAATGGAAGGAGAAACCTGCCTGCCAAAAGTTGGCTTCTCACTCCCACATACATGTTTTGGACTGAATGTGTATAAGTGCAAACACACACAGTAAATAAAATGTAATGAAAAATTTAAAAGCTAATGTGGGCCTCGAGAGAGGGCTTAGCGGTTAAGGGCACATTATGCTCTTCCAGTGGCTTGGTTTCCAGCACCTACCCAGCTAGCTGTGCTTAACTGTCTGTAACTGCAGTTTTAGGATCAGACACCCTCTTTCAGCCTCTGTGGGTGCCAGGCATATATACACATACATGCAGGAAAAATATTTATACATAGAAAATAAACGTAAACAGTTCTTTAAAAAAGAAGCTAATAGAATTCAGCATTAATCTCAAAGCGGCCAGTTTGCCCACCTGTCTGTCCTTCCTCGAAGTCACGGAGAGAGCCAGTCTGATCCAGAACGCCAAGTTGGCCGAGCGCTATGAGGACATGGCCGCTTTCATGAAGAGTGCTGTCCTACGAGGAGTGGAACTGTTCTCCGTGGCCTCTAAGAATGTGGTGGGAGGCCAGAGAGTGGCCTGGAGGGTCCTGTCCAGCATCAAGCATAAGAGCAATGAGGAGGGGTCTGAAGAGAAGGACCTGGAGGTGAAAGTACCGGGAGAAGGTAGAGACCGAGCTCAGAGGTGTGCGATACAGTGTTAGGCTGGCTGGACTCCCATCTCATCAAAGAGGCTGGAGAGGCAGAAAGCCACGTCTTCTGCCTGAAGACGAAGGGTGACTACTACGGCTACCTAGCCAAAGCGGGCACTAGTGATGACAAGAAGCGCATCATTGATTCTGCCCTGTCAGCCTTCCAGGAGACCATGGACATCAGCAAGAAGGAGATGCCACCCACCAACCCCAGACGCCTGGCCCTGGCCCTGAACTTTTCTGTCTTCCACTATGAGATAGCCAACAGCCCCAAGGAGGTCAACTCACTGGCCAAGACCACCTTCGACAAGGCCATGGCCAATCTGCACACCCTTAGCGAGGACTCCTATAAGGACAGCACCCTCATCATTGCTGCTGCTGAGAGACAACCTGATGCTGTGGACAGCCGACAATGCCGGGGAAGAGGGTGGGTGGTGAGGTTCTGGAGGCGCCCCAGAGCTGAAGCAGCCTCCAACCTCCCTGTCCTGCCTTACCCCCCAGGCCCTAGCCTGCAGAGAGGACTAAAACGGAGTGGGACTCTGCCCTTCCCAAATCCCAAATGTTCTGCCACACCTTGTAAGGGGTACAGCCAAGCTGAGGCACCAGGGCTGGGTGGGAATCTCACTCTTCATGTAGCTGTCTGGTGGGTATTTCAGCCCACCCTTGCTCTCTGCACCTCTACTTCCTCCCACCACTCCTGAACCTGTCCTCCCCCTGGGCCTCCCTTGGGCACCTAGGAATCCAGGAGGTTTCCCACCCCTGTGGCTGAGAACTGGACTGTGGCAAGGGGCTGGGCGTGTGTGTGTGTGAATGAGAGGGAACATACACACACATAAAAGAAGCTAATATAATTTTCAGACAACATAATAATATATGAAAGACATTACAAATATGAATAAAGGGCTGGGTGTAGCTAAGTGACAATACACTTGATTATTATGTACAAGGTACTGAGTTTAATCCCAATACACCCTCTCACACACAGGAAACTCCAAACTACCAAAATGAATGTGTTAGAACTAATAAGTATGTTTAATGAAATTGCAAGATAGCAAATTAATACATAAAACCCCCATCTTCAGAGAAAGTGTGACTCCAAGTACAAACCATTATGCCCAACTTATTTGGCATATTTAAAAAACTTAAACATACACTGAACTTAACAATTCAACTTCTGGATACCTCTCTGAGATTAAAAAACAAACTATGTCCACAAAAAGGCTTGCATTAAAATACTTGCGGTAGTTTTACTCATTGTGACCCACAAATGAGAAGGGATCTCCACCAACTGTCAAGTTGGTAAAATAGTATATAGCACCGAGTAGTATATCATCACAATACAGCCTTGTAGGGAATGGAAAGAATTAGGGCCTAGCTGTGTGGCAACTAGGGCACGTGTCACAAAGCCTGGGGATCAGAGTTCAACCCCTGGAACCCACATGGTGGAGGAGAGAGCTGACCCTGTGGATTGTCCTTTGATCTTCACATGCACACCATGACAGGCACACACATAGCACACACACACACACACACACACACACACAAAACTAAATGTCAAAATAAAAGGGAAAAAATCAGACACAAAAGACCATGCACTTTATGAATCCATTTCTATAACAATTATAAATTCTGGGTAGGATGGGCTGACCCTGTAGACACAGTCAGCTCAGGGGTTTCCTATGGCTGGGTTGGGGGCAAAGATGGAAACAGAAAAGCAAGAGGGAGTCTTTCTGTCATTGAAATGTTATAAAACTGAATTGTAGTGGTGGTTATATAGTCAGATAGTTGCTAAAATTCAAGGTTACAGTTAAAACAGGTAGGCAGTTATGGTCTCTAAGTTAAACTTCAGCCTGGCATATGGCTCAGTGGTAGAGAGTATGCTTAGCAGGTGCAAGGCCCTGGGTTCCATCTCCAACAAAGATGTCTGAAACAAAACAGCTCTTGTGTCTGTGAAGTATCTATCTCTGCCCACACCTTCTGCAAAAGCTCTTCTCTCACACTCTTGGGAAACCCCAGAGGAGAGCCAGATGGGTGGGCGAGCAAGAAGCTCTAACGGGGGTGGGGATCTTATTATCTCATCAGAGAAAATATGGGTAGGAACCCATTCAGAAAACCACCTATAAAGTGGTGAAGTCCTTAAATGTATGACACAGGCATTCTTAACCCTCTTTCCTCCTCCTCTTCCTCTTCTTCTCCTCCCTCCACCTTCCCCATCTCTTTCAGTCCCTTCCTCTTACCCTTTTTCCCTTCATCTCATATAATCTAGGCTGGCCTCAAACTCATTATGTATCATCCAAGGATGACCTTGAACTTCTCACCTCCCTGTCCCTATCTCCTGAGTGCTGGGATTACAGGCTTGTACTACCACACTCAGTTTATGAAGTGCTGGAGATGGGACTCAGACCCTCATCATATGTGCTAGGCAGTTACTCCATCCACTGAGCTACATTCCCATGACATTCATCACTCTCTTATCAAGTATTCTGTGGGTTTTACTATGGTAAATGTGGCAGCTATGAAACAATGAACACTACTAGGACCTTGTCTTTGGAGCTTCTATTTTTTAAAGATGTATTTATTTGTATGTGCATTTATGTTTTACCTACATGTATGTTTATGTGAGGGTGCCAGATCCTCCGGAACTGGAATTACAGACAGTTGTGAGCTGCCATGTGGATGCTGGGAATCAAACCCGGGTCCTCTGGTCTTAACTGCTGAGCAATCTTTCCATCTCTCCAGCTCTGGAGCTTCTATTCTTTTTTTTTTTTAAAGATTTACTTATTTACTTTATGTAAGTACACTGTAGCTGTCTTCAGACACACCAGAAGAGGGTGTCAGATCTCATTACAGATGGTTGTGAGCCACCATATGGTTGCTGGGAATTGAACTCAGGACCTGTGGAAGAGAAGAGCAGTCAGTGCTCTTAACCGCTGAGCCATCTCTCCAGCCCTGGAGCTTCTATTCTTGAAGTATGAAGCCAGCTACAGATGGATGGCTAAATGGAATGATGGATCAATGGAGGAATGAATAGTTGAATTAGTGGCTGGATTGATGGATAGAGAAACATGAGGATAGGTGGGTGGGTGAACAGACAGACAGACAGACAGACAGACAGACAGACGATGAACAGATGGATAGATGATGGATGGATGGATAGATGATGTACAGATGGATAGATGGATTAGAGAAGTAAGACAGAGTACTAAGAAATTAAATTCTCTGTAGAGTTGAAAGAGTGACCCCCCACACACACACACACACGGACACACGGACACAGACACCAACATAGTCACACACCCAGGGACACACACACACTTCAGGGCTACATAAAGAAACTTTGTTTCAAAACAAGACAAAACAAGAGAGTGACCGCAATGAATGACTAAACCACAAGAGGGAGCCAGTCATGCAGCGACCAGAGGGTGGAGCTTTTTAGATTTTTTTTATTTATTTTTTTTAAACTGTCCTGAGCCCTTGAAATCCTCCTCCATTCATTCCCTCTTCACAACACTTAGATTTTCAGGAACAATAGAACTCTGTTAACCATTTTTATTGTGTCAGGCTTGTTGACAAAATTATAAGACCACTTATCCAGCTCTCCATTTTACTATTCCTACACCTTTTACAGCTGGTGGTAGCTAGCAAACACACACATATAAGCACATGCACACACACATACATACACATACACACACAAATACATGCACGCACACACACACACACACACACACACACACACACACCTTTAACCATGCCATACCTGTACTGTTTCCCAGCTAACACACTGCATTTCTCAGATCTCTTCACTTTCTTACACGTACAGTGAGTTACACTTCTCTCTTCTCCACATCCACTCTTCGACTGCTTACACCACTTTCCTCATCGAAAACAAAAGGAAAGACCTTCTGCTGTAAGTCTGTACTCCCAGTGTTCTCGAAGTGGAACTAGAAGGACCTTGTACAGACAGACACTGAGACTCAGTCTTTCCATGTCTAGTTTTCATATGTGTTCGCTCACTTCAGTCCTGTCCCAGAACACTAGAAATCTTAGTCCCCAGCCACCACGAAAACTCAAAACTCCAAACCGGCAAACCCTGCCTCTCTGTCCCCAAGGTAGATCATGTCCCTCAGTGCAATGACACTGCTGTCACTCCAGCCACTTAAACAAACAAGTGTCGCCTCTGGCTCTCCTCCCCACACTGATTACCATCTGATGTCCCTGTAACCGGTCCAGCCAATCAGGTGTCTGAGTTGCTTCTTCTAATTTCTCTTCTGTTCTCTCTGGAGTTCTTCTCTCACTTGACCTTGTGACTTGGTAGCTTGAATAAGGAGACCTGGTGTCAAAAAAAAAAAAAAATCCATTCAGTTGATCATGTGACACCATTGGCAGAAACTGGTCGTTTAACCACCCCCTCCTTACCAACAAAGCAAAACCTTCCAGTCAAGAAACAGTAATGAAGCAATTTGAAGTTAGGAAACAGGTGTCAGAGGGCCGGAATGAGAGCAACTCTACCTATATTATAAGAATGAGAGCTGGGCAGTGGTGGTGCACGGCTTTAATCCCAGCACTTGGGAGGCAGAGGCAGGCAGATTTCTGAGTTCGAGGCCAACCTGGTCTACAGAGTAAGTTCCAGGACAGCCAGGGCTACACAGAGAAACCCTGTCTCGAAAAAACCAAAAACAAAACAAAAAACCAAAGAGTCGGAGGAAGAGACATTGCCAAACAAAATCTACATATTTCAAGATCATTGCCTATGTGTGGTCATTTAAATATATTTATAAAATTGTATTTATATTTACTTATCTGTGAGTATATGTTATATGGCAATATTCATTTAGGTGTGTGCACATGTATGTGCATGCCTTTATAGGCCAGAGGTTGACACGGGGTCTCTTCCCTGGTTATTGTTACTCTTTGAGGCAATGTTTCTCACTGAACCTGAAGCTCATGCTCTCTCTCTCTCTCTCTCTCTCTCACACACACACACACACACACACACACACACAGCACCCATGCTCAAGGTCACAATCTCACATTCATACCTGTACATTTGGCATTTTACATGGGTGCCGGGGATGTGAACTTAGGTCTTCCTGGTGGTTTTTTTTTTTTTGTTTTTTTTTTTTTTGAGGCAAATCTCAGCCATCTCCTCAGTCCTGCTTGTGGTCATTTTGTAGCTATTCTGTTTCATAAATACCCTAGCCTGGAATTACATAGACTAACCTCCAAGAGCCTTTGAAAGCCTGGTCACAGCTCTTGTCGTCTTCCATGGGGACGATGGGGGCTCAGGGAAGTGAGGTAACACTAGCTCCACCCACAGGCAAGGTGCACGCTATTAGAGAGAACACATGAGGCAAATGTTTGACCACTGTGCCATTCGGGTTACTCGAGGACATCTCGCTGGACAGTGCAGACCAGTGATTAGAAAAGCTCACACCACAGCCTGTTAGTGGATTGTGATGTTATTTTGGTGGGTTGATCAATTTATGCATATGCTATATGCATGCCTGTGCACATGCATGTACACCTATGTGTGCACACATGGAGGCCAGAGAGGGTCTGGGTTTCCTTTATCACTTTCTACTTTAGCTCCTTGAGAGTCTCTCCATGAGCCTGCAGCTAAACTTTCTTATACTTCGTATATTTGTTGATTTGAAATCGGCAAAACCTCAGAAGCTACACACGTGTCTTAGTATGCTTTCTGCTGCTGTGATAAGGACCACCACCAAAAGCAATCTGGGGAGGAAAGAGCTTATTTGACTTACATATCCTCAGCCACAGTCCACTGAGGGGAAACCTAGAGGCAGGAGCTGATGTAGAGGCCATGGAAGAATGATGTTTACTGGCTTGCTTCCCCTGGATTGCTCAGTTTGCTTTCTTGTATGTTCTGGAATGACCTACCCAGGGTTGGCACTGTGAATCATCCCACACCAATCATTAATCTAGTAAATACCCCACAGGGTTGCCTACAAGCCAATCTTGTGGAGGCATTTTCTCAATTGAAGTTCCTTCTTTTTGGACGACTCTAGCCTGTGTCAACTTGACAAACAAACATAACATAAAAAGTAAGCAGATGAGCAGGGCATGTTATACATCAGAAAGCCCTTGAAACTTAAAACTCAAATATTTACAACACTTAGAACACTAGAATGGTACTCTGCAGGGTCCTCCATTATGAGAACAAGATGGACTTGAACCATGTAATGGTTTTGTAGTCTTTTGAGTAGGCACCATTGTTCTTTTCTGCTATTGGAAAACAACCATGATTTTTAGCAACAATAATGTTCCAGTGTGAACTTACAAGTGGTGCCTCATGACAAGAAGAGCAGCTATAATGCCATTCAAAATTGCCATGCCACAGACAATTGCCCGTTTGCTAACAATCCAGTGCCTACATCATTTTCATTTGTCAAATACTGATCATGCAAGTATTTGATAATCAGATAGGTGACAATGAGCAGACAGCACGGAGGATGGCAGACAGCGGAGAGGAGGAAATAGGAAGCACCTGGACAGGCCACTGATGCGCCATGGCTTGACTGGCTACGGAAGATGGGAAGACATCATTGCTTGTTGGACAGGACTCGTGACTGGTCCCCATCCAACAGGAATAGAGAGTCCCCTCTAGGTTGGGACTAAGTCCCAGTGCAGAACCCTTTCTGCAAGTCACAAACCACTTGGTTCCATTTCTTCTTTCTACCAACTGTGCCCTTATCCCAACTGCCTCCCTGAGTGAAGTTGGAATAAATACATAGACAGACCAGAGGGCTGGGGTAGCAAGGCATTGCTCCCCACACCAAGAAGATCTCCGACTTTCTAACTTTTAAAAAAAGTGAAGTAAATAAGAAAATATCAGCCAAGCCCAATGGATCTTGTCTCTAGTTCCATGAAGTGGGAAAAGAGAGAGTTCAAAGTCATCCTTGGGTACATAACAAATTTGAAATCCTTCCTGGAAGAGGAACGAGTACATGAGGAGGTGCTATAGATCAGTGGTCTAAATCAGGTATGACTCTGTCAGAGGACCCAAGCTCAGTTCCCATGTCTGGCTGTCAGCCTCCAACTCCAGAGGATCTGACACCTCAGACCTCCATGGGCACTTGCACTCTCACACACATGTGAACACACTCACAAAATTTGAAAAACAAAATCTTTAAAAGGGTGAGTATAATCAAAATATGTTGAGGAATGTTTGAAAATGCCACAATGAGACCCATCATTCATAATTAATAGGTAATAATAAAACAATTATTAAAATAGAAAATATTGCCCGGCAGTGGTGGTTCACGCCTTTAATCCCAGCACTTGGGAGGCAGAGGCAGGCAGATTTCTGAGTTCGAGGCCAGTCTGGTCTACAGAGTGAGTTCCAGGACAGTCTAAGATATAGAGATTAAACTACCTTCTCAAGGGTAATTTCTGTCTTGAGAAACAAAAGCCATAGGGAGAGAAAAACCCACAAATATAGGTAAGTAAAGTTTTTCTTGCTTGAAACCTGTCACACATTTCAGTGTAGACTCGTTCACTTCCTCAGATGGGGTCTCATGGAACCCTATAAACTGGTCTCAAACTCATTTTGTAATGGAGACTAACCTTCAACTCCTGAGTCTCTTGCTCCAGTGCCCCCCTCCCCCCAATACTGGGATTACAGGTGAAGGCTATCACCAGCCAATCACATACTTCTTGAGGAAGTTGAACCAATATGTGTATTATTAACTTGCCAGATTTCCCAATAGACAGAGCCTAGTGTCTTGTCCATTGCTGAATTCCCCATGGTGAACAACGAATAAATACTTGTTTAATAAAGTATAACCAGAGCATGAGTTCTTTCGGAGCAAAGTCCTTATCTTCACTGTGCAAGTCTCTTAGCACCTGACTCAGGGCTCGGAATAAGTTCCTTAGAAAATGGTTCTTGATTAAAGTGTTTTAATTAATTAACAACCAGAAGTGCTTCCTATTAACTACATTTCTCCAAGAGTGCGTCAAAGATACAACTGGCACACTTTTCATGTGGTGAAAGAACCTTGCTGAGAAACTGCTTTTTTAAAAAACCACAGAAGCACACCAAATAGATTGAGTTTCAAAGGTAATACTCTCCGTTGGTGTGAGAAGGCAACTTTTCATTCTTCAGAGAGGGAAGCTCTTTGCATATGCTCTGATGGGCTTTGCTATGGTGTGAATAGCGACAGTTCTAGATCTTAATTACATCTTAGGTAGATGCCACAAAGCAGCAGGCAATGTTCTTCTGCTCCTTCTGTCCAGTCCACCTGTTTGTCTAGTCGCTTACACATCTTTCCAAGGTTATAATATCAAGATCTTGAGTGCAGAACCTATTCTGGATTATTTTATGTCACAGACCCTTTCTCTAATAGTAACGGTATTGAGTTTCCTCTGTTCATTTGAGTCAGGCTCTTCTACTGCAATATTGCCCTGGGTAGTCTGGAACGTGAACTCCTCCTGCCTCTGCCTTTCCAAGTGTTGTGATTATAGCCCAAGCTACTCCTGCATAGCCACTCTTCAGTGAAGATTTTTTTTTCCAAACATCACGCTTAGTGTTCTTCATGTATTTTTATTAAACTTGATCCTAAGGTGCTATGCTCATCATATGTGAAAACCACAACTGAGAAGTAATTTGCTCAAGTAGACACTGTAGGATCATCAGAGCTGAGCTCAGCACTGACTTGTGGTGCTTTGAAAGAGAAATGTCCTCCACGATCTCAGACACTTGACCGCCTGGTCTCCTGCTGGTGGTGCTGTTTGGGGAGGTTCTGGTGGTGCAGCCTTGCCGGAGGAAGAATGTCACTGGATGCAGGCTTTGAGATTAGAAGCTACCTACCTCATCCAGTTTGCTCTCCCTGCTTGGTGCTTGCTGTCAAGGATGTAAGCCTTGAGCTTCCTGCATCTGCCACCATGTCTGCTTATTGCTGTGCCTCCCCACCAGCGTGGACTCATGTGCCTCTGGAACCACAATCACCCCTTCCTTCTATAGGTTGCCTTGGGGATGGTATTTCATCACAGCAACATAAAAGTAACTAACACATGACAGCAAAAACCATGCCCTCACTAGGACATGGTTTTTATTTATAGGGATTATCATTTTTCAAGATATATACTTTTCAGATATAAATTTGACAACTAGAAGAAGATTATTAGGATTCCTGAATGCATTCAATCAGCAGCTATGTAGTAATCTTGAGGACCGACGTTTGACCTTCAAAACAATGCGTGAGTGCTCATGTATTGATGGCAAGAGACGTGGGTGTTTTCCCTATAATTACATTCTTGGAGTTCTCATCAATTTCTTTTTCTCTTCAGCTTTACAGTTAAAGGAACAGATGATTTAGTTATGTAATTAGGCTTCTTCCCACCTCAATGAAAGCTGATGGTGTTATAGCTAAGTTATGACCATTCCTGTGGTTATCTAGAGTAGCACATGGGGCCTCTAGCTATTATCTGTCCTATTCATAGACACAGATATATGCAGCTATGCAACAGAATCGTCCAGGTCCATATATGTATGATCTTGACTTTAACAATACATAACGCTCCTTGGAGCTGTAAATAGAATTGGATGAAGCATTTATTTTCCAATCTCTTAAAGCTGTAAATATGGACAACCTGTCCTGATGCTTTCACATCCTTTCACAGTCCTGCTACTAGCATTGGGAGTTAATTCATAGGATCCCAGACCTAGAGGTTCTGAATCAGGGTGCGGATCAGGGACATTGTTTCCCTAGCATACATTAGGCCCTGGGTTCAGTTCCTACCCCCCCCTAAGGAAAACATGGAGCCTATGATTTGATTTCTGACTCAACAAGATTAAATCTCAGCTCAAACTTCAAGCATTTGTAGTCTAGTCCATGAAAGCAACAGAGCGAGAGTAAGCATAACGAATTTATTTATTTGAATTAGAGAGAATTCAAAGAAGAGGAGCCAAATATAGAAAGAAAAAAAAAATAAGATGGGGGAAAGCAGTTAGTTTAAAAAGTAAAGAGAACAAAGTATGTTTTGCTTGGATGTGCAACCAAAGAAGCCTGCCAAGAGTGGTCTGCGAAAGGTGTATGAGCCATGAAACGTCTTCTGTCCAACCTTTACCGGAAACACGCAAGGAATTTCCTAGACTGGTCAGGACCGGCTTGTGGGAAAGGTCTCCTACAAGCCTCCCTTGGCTTTTATGGCAAGAAAACAGTGATGACTACAGAGAGCTGTGGTTCTCAAAGCTTGTCCCCTGTAGCGGAAAAGCCAGTCATTGTCCTGAATCCCGATGCTGAAAGGCACCATGAAATAAATATTACGAGGACACAATGGCACAAGGAGGAGAGCTTTCAACTTTGGGAGCAGAACAGAAACACTTCACAGCAAACATGTTGCCTTGTTCAATGACAAGGCACACTCCCCAGAAGAAAGGAAAAAGAAGCACACATATTTGAGTCAACACTCAAGAAAGATGTCGGAAGGAGGTCATGAACCCCGCAGCAGTCCTGAGGGTTAGCACTTCTGAGTTACCCATCTTTAAGTTCTAGGCACACGAATGCTACAAAACGGAACCACGGCTGCACAGTACTAGGCTCCGCTCTACCCCCTCAGATGTCAAGCCTTCATCCAAACTGGGGTCTAACACGGTATTTGGCCTAGAGCTACCCTGTGTTTCTCACCTGTAAGTGGCAGCGCCCTAGTCAATGCTAAGGTCCACTTCTGCTTTCAATCACAAGAGAGGCACTCAAAAGAGAAACAAAAGTGAAAGTTCTTGAAGGAACACACACTAGTAACCTAAAGCACCAAACTGAGAGACTTGGCAGAGTTCCAGACATTTATCCTTTCAGCAACCATGAACTCAGGGAACCTCTCACGACCTGTGAATGTGAATTAACACGGTAGAATACGAATCGGCCCAAGGCTCTGCAGCAGTCTTCTCAACCCTCCCTGGCACTCAACCTTTTATTTAAATTTCTACCTCAATAAATCCAGCCACTGATGCACGCCTCCCCCCCCCCAACAAAACAAAACAAACAAAAAAAGCCTACAACGCCACAAACTACCCTAAGCTGTGCGTCCCGCTTTAGGAAAAGAGAAAAGGGGGCAGAAAGAAAATCTGAACTGGTCTGGATTCTGCCGGCCCTCGCCATGCGGTGGTCGCAAGGACCAGCATCGGAAAGAACTGTTTTACAACTTAGAAAATGCAGCGGTCTTTCAATTCTGTCAATTGAATAGACCCCTGGGCCACTAGAGCCAGGCAAAGGCAGACAGCCGGGTACCCAGCAGATGGATGGAACACAGGGCCCGCACAACCAGGATCCGCGGACCCTGCTGATGGGAGGATGCTCCGAGGGCCCCAGCCTCCAGCTCCCCAGCACCGAAACGGGCGCGCACGCGCGCACAAGCACCACGTCCTTCGCCCGGAGTTGTGTCTCGTCTCCCTTTTGTTTTTCTCCCTTCCCGGTCATGAGACCCGGAAGTTTTTTTTTTTTTTTCAATCCCGTCTCTCTCCCTTTTCCACCCCCCCTCCCCAATCTATCACATGGCAAAGCTAGAATAAAAACAGAAAAATGGCGACGGTCACGTTGTGGCGAGCCTTGCTGCGTCATTAGATAATCCTCATGCAAATAGCGGGATGAACAAAGAAAGGGGGGCTCGGGACCCCCGAGGGCGCAGGTGGGTGCGGGGCGCGCGCGGCCGCGGGGGCGGCGTCCGTGTGCGCGCTCCGGGTGCTGCGCTCTCGGCCCCGGGCTGGCGGCGCGCCTTGGCCGGCCCGCGGGGCGCAGAGAGCGGCTGTGCGGCGCGCGCACGGCGCTCGCACCCGGTCCGGCCCGGTGTCCCGGAGCCCGGAGACGGCGGCGGGGGCGGAGGCTGCGGCCGGACGCCTGTGGGCGCTCGGCGCCAGCTCCGGTAGGCGGCGGACCGCGCGGGGCGGCAGCGCGGGGTTGGGCCCGGAGCTGTGGCGCACTCGCTTTTCCCCCACCCCCGCCCGGTGGCTGGGCGCTGGCGCGGTTCCCTCACCGTCCCGCGGCCGCTGGAAATAGAGCGGGGATGTTGTTTACATGACGGATCCGGCGGGAGGAGTCTGCGAGGAGGAGGCGGAGAGAGGAAGAGCGGAGTCCCCGTGGCGGCGGTGGCGGGCCGGGGTGCGGGCGAGCGCCGCGCGGTCGCCGAAGCCCGGACACGGGAGCCTAGGGTAGGCAGGCGGGGGCGCGGGCTTCGGGAAGGCTGTCACAGTGGGCTTTGCGGTTCCTAGCCTGTCACGCAGACTCTCGGGGGTCAGGGAGGAGAATGGAGAGAGGTTGGGAGAACCTCTGTTTCCCCTCACGTTTGGGAACGCCCCCCCTCTTATTCCCACTCTTTCCCGCTTCTCCCTGGACTCACCTGTTTATTTCCACCGCTCAGGGCTCTGGGTTTTTGTTTGTTTGCTTATTTGTTTTAAACGTGGGCCAGAGGGGCTGGGCTTACTATCATCATCATCATCATCATTATTATTAGCGAGATTATTGGGGAGGCGAGAGGGTGTTGCTGGAATCGATGCTAGTCCAGGTCAGTTTTCAGGAGGGGGAGGGGACTTGGCGAAGACCCCGGCTCCTGGCCGCAGCTGACCCCGGCACTCCTCCCCGCCTTCCCGGTGAGAAATCCTTTCCCTTGCTCCGAAGCCAGCTGCCACCTTCCTGGAGAAAGACCACACCTATGCTTCTTCCCGCTTTGGAGGCGAGGTGAGCTAAGAAGCCAGACAGTGCCCTGCCCACCAGAGCTTGGCCAGACCTCGACACCCCAGAATTGGTAAAAAGGCGCTTCTTTCACCTGCAGATAGCGTTGGTACGTCAGCCCTCTAGTCCCCAGAAGTTACAGTTCACAGTTTACGTTAGAATTTGTCTTTTTCTTCACCCTTCTTCCCACCGACAATGAACTGTTGAGTTGAAGTTGAGAAAGAGAGGTGTCCCCCGCCCTGCCCCTAGTGAGGATTTTTTTTTCAATTCCACAGTGGGTCTTCCACTCAGGTCTGCACTTCCCCAGGCTCCTCTATCTCCCACTAAACTTAGCCCAGAACCAGGCCTAAGCTTTTATTCCCCGTGGGCCGCACCCTGGCCCCTTGCCTTTCTCCAGAGCCAAATCCTCTCAAAGCAAAAGGCACACCCAGCCCCAAGTCTCTTCCAGGAGGGAGGGAAGGAGAAGGAATGGGGGGTGTCCTCAAATTCCGGTTCTGAATACCCCAGTAGCATTCCCCTCCGGGAGCCTCCTAAATTCTTCCTAACAGCTGTTTTCTGCAGTCCCTTTTGCTCCTGGCCTTATACATGTTCGGAGGGAGTGGATGGAGAGAGATAGTCACCCCCCCATCCCCCCTTCCTAGAATTAGGCATTTTTTTCTCCTCTATCTTTTCATTTATTATGTTTCGCATATAAAATATGCAAGTGTGGTTGCCTGCTATTAGAGTTGATTTTTTTCCTGGGTAGTGACTGAGACTCCAGAGGGAAGGAGAGGTGAGGGCTGGTGAGAGGGAAATCATTCAACTTTCTGTCCTCGGAATTGCCAGAAGAGACCCTTCTGAAAAAGGCACTTCTCCCTTCCATGACATCACCACTAAGCCCTTCCAACTTTAGCTTCAGAACAGGAAGAAGCTCAAAATAGAACTAACTACCTTAGGAATCCAGCTCCTTCACGAGATCAACTTTTAAATCAGCGGCTGGGGGAACAGAGTGAGCTGTGACCCCGAGTGAAAGGGAAGAGGAAGCTGTAGTGTCAGTAAATGCTTTTCTCAAGGTAGGCTGGGAAACTGAGGCTCGGGAATGATAATTAGGTGTGGTGTTTGCTACACGCCATATCTGTTGGCATGTAAACAGAAGCACGTCTCTGTATGTGTAAAGTGGGACTCGTGGGTTATGATCTGCAATCCTGGTAGCCTGGTAGACAGAAGCTAGGAAGGGGTACTTGAGGAAGAGAGAGTCTGGGGATGCAGTGGCAGCTGTTCTCTGTAAATTGAGAGGCTTAGTGTAAACAATAATTGTAACTTTCACAGGGTGACTAATGTCCTAGACAAAGAAGCCCCAGTGTCAAGGTTTCTCCCCTTTTCCTTGGAAATTAACCCTAGTTGTTCGTTCTCTCTCTCTCTCTCTCTCTCTCTCTCTCTCTCTCTCTCTGTTTCTGTCTCTCTGTGCCTGTCTCTGTCTCTCTGTGCCTGTCTCTGTCTCTCTGTGCCTGTCTCTCTCCCTCCCTTCCTCTCAGAGAGCTCTGTGCTCTCTGTAGACCAGGCTATCCTGGAACTCAGAGATCACCTCTTTCTGGGATTAAAGGTGTATGCCACTACGCTTGGCTGGTATCTCCAATCTTAATGTCTCCACTATGTTCCTGTTTTGAGATAACCTCTTTCTCCTTACCCAGCAGACTTTGCAGAAACAGCTGCTTAGCAATGTATTGTAGAAAAAGAACATACTGGAACAGTTGGTGTATACTGTAGCGAGACTTGCTGCTCAGTGGGTTAAGGGCATGCATTCTGATTCAGGTTTTAAAGAATTCAAGTGACTGACAGAATAGTCTGTACCAACTACTACTACTGTCGCCACTAGCAACCCTAGGCACCAGCCATCTAAGCTAGAGAGGCTGATGAGATCAAGTTTTAAACTTATTGAACTTTTAAAATCCATAAATGACTCAGGTATCGGAAACTTAACTGTTTGGGAAACAAACATTAGTGTATATGTCTACTTTTTAAAATATATATACTGTGGAATCTAAATACAGATTAAATATCTCTTGAAAATTTAGTACTAGAATCAAGATATGTTTTAAGTATAAGTACAGTGGATTTTTGAAGCCAATATGGAAAAGAAAGATATGTTTTTAATATGTCCCTTACTAATTTTAGCTTAGTTGGGTTTTTTGTTTTCCTTTTGGATTTTCAAGACAGGGTTTCTCTGTGTAGCCCTAGCTGTCCTGGAACTCACTCTGTAGATCAGGTTGGCCTCAAACTCCTATGGATCCTCTTGCCTCTGCCTTCTGAGTTCTGGGACTAAAAGTGTGCACCACTAAGCCCAGCTAATTTCAGTTTTTAAAAATGTGGCTACAAAGAATTTAAAGGCATATATGAAACTTAGTAACTTTTATGAGTCTTCCTTTATTTAACACCTTTACTGCTGCTGGAAATTAACCCTGGTTGTTCGTGTTCTCTCTCTCTCTCTCTCTCTCTCTCTCTCTCTCTCTGTCTGTCTGTCTGTCTGTCTGTCTGTCTGTGCCTGTCTCTCTCCCTCTCCTTATTACCTTATTGCTTTGGTCTCAGCATTCCATCTTTATCACCATGGATGAATTGCAAAGAGCTTCATCGACTCTCTGCTTTCTACTGCTGTAATTCGTGGAAAGACTCGGGGACCCAAGCTCATGAAACTATTCTTCTGTTTCAGCACTCCTAATGACTGCTTTTCAGGAGCTTAAAAACAAACTAACGAAACCGGAAAAATTCTAAAGGGGGTAGCTGTGGCTTGTGGGAAATTTGGGAAAACTAAGGTACCTCCCAGAAGCTGCTTGTTTAAAAGTCTCCTGGAAGTAACAAAATAACTGAAAACACTAGGTGACTTGGCAGCAGTTGTGACACATGGTGATAATGTTCCCAGTCTTCTGTTACCTTCATTTACTTTGTCTTTTGTTTTAATTTCATCTCCTTCTCTAGAGCTCAGGATTGCCTACTCCTGACCCTCCCAAAACTATAAGGCGGCAGGAATAAGGGATACTGCTTTAGGGGGTTTGTTTTGTCTGAAGAAATTCAGAAATGGCACTGGGAAGGCATTTGTTTCTTAAGACAGGGTCTCATTATGTAACCCTGGCTGGCCTGGAATTCACTGTATGAATCAAACTCGGAAATCAACCTGCCTCTGCCTCCTGTGTGTGCTATCCTTATTTTAGAAATGACAAACTGTCCAATATACTGCAAAGAAAGAAATCAAGTAGACAGTTTATTGATACCCAGAGAAATGAAGAGCCACTATTTACTGAACTTGTGGGCATGACTGAGAAGTTCTGTGAAGGGACAAGAAAAGAACACTGTGTGACTTTAGAAAGAGTTGACTGGTTATTACCTACACACAGTTCCAGGCTGTGCGGTTGTCCCCACTTAATGAGTGAGTGTCATGTCACCGTGGCATGCCTTGCCAGTAGAAATTCATTTGTTTTACAGGGATAAGGATAGAAATGAGAATGGTGGACCCTGCAGGGAAGTGGCGTGTGATTATGTTTATGGTCTAGCCAAAGGATATAAATTGGAGATCAGCATTAAATCTTTGGTATTATCCCCTTTACCTGTGCATTGGGGATTTTCAAAACCTAAGACTCAACATTTAAATGGCAGTGCCACAGTAAATAAGACACCACACCATAGGCTAACAGAAAACCATGAGAAGTTTTTAGGGATGGCTAGTGTTGGGTGATCAGTCTGCAGTTAAATTTTGATAGGAGTGGTTTTGTTACATAGGCCAGGCCACCCTTAATCACTAGGTCTTCCTGCAGTGACCTCCTAGTGCCGGGATTATGGCCAGCTACAATTAATCTTTTTTCTATTTGTAATGAGTAATTTTGTTAGAAACTATTTGTTTGACTGGTTGTTTTTAATCGTTATTTTTGTGTAAGTCTTCCAAAAATTATTTTTAACCTTTATTTTTATTTTATGTTAATAGGGTTGTTTTGCCTGCATGCATATCAGTGTACCATGCCAGAAAAGGGCATCAGATCCCCTGGAATTACAGACCATTGTGAGCTGCCTTGTGGGTGCTGGGAATTGAACCCAGGTCCTCTGGAAGAGCAGCCAGTGCTTCTAAGTACTTAGCCATCTTTCCAGCCCCCTGACATTTGTTTTTCAAGATGGGGTCTTGCTCTGTAGCATAGGCTGGCCTCAAACTTAATGCGTAGCTCAAGCAGGCTTCAAACAAACCAGTTCTTTTTCTTAGCCTCCCGAGGGCAGGGATTATTGGTGTGTGCCAGCACACACTGCCTCATCTGGTGTGGTTTTGATTACTGTAAAAGCATATGCTATAGAGGTAAACATGGAGTGGAACTTGTGAGTAAACTATAAAATCTAAATTCTGGGTATAAAATGCAATCCAGAGCAGAGTCAGAAAGTAAAGTAACTCGAGAAGCCAGACTAACTCCATTTACACTGAGTTACGTGTATTAAAAGGGAAGGCTCTTAAAAGAGCCATATGGGACAATCTGATTTTTGTCTCTGGGACATTTTTGGACTAAAATCATGAGCTTGAGGAACAAAGTCTATTTTCTCTGCTTGTTTTACTTGGTTGTTTTTAATTGTTTTTACTAAATTAAATTGTGTGTGTGTGTGTGTGTGTGTGTGTGTGTGTGTGTGTGTGTGGTGTGTGTGTGTGTGTGTGTTCTGCTGTATGTGTGCCATGGCACTTGTGGGGGGGAAGTGGTGGAGGTCTGTCCTCTCTTTCACCATGTAGGTCTCCAGGGATGGAACTTGGCATCAGCCTGTGCAGCAAGCCATTTTACCCACGGAGCCATCTTTCCAGCCCCCTGCCTGTGGGACTGTACGTGTGTGCGTCTGCTCTGAAAGGGCATTGGTTTGATCTCATCCACCTGGACCAGCCCCTGTGCAGCGTGAGCTTTCTCGAGGCCAGTCCCTGAAGGGGATGGGACAGTGACGTGCGTCTGGTGGTGGCTGTGTTTGAATGTCAGGGCTGGCTTTGAACAGAACTTTTTGCCTTGACTTTTAACCAATCTTTCTCCTTAAAGAAGAGGGAGGAAAAATCTGTAACCTTTTCCGGGGTTTTCCACAAGTCTTTGGCACATTTAGTTTTTTAAAGTGTAATATAGTGGAATTTGCAGCAAGGTGCACATTGCATACACTACTGAATGCTCCTGGCTAGGCAGGTGCTCACATCGAGACTCCTGCTGCCAGGGCATTGCCATAATATTTAATACTGTCAGTGAGGTGGTTTATGATTTTCAAGCTAAAGGAACTTGGAATTTAAATTAGCCAGCAACAGTTTTAAAGCAGTTCTGACTTACAGGCAACTTCATATGCCTCCAGTTATGTAATACATACGCAGTTTAATGGCTTCAGGTCATATGTTAATTTTTCAGCTTCCAATTGGCAGGGGTGAAGTGTATCTTCAATCTTATCATCTGTATGCTGTGTCACTCAGGAGCAAGGTATAAGGCACAGCACTGTCCCTGAAGGACTTGTATTTTAAGAAATTTTGGGCATGCATTATTTTGAAGAAATTGGTTCTTTTTTTGTTATTTTTGTTTTTTATCTTTGGGATTTGTTTGTTTGTTTGTTTTGTCTTGGTTTTTGTTTGTCTGTTTGCTTGTTTTAAAGACAGGGACTCCCTATATTTAAGGTTTGCTTAGAATTTACTCTCTAGTTCAGGCTGACCTGGATCTCAAAGCAGCCATAATGCTTCCCCAGTGCTGGTATAAATAGGCACGACCTACCATGTCTGGCTGTTTTGTCTTTTGTTGTTGTTGTTATCTGTTTGGTTTGGTTTTTCAAGACAGGTTTCTCTGTAGCCCTGGCTGTCCTAGAGCTCAGTTTATAGACCAGACAGGCCTCGAACTCAGAAATCTGCCTGCCTCTGCCTCCCGAGTGCTGGGATCAAAGGCGCGTGTCAGCACCGCCTGGCTTGTCTTGTCATTTTTAAGTGAGAACTGAGTTTGCCATCCAAAGGAAAGCCTGCTGTGTCCCTAGCCTGTTCTTCCCTTACCTCTCAAAAGGCTTTCTTGCTGTAGTCTGGGTATCTTTGCTCTTTTGCTTTTCACTAAAATAATTTCATTTGCAAAAGAGATATATGTCGAAGAAGTGTTTCTGGTTTAGTTTTACAAGAACATACATTTATAAGGAGAATTTCCAAGAAGAAACAGTGTTAGACTCCATTTTGAAGTACTGGCAATTGGACCCACGGCCTCACAAATGTAAGGCAAGCTACTGAGCTACATTTTCCACCCTTTTGTATTTAAATAAATTGAAAATACTGAAAGAAAACTTTTTTTTTAAAGTAAATGTCACTAGTTATTTCACCAGAAATATTTTATAACTTTTTGAGTTTTGGTTGGCTAGTATAGTGAACTTAAGCTTCAACGTTCATGACACACATTAAATTCCCTTTGGGGTTCTAGACATCCAGTTACCGTGTTACCCATTCAGGCCGCCATCTGTCTGCTGACAAGTGAATGAACACTGGAATTCAAGTGTGTTTCCATAGGTGGAAAAGGTTCTGTGGTCAGGAGAAATTAAGCATTAGTATTTTTATACTTTTTGGTTGCTCAGCTCTCCAAGTTTTTTTCTTTTATAACAATCAAAATAGCTTTGTTCACATAACCTGTTTATGATTTGGGTGAAAACATGCAACCCTTTCCAGGAAACAAGAGTTGTGGGCTCCCTCTAGTTCTTTCTTTGAATCTTCACTGCCACCTTGTGTCTCAACTCTATATTACATTTTGCTAAACCCTACATGCTGACACCTTAACTTTTCGATATCTTTGCACTTTGGAGAGATTGTTTTTAATTTCTGTGGAAGTGGATTATTTCATTTGGTTATCACTTTTCTAAACATGAAGGTCAGTTTCATAGTACATGGAGTTAATTGTTGAGCTCAGTCATTGTGCTATTCTGGTTTCTGACTCCTGATCTAAAGAGTTGATTCATCTAACTTATTTGAGGCAGAGTTAATGTCTGATCTGCATATAATGAGTCTTTGAAATTGAGCAAATGCCTAGTTGAAAACATAATTATTTTTCAAATACCTGTCAAGCTCTGCTCATGCTGAAATAGTTTGAGACATGGGAAAATGGAATGAATCATGGTTTTAATACGATGGTATTCTTATGTTGGCATTCTGATCTTAGAGACTTTTTGTTACCCCGCCCCCACCCCCTTTAAGACAAAGTCTCACTATATAGCTCAGGGTAGCCGAGAAGTTACAGAGACCCACTTGCCTCGGCTTCCCTAGTGGGACTAAAGGCATGTGCTACCGTGCCCCGCCCTTTTATGCCTTTTATTAAAAATAGGACTCCCCCCTGAAGTAACTTTAGGGTACGTCTCAGAGGTACAGCTAATAATAATGAAAGTGATGTTGTGTTGCCTTTTTAAAAAGAGACATTGCAGCAGGGCAGTGGTGGTGCATGCCTTTAGTCCTAGCATTTAGAAAGCAGGTGCAGATGGATCTGTGAGTTTGAGGCCAGCCTGGTCTATAGCAAGTTCCAGGACAGCCAGGCCACACAGAGAAACCCTGTACCCATTATCATCATCATCATCATCATTATTGTATCAATAATCGATTATTATATGTAATATGATATATAACATATCATAATGGTTATATTGTATATTAATAAATATACACCATATGTTAGTGATTTTATTTTATTAATAAATATATCAGTAATATGCTTATTATTATTATTTAAAAGTCATCCCAAAGATTTCTAGCCTCACATTATTACACCTGTAGAATCAACATAAACCACAGTGAGAGCATGGCATGGGTGAGCACTGCATGGGTCAGCAACATGAATGTTTAGCGTCCAGAGCAGGGAGACGGATAGTTCGTGATTTGGGAGGAATTGCTTCTGAAAGTACAAACCACTAATTTCTGTTTCATGGTCTGGGTTACTATAAAACCAGATCTCCAGTCAAAGCATTCAGAAATGTGTTTGTTAAGTGTTATCAACTGAATCTCCTGGATAGTGAGGAGCTGAACAGGGAGAGAAGGAAGATCCGTTGTCTACAGAAATGAATTTGGGCCTGAGTTGCTTAGTTATAAGATCTTAGGCAAGTCACAGAATGTCTCAGGGTTTCTGGGTTTTTTAAACTTCTTTTTAAAGATTTTTGTTTTGTTTTTGAGACAGGACGTTTATATATTCCTGACTGTCCTGTAGACTAGGCTGGACCCAAGCTCACAGAGTTCTTCCTGCTTCTTTCTCTTGAGTGCTGGGATTAAAGGCGTGTACCACTTCACTAGCTTTATTTTTATTTTATGGGTTTGAGTGTTTTGTCTGAAGGTATATCTATGTGCCGTGTGAGTGTGTGTGTGTGTGTGTGTGTATGTACAGTGCCCCAGGGCACATAAAGACAGCATCAGATCCTCTGGATCTGGAGTTAGAGATGGTTGTAAGCCACCATGTGGGAACTGGAAAGAGGTCCCAGGTTTTCTATAAGAACAGCCTACACTCTTTAAAGATTTATTTATTTATTTATTCTATGTGAGTACACTGTAGCTGTCTTCAGACACTCCAGAAGAGGGAGTCAGATCTCTTTATGGATGGTTGTGAGCCACCATGTGGTTGCTGGAATTTGAACTCAGGAACTTGGAAGAGCAGTCAGTGCTCTTAACCACTGAGCCATCTCTCCAGCCCCTTTTATTACTTTCTGAATTTTTTTTTGTTTGTTTTTTTGTTTTTTTCGAGACAAAGTTTACTCTGTGTAGCCCTGGCTGTACTGGAACTCACTCTGTAGACCAGGCTGGCCTCGAACTCAGAAATCCGCCTGCCTCTTCCTCCCAAGTGCTGGGATTAAAGGCATGTGCCACCACTGCCCAGCCAGCCTATACTCTTAACTGCTAAGTTATCTCCCCAGCTGTGTGTGTGTACATGTATGTTCACACGTGTACTTTTAAAGTTATTCTTTGACGATTTCTTGCATGTATGGTTCTTGATCAGATCCTTCTCTGACTCCTGCTCTGTGTTTTAGTTTGTTTCTTCTATCTGTAAAGTGGTATTATGATACTTAACCTAGTTCCATAATTCCTTTTTGGATGGGTTTGTGAACAATTCATTGTTAACTCCATAGAGTCTTAATGAAAATTAAATGAAGAAGCACATAGAAAAGTATTGGCCCTTAGGCAGCTGCGAAGTGCACTGTGGCGTTTGGTTATGGAACCATGTCTCACAGAACCTTCAGAGCTCTGCCTGCCTCTGCCTGCTGAGTGCTGGGATAAAGGCGCCTGCCTACAAGCCTGACTCTTAAGAAAGGGCTTTAAACTTAGCCTTCCTGGAATAAATACTTGGTGCAGGGGCGAGGTTGGGAAGATGCCATCTGTGAACACAGAGACATACCGGGAAATGTACGATGTGCATATAACCGGAAAGAAAGTTCACTCATGTTTACTCCATTCGTGTGTGTGTGTGTGTGTGTGTGTGTGTGTGTGTGTGTGTGATGCACTCACCTTTCCTTCTAGTGTAGTTCAATTGGTTTTTACTGCTTCACCCTTGTCAAATGACCCCTTTTCTTCTGCTTTCTGCCTCCATCCAGAAGTGCATCTTCCGAGGGGCACCTTCGAAGGGGGTGACGTCACTGACGGACATGGTGACTGACAGGCTGCCCTGGCTCAGTTATCACAGTGCTGATGCTGTCCATTCTAAAGGTACAGTACTGTGATAACTGAAGGATGGCAGCCATCTTGCCTTCCTCCCGAGAAGTCTCATCACAGAAGGTGAAAAAGGAATGGGAAGCAGGACCCTGGGACAGGACCAGACGCGCTTCATACCACTCCAGTGTTCACTGCTCCTCCAGGCTCCATTTGGTAACAGGGAATAAAACAATGTAGTACTTTGCACAGGATATGAAGACAGTTATGCTGAGGACATACAAGGTCTGTGGTACCTTTTGTGTCTTGGAAGATTGATACTAGGAAGGTCCTAAGGACAGATCAATATATCTCAAATTGAGAGAAACGATCCATTTTATACACGAAAAAAGTAACTTGATTGACAGCTTTGCATTTGGTCTTTCACTGTTGGATGTTCAAAATTAAACAGGGAATGGCATTATGTGTCATTCATATCAATATCATATGAATAAAATTATATCTGATTAAGGAATGGATAGTGACATGGCTTTTTAAAAAGAAATTCATTATGGAATGTCATCTCTACATGAAAATATTATTTTATTCTATTAAATAAATAAGGCCACTCTACATGCCAGCACAAATCAACTTCAGAGATCTGAAGTTAGAGGTACCAGCCAGTATCATGGTTGTGTGAAAATCTGGAACCTACATAGAACATGAGTCTTTAGCCCACATCATCTTAAAAGGTACCATGAGTGGGGTCTGTGTAGACAGCTCTGTCACTCGTGTGCTTGTGTAAGCACAAGGACCTGAGTTTGGGCCCAGCCTTAGTGTGAAAATCCAGTCATGGTAATGTGTGATTGTAATCCGTCAGTGCTGGAAATCAGAGACAGACAGATCCCCGGGGCTTCCTAGCCAGCCAGCCTCACTGAATCTCCAGGCCTAGTGAGAAACTTCACAAAACAAGGTAGACGGCTCCTGAGGAGTAACACTTGAGATTAACCTCTGGCTCCTCCGTGCATGCACACAACGGCATATGTGCAAGACATATAATTGGAGTAGAGAGTAAGGCTCAGAGAACCCGGGATTTATCACATTCTGTCAGTCATCCCTCCTAAGGACTTTGAATACTCAAGCCAGTGAGTATCACAGTTGGTGACATTGTTGGGTCACATCTAGTGTGTAATTAGATAATTACATCTAGTGTGTAATTAGATAATTACCTGGCCCAGGTAATTGCATGGAATATGTGTTTTAGGCTCCAAACTGTGTTTTAGGGTCCTGTTACCTCTTCCTAGACTAACATGTATGTCTGGGACCCTTACTGAGTAGTAAAGAAACTGAAGCCATGACTTATATTAGAGAGTCATGCCCATTTGAACTTACCTATGGCAAGGACCCAGATGGGCCAGGAGAGCAAAACCCTGTATGTGACTTTCAGCATATGCTGCACCTTAGCCGTTGACACCTCCACTTAGTGTCTTAGTTTTCAGTACTCACCTCTCTACCAGGACTGAGGAGGAAAACCCGGCACTGGGAGCCACCCCTGTCTCTTTACTGGTTACTCCCTCATTTCTTTCCCTTCTCCACCCAAAATGGAGCCAAGCTAGTAGGCCACACCTGCTTGGCCACACTGGTCATTGTCTACAGCATAGTACTTAAAAGTGTCTTCACACTGTTTCTCATAAACCATGAGCTAGGCATCCCTTGGTTGGTTATAGAGAGGGAAGGCCACTCTTGAAATTCCTTGGAAAGGAACTTTTGACAGAAACCCTGAAAGAACTCAAGAGAAAGTTCTGGGATTGGTGAGTCTTCAAGTAATTGGAAACACTCCTAAATTTTAGTACTTTAGCAGGTGGAAAAAAGTGCTTGAAGAAGGAACGTTTTTGTAATCCTTGGCTTTCGGGTGGATTTCACCACCTTCCTGACCTTCCTGTTTTTGCTCTTACTCGTTTTACAAAAATTTATCAGGTTTTTTTTTTTATTTATTTTTTTACTTGCCTAAGCTTGACCTCACAAGCCACATTCATGCATGTGGGATGTCATAGTTGTCCCTTTCGATGTTGCCGTGATAAGATGCCCTGAGAAAAGCAAATTCAGAGAGAAAGGATTCTTAAGGCATCAGGAGCTTGAAGCAGCTGGCCACATTCTGTTCATAGTAGGAAGGAGAGGGCAATGAGTGTATGCATACAACTGTTTAGCCTGCTTCCTCCTCGTTACACTGTCCTGGATCCCTGCCTAGGGAATGGTGCCTACCACAGTGGGCAACTCTTCTACCTTACTTAATGTAATCGAAACAATCCCCCCACCCTCACAAAGCATAGTCCTCCACAAGCGTGCCTAGAAGCCATCTCCTAGGTGATTCTAGATTGTGTCAAGACTTTCACAACCATATTGGCTGTAGCTTGGACCCAACATTCGGTTTCTATAGACAAGACTCAGGCCGAGTCAGGGGAACAGAGGCAGTGGCTCCAGAAGCTCACCGAAGTCTAGGGTCTTTGACATTTGGGTGTGGGGTGTGGTGCACACCTGCAATCTCAGATTCTGGAGGCAGAGGCATGAGGATTACCCATGAGTTCAAAGCCAGATTGATCTAGTTGAGCCTGGTCTACATAGTGGCAGGCCAGCTAGGGCTACATAGTAAGACCCTATCAGCAACAAAAGGGACAGTTCTGAGTAACTTTTAGATGTACGGCAGATGAATTTGATGCAGGTAGGTGAGAAGTGATGTGAGAAGAGGCTGGTGGGACCCACAGCTTTTCAGTTAGATTTGGTTGATGTAGTCATTACTTACCTGTATATGTCCAAAGGAAGCAAAAAGAAGGGGCTGAGAGAGATACTTGCATATCCATTTTCATAGCATTATTAGAAGTAGCAGAAAGAAGCCACCCAAGTGTCCCTGGATGGATGAGAGGTGTGTACATTCAGGAAAGTATTAGGCATTTAAAGGGAAGGAAATAGTGACACCATCCACTATGGGTGAGCCTCGAAGGTAGTATGTTAAGCGATGGCAGACACAACTGAACAGATCTGTGTGACTCACTCATTTGAGGATCCTAGAAATAAGTTAACTGTTACCAGAGTCTAGAGCAGGGAGGAAGTAAGGAATTTGTACTTAAGGAATACAAAGTTTCTTTTGGGGAAGGTGAAGCAATTCCAGCCTTGGATAGTCGTCCAACATGAATCTACTTAATGCCCAAAGGACTGGCTGCATGGCTGCGTAAAATGGTAAATTTTGTGTATCTCAACAATAAAACATTTATGGTGATGATGCTATTGACTCTCCAGCAATAAGAGTGTGTTGCAGGCTGCCTCAGTGTTCACTGGGAAGATATCAATAGTCCTGTTCAAAGTAAGCAGTTAAAATGTAACCGCCATGTCCTTTTGTATTTAAAGTTCTCAGATCTGTAGCCCCTTAAGTATATTTCCAAAGGTAAGGTGGCTTTAGTTGGTAAAATAGAAAAACAAGAGAACTGAAAGCAATCAAAGTCTACTCATGGCCTGTGCCGCCGGGCAGAGTGAGCAGTAATGGTTTTCACATCGTCTCCTCAGCTTGGACTTCTGTGGTATGGTGGTAAAGATAAAATCACATTAATCTTCTGGACCATGGAGATGGCTCAGTGGGTGAAAGTGTTTGCTGGATATACCTGGTAAACTGAGTTCAATCGTCAGAACCTGTGGAAAGTAAAAAACTAACTCCACAAAGTTGACTTCTGACCTTTGTGTGTTTTCCCTAGCTTCACACAAGTGAGTCCTAGTCTTTGTGCCCTGAAGTTTTCTAAAGGCACTCCACATACTTGTCTACACTAATAAGTAATGAGAAACTTGAAATTATATTCATCTCCAAAGTAGTGAAGTATAGCATGTTGTTTCTGAGGAGATAGACATTCAGCATCCGTGTTTGAGGCATATGGTTTTATTTGAATATTTTGGTAATTCAGGTTTTTGTGGTTCTTTGTTTTGTTTTTTGATTGATTGATTTTGTTTTGTTTTCTTTGTTTTGTTTTTTTGAGATAGGGTTTCCTGGCTGTCCTAGAACTCATTCTGTAGACCAGGCTGGCCTAGAACTCAAGAGATCCGCCTGCCTCTGCTTCCCAAGTGCTGGGATTAAAGCTGTATGCCACCACTGCCTGGTTTTAACAAGCTTCAGATATGACCAGTCCATTGACGAGACATTCTGTCCATGTTCTCTATCATGTGTGAATGACTTTCCTATTTAGAAAATTTTAATTTTGAAAAGGAGAATAAAACCCAAGACTGGAAAGAACAAAAAAGCTAAAATGTCTTTTTTTTTTTAAGACTAAATGTGAGATGTCAGTGACTGAGCTGGAGAGATGGCTCAGTGGTTAAGAGCACTGGCTGCTCTTCCAGAGATCCTGAGCTCAATTCCCAGCAACCACATAGTGGCTCACAACCATCTGTAATAGGATTTGATGCCCTCTTCTGGTATGTCTGAAGACAGCAACAGTGTACTCACATACATGAAATAAATAAGTAAATCTTTAAAAAGTGAAAGAAAGAAAAAGAGATGCCAGTGACTGCATTTGGTGGGATGTGTGGCTCAGGACAGGTGAAGTTCTTAGGAGTACAGGACCCACCACTTGTCCAGGAGACCACAGTTAAGGATGTGTTTGAACCCACTGCCATAGAGGATGGGCCACTTCTCAGTTACTGTCTTCAGATGCATCTGCATTAAACTTGGCGATGCCTGAGTTCTTTGAGATAGGGATCTTCTGGCGTCCAGGGAACTTGAACTTGGCCCTGAAAGGTCATCCCTTACATGCTTCTTAATCTGCAGTTTGAAGCAGATAGACAAGATGACCTGGCCATGCGAATCCTGGTTTTTGTGTCCTGAAGCTTCCTAAAAGCATTCCACACACCAGCCTGGCTTCTCAGCTGGGACAGCATTGATGTCAGAGACATGAGTATCCTCCAGAAAACTGTCTCCAACATCCTATAGGGGAACACATAGAAACACTTAGCACCTAGGAAGATGCAGCTATAGCCTTGCATACCAGGCCCAGTGAGGAAGCTAGTCAACAGAAATTGGCTACAGAGAAATCAGTAAAAACCAGGCTGGAGAGATGACTCAGCAATTAAGAGCACTGGCTTCTCGTCCAAAGGACCTAGGTTCAATTCCCAGCAACCACATGTGGTAGCTCACAATTGTCGAAAGCTCCCATTCCCAGGGGTCTGATTTCTTCACATAGACATACATGTAGGCAAGACACCAGAGTACATGAAATAAAAATAAACAGTTTTTAAAAAAAAAAAACCAAAAACCATAAGCAAACCTTCATTTGTAGACAGTATTTCATCACATGGCCTCGGCTTGGAGTGAGCACTCAAAGGAGGTTGTCCTTGGCATACTGGTCAACCCCGGCTCGGCCAGACTCCGAGGCTCCTACCACAGCCAGCACAGAGTTGGAGCTGAAGCCAACTCTTGTTCCTGCCACACACAGACTTCAAATGCTTTGCTATTTCTAGAATATTGTAAGCCCTGTGAGTAATAGCAAACTATATCATGAAAAACTATCATTCTTAGATTTTATTTCTTACTGGTCAGTTCTCTGGGCCATCGAGTTGCTTATGTGTCAAGGCTTTCTGTTTCTTCGTTTGCATTTGTTTGGTTGGCTTTTGAGACAGTCTCATGTAGGCTGGGTGAGGATGGTTTTGAACTGATGATCCTCCTTCCATACCTTCCAAGTCTTAAGATTACAGGTCTGCAACACCCCATGCCATTTTATATGGTGCTGGGGATAAAACCCAGAGATATGTGTGTGCTAGGCAAGCACTACCAGCCAAGCCACATGCCCAGCCCTTGGCTTGTCTCAATAAACAGCCCTGTTGCCAGGGTTTGCTTGGAATTCAAGACAGTCCTACTTTAATGCTGGGTTACTGGTGTGAGCCAATACACATGGCTGACTTTTTTAAAGCTATTTTCTTTTGGAGAAATTCTGAACAATTTGTGTAGATAGCCTGCCGTCAAGGAGGTGGAACTTCTTGTTGTCAAGTGTAGGCTGTGGGTAGTGACTTCTTTCCTAAGAATGAGGAATGGCCAAGGGGACAGTGGATAAACCTAACATTCATGACCTTCTCCACGAGCCTGGACAACAGTGAAAGCGTGTATTCATTTACTAGGATGTGAGGGGAAAGAGCATTTCACTTCTAAGAACTCAAAAAGTCATGAGAGCAGCCCAACAAATACAGCATTTGTACCAAACATCTGGCCAGTACTATCAAGAATTGCTGTGGTTATCAAAAACAAGGAACTCCACCAGGCATGGCACTATCTCTCTATTCTCAGCACCAGAGAGGCAGAGGCAGGAGGATTTTTGAGTTCTAGGCATCCCAGGGCTACATAGTGACACCCTGTCTCCGAACACATCATATACAGAGAGAGAGGGAGGGCAGGGAGAAACAACAATGGCAAAGGAAAACTAAATTCTGCATATCTAGTTGCGCTCCTAGAAGAGAAACAAACAAACAAAAACCAAGGTCATTAGGACAAAAAATACAAAATTTGAGCAGAGTAGGGGCATGAGAGTATATCCAGACTGGTCCATTACTTGTAACATGCACCTTGTCAGATGTTCCTGACAGGAAGCTTTGGAGATAATCTGTGAGACCTCTGTAGGACCTTTATGATGTTTCTACTTAAGTTGCTACAAAGCTCACTGGAAAACAAGTAACAAATGGATGATAGAAGGGAAGTCTTTTTTTCTTTTTTTCTTTTTTTTTTTTGTTTGTTTCCTTTCTTAGACATAGTTGCTGCTCACCTGGCTGGAATCCCCTTGGTCTCTGCATTGTCCATCCCAGGATGACACACTCTTGCTAGAAGAGACCCACCCACCGATGAGAAGGCATGCCTAGAACTTTGTCCTTTTCTTTTGGTTGTAATACATGCCTATAATGTAAACTATGATTATTGGAGCTTGCCTAACGGAAAAGGAGATGAGGGGATTATATCTTTGTGCATTCAAATCACTTCTGTACTTTTATTTTCCACTAGCTTATGAGGTGAGTATTCTTTAGAAGTGGGAAAAAGACGAGTTCTAATTTAGTTAGAAAATCCATGTGTGTTTTCTGCTGCAGTCTTTGAAATGATATGATAGAATCTCTGTGATTCCAATTGATTGAGATGGTTTCTTGGTATCTTCTCTTTGAAAAGAGTGCCTTGCTTGGGACTGAGACAACCTTGGGGTCAGTTAGTGGCAGCTGCCCTGAGTGTTGCTGAGGTCAGTGGAGCTATACCTGAGCTGCTCAGGAGAGCTGTTGCCACACACTTACCTCTTCTGTGATCCCCTAGCAAGCAGGTGCTGGGGCATCAGATTGAGGAGCAAGACTTTATGTCTAATGGTTTCAATGTATGCAGCCACCTTGATACAGTAATCCTCTAGGAAGGCAGAAGTTCCTAGGTTTAACTGTTAATAATTTCTAACTTCTAGAAGGAATGCTTTTGAAAATAGGAGCCATTTTTGTGAACTATATCAATGGATATTTGTTTCTGTTTTTATTTTGTTTCTCAAGACAGAGTTTACTGTGTAGCCCTGACTGTCCTGGAACTCACTCTGTAGACCATCTGGCCTCTAACTCACAGAGATCTGCCTGTCTCTGCCTCCCAGGTGCTGGGATTAAAAGCATGTGCCACCACTACACAGCTGCATCAGTGGATTTTTAATAACAAAGTTTAACAGTGGAATATATTTTGACTAGACATGAGTCTTCCCATTTACCACTGTCTCATTTTTGTGAAGAAGAAAAGTCTAGAACTGAGCGCTGTGACTCAGGTAAAACGCCCAGCATATCTGCAGCCCTGGGTCTCACCCTCAGCACTGAGGGACAAATAGCCACCTGCCAAGTATCAAACTGACTCTATTCTCATTGTTCCAATATAACATCTGTCTCTTTAATATGTTTTCACCAGTCCCTTGTGTAATCTCTGTCACTGTGCCTTTATCCACTGAACTATGGTGCTGGCCCCCACAAGGCTTTTGAATGTCATAATAGGTAAGATTTTGAAACTAGATTAGATTAGATGTGTAAAAATCACAGGAACTTCCCACCACACAAACTATCTTCTTCCTTCTATTCCCAGGCTGGCTTTGAACTTAAGCAAGAATGATCTTCCTGCCTAAGGCCATCTCTCTTGAGTTTAAGGCTTACAGGGATTTACTGCCACCCCCAGTTTCTGCTGTGTTGGGGATCAAACTCAGCATGCTTGGCAAGTATGCCAGCCGAGTACAGCCTCTGCCATAGTTATTTAAGTTTCCATAGCCAGGTGATGGTGGGACACACCCTTAATCCTAGAACTCCAGAGGCAGACGCAAGAGGCAGACGCAGAGGCAGAGGCAGAGGCAAGCGGATCTCAGAGATTTCCTGGATAGAGCTACACAAAGAAACCCAATCTCTGAAAAATAAAGTTATTCCATTTTATTTTCTTTCCCTCTCTCTCCTTCTCTCCCCCTCCCCCCTCTCTGACATGAGCTACATTTGCCATGGCACACATGGCAAAAAAGAACAACTTTGTGCAGTTGCTTCTTTCCTTCAACATTGCATGGCTTCCAGGTTGTCACGGTTCTGCAGCAAACCTTTACCAATTGGGCCATCTCAACTTTGTTTATTTATTTATTTAGAGACAAGGTCTTACCGTATAACTCTGGCTGCCCTGACACTCGCTAGGTAGACCGTGTTGGCCTTGAACTCACTAAGATCCATCTGCTTCTGCCTCTTTTTTAAAATGACAATTTGGTCTTGATATTCCTATGTTTGGCAACCCTTCCCTTCCCTTCCTCTGTTCTTCCTTTCCTTCTTTTAGCAGTACCAACAATTGAGTCCATGTCCTCCTCTATACTAGACAACCACTCTCCTACTGAACTACATTTCAATTGTATTTTGAGATAGATTTCGATTACAGGTATTACCCAGAGGCAAGTCCCATTTTATGTCCAGCCAACTATCCTGTCCTTTTGCCAGAGAAGGCCCTTTCTTTACAAGGAGCATGTCCTTCTGCCTGGGACAGCCACGCCGTCTTCTTTACCCACCCCTTTCCTTTTTACTTCATCTCTGCCCCTAACCCTTAACCCACAACCCACCCCCACCTCCGAAGAACAAAACTAGAAGCAAACCTGAATCTCATCTCTTGACCCTGCGCTTGACGTTTCTACGGTATCTCTGTAGAGTGAGTTCCTATGAGGGCAGGAACCATGACATCCACCACAGAGTTCAAAGCAGCTGCCACAGAGCTGCATGCAGCTTGTAGGAGCAATCTAAGAGTGAGGCTCTGGTGGAATCTTTCCTGTTTTCTGGGAATGGGTGGAGAGAGATAATAAGGTTCTTTTCATCCCTACTTCCCAGGGCCCAAGAGTGACTCTGGCCCCAAGCCAGCAAGCATTTTCCTGCAGATGTATCAAAGGATGTGGGTCCCAGCAGAGGCAGTTCCTGTCCCTCACACTCCTGCCAAAGGCCAGGGTAATGTCTCTTACCAGGAGAACTTCACTTAGAGAACATTCAGTTTGGAGATTGTCATGTCAAAATCAGGGAGCCACTGTCCTAAAAGGGTCTTTCTTACCCAGGGTCTGGGAAGCTAGGAGGAGAAAGGTGGGGTGGACATGTGACCTCTAGTGAATTATGGAAGATGGCTTGGGAAGTAGGCTTTCCTCCACTGTCCACAGAAGAGCAACCTGCAGCCTGGGTGTGGACTGCAGTCCTTCAACAGAGCTAACTCCATATCCAGGACTGAGGCAGGTATGGGTGACATCCCAAAGGAGAGCCAGGCAAAAGACTCATCATACACAGAGTGTGAGCTTCACAGAGGCTCTTGGCACTTTTGAACCTCAAGGTAAGCCACCATGTTCATGCAGTTCTTTTGAAGGGTGAGGTTTCTGCAGCAGCTCTGAATTACTGTGACTGATCACAGAAGGATGCAGCTGAGAGATGACAAGGGTTGGAACAGACGATCCCTTCTCTACCCCAAGCAATGCCAGCTTTGCCTCAGCTGCAGAGAGGGAACAAGCTCTGACCCAAATAAAGTCTTAAAGCAAAACAACTCAAATTGGGAAGAGGTTAATTTGAGTTACCCTTACTGCTCAAGGGTGAGACATCTAGATAGGCAGAACAGTAGAATCCATTGAAAATGGGCTGATGTGTTAGTCACTGAGTGAAACGCTAGACGGATTTATTTACTAAGAGGAGAAAAAGACACACAGTACCCCTTCAGGTAGTTTGCAATGCCAGCCTTTCTCCCTGGAAGGTGTCGCCTCACTCAGTGCTCCTAGATGCAGGGAGCAATGCAGCCTTGGGATTTGCAGGGACCATGGACTTCCGCCACCCCTCCTCTTTCTCCATAGAACAAATGGCAACTTTGGGGGCCAGCAAGATAACTGAGTGGCTAAAGGTGCCTGCGGGTAAACCTGATGATGTGAGTTCAATGCCCAGAACTCAAATGGTTGAAGGAGAGAACTGGCCACATAAACTGTCCTCTGACTTCCACATGTGTGCATGCACAGGTAAACACAAACACACAAAATAAGTATGAAAACTTAGAAAGCAAAAACAACAAATAAAATAGCAACTTAGCAAGACGGTAAAATCCAGTGGGCACATTTGTCTAGAGGACAGAGCACATAAGCTCTCATCCTGGAATAGTGGTTCTCAGCCCTCCTAATGCTGTGACACTTTAATACAATCCCTCATGTCGTAGTGATCCCAACCAGAAATTATTTTCATTGCTACTTCATAATTGTCATTTTGCTACTGTTAGAAATCATAATGCAAATACCTGATATGTAGGATATCTGATATATGATCCCTGTGAAAGGGTCAGTAGACCCCAAAGGGGTTAAGACTTAACAGGCTAGGAATTGCTGTCCTGGAGTGAGGGTGCAGGGCATCCTCATTGTAACCGCTATTCTCTGTGAGCAGTGGGGTAAGAGTTACTTTTCTGTTGCTGTGGTAAAACACCATGACCAAGGCAACATACAGAAGTAGTTTGATTTTGGCTTACAGTTCCAGAGGGTCACAGTCCATAATGATGGAGACATCATAGTAGGCAACAAGCATGCTGGCAGGAAAAGGAAACTGATAATTTGCCTCGATTGGAGTAATGAAATGAAAGGGAGGGAGGGAGGAGAGAGAGAGAGAGAACTCATTGAGAGTGGCCTGAGACTTTGAAACCTTAAAGCCAACCCCATGTAAGGCTACACCTCCTAGACCTCCCCAAACAAGTGATAATGAAGTATTCACATGCCAGAGCCTATGAGAGACACTTCTCATTCAAATGACCACAGATGGATTCACTAAGAATATCATCAATAAGACCCATCTGCCTTAAAAGAACAGTACTTCATTTATGTGAGCTTGTGTGTTTGCAGGTGCATGTGGGTGCAGGGACCAGAGGACAGCCTTGGGTGTTGTTCCTCAGGTGCTTCCCAGTATCCGGAGCCAGCGAACTCCAGAGATAGATACCCTTGTACCCTTTCTCTTCTGTTCCCTCTCCTCCTCCCCAGTGCTAGCATGCACATATTTTTAAATGTGGATTTTAGGCCTTAAGCACAGGTCCTTGTGTTTGCCAAACAAGTACTTTACTGACTAAGCCATCTGCCTAACCCCGAGCTGTGCTTCTAGATGCACCTGCTTTAATACCAATCCTACCCAAAGCCAAGGTATAGATGACTGACAGGGACCTCCGGTCCTTAGTCCCATCTCAGAACTGTCAGTGATGAGAACCGTAGAAATCATATAGTATAGTGTTTCTCAGACTATGGGTTTGACTCCATTAAAGGTCTCTTGAACAATATATATATATATATATATATATGTATATATATATATATATATACATATATATATATTTATAAATGTAGCTCAGTTGGGAGAGTGCTTTTTTTACCCTGTACAAGCATGCGTTCAGTCCCCAGCACCACATAAAACAAGGCCTGTAATCTTAACACACGAGAGAAAGAGGCAGGAAGATAAAGAGGTTCAAGGTTACTTCTGCTACAAAGTGAGTTCAGAGTCAATCCAGTTGAGTTTATCTTTTTAAGATACCCTCGAAATTAATTTTTATTTCATTTGGTTAAAAAAGTAAAAAGTCTGAGAAGGATTGGGGGTAAGAACAACACTGGGCAGTGAAATGGCTTAGGAGGTAAAAGGAACTTGCTGTCAGTTTGACACTAAGCTCTAACCCCAAGATCCATGCTGTCCAAATGGTTCTCTGATCCCCTCATGCACACAGTGCACATGTGCAAGTGTACACACAAATTCTGACCCTGCCTCAGAAAACAAAAAGAAATATAAATAAGCCTGAGGTGGTGGTGCACACCTTTAATACCAGTACTAGGGAGGCAGAGACAGGCAGAACTCTTGAGTTCGAGGCCAGCCAAGTCTACAGAGCAAGTTCCAGGACAGCCAGGAATGCACAGAGAATCTCTGTCTTGAAAAACCAAAAGGAAAAAAGAAAAAGAAAGCAAAGAAATTAAACAAAAATAAATTTTATCATAAAATGTATGAGGAACCCAGCAAAGTAGACAGTTTGAGTCCTAGCAAGGTGAAGCAGTTTGTCCTTGATGTCCCAGTAGTCCTTTTGAAGTATAAGGTAATCACAGCTACTGCTAGAAGGGGCTGATTATTCAACACCCCTCCCCCAGGAAAAAAAATGGTCAGAAAAAGACACTGTGGCTATTGGGAGCCTCCATTTCTAAACATGACCCCTCATCTTGGGGATGACTGGGAGACAGACTCCAGTGACCACCCCGAGGCTTCTGTTTACCTAGGGATTGCAGAAAGAACTGGCAGAGTAAATGTCTGCCCTGCCCTGTTGGTGTGCTGAGGTCTGGCTGCGAAGCTGGCCGCATAGGAGAGTCCAACAAAGAACACATTAAAATGCCCAGGTCAGGGCTCAGAAGGGCAAACTACCTAGGAAACTGCTACCCGTGTGCAGGTGACTGATGGGCTGGAAGGCTTTCCCAGGCCAGGTGCAGAGCCTTTCCTGCGACTTCTGGCAAAATCCTGAGACCTGCCAACCCTTGTGCCTTTGTTGGAATCCTGATGGCCCCCGCATCGAGGCTGAGGGCCAGCTAGAGTGTTTAGCTGAATACTTCCTTATGTTTTCCTCGTTCGTTCTCATAAAAAGTGACCTTAGCCCAAGTCCTAGTAGCACATGATTGTGGAATGTGCTCTCCTGGGAAATACTGCCTTATTTTTTTTTCATCTGAAAATGTGCAAAAATATTTTCAGATTCAAGTTTAGATGAGTTTGTTTGGGTAATAATGAAAGTTAGTATACGTGCTGTCAGGCTGGTGTTTTATATCTGTCTGTATCCATCGGTGTCTTATGTATCTCTATGTTTATCGGTGGGGTTTTTTGTTTGTTAGTTTGTTTTTTAACCTAGGGAATACATTGAGGGCTTCAAGAATGCCATGCAACACTGTCACTGGCTGTATCCCTAAGGTTCCACTGTGTTACCAGGCTAGCCCTGAGCTACTGGGTTCAAACCATCCTATAACCACAGCCTCCTGAGAAGCTGAGATTTTAAGCATGTACCTTATAAGCCTGGGACTACAGGTATGTGCCACAGTGCCCAGCTACATATATCATTACTAGATGTCATAAATGCCATAGTCAAATAAGTATGTAACTAACCTGACATAACTCAGCTCAAGCCTCGGGTTTTGAATTTTCAAATTACTGCCAGTTCTTATCAGCAGGGGAGGGAATGCCAGGACTCTAAAGTCACTGAGCAGCACTGGAGGCTATGCAAACTACTAGTGACCCTTGTGGACACTGCATCCCCTCTCTCTACCCTCCTGCTATACACATTAGGGCCATTATGACAATGAGCGTATTTATTAGCCCAGATATTTCCCATATTGCTTATTTAGCTTCTGGACTATTTTCAGAGATGCTGGTTCTATTCTGTATTTGAGTGCTAAAGTTGCAAGTGACTAAAATTGTGTAGATCATCGTCTATGTTTGTCTGATTCCAGATTCTAGGTGTGATGGACCCACTTGGGAGCTTCCGAGGCTACAGTTTGCAGTCTGCAGCTTCTATTTTCATTCTTCCTAGGCCTCACTGTGCTCTTCCTCCATCCTCTCTTCTTCCCCTTCTTTCTCCTCCTTTCTTTGCCTCCGCTACCTTAAAAAATTGAATTTTTGGGGTTGGAGAGATGGTTCAGCAGTTGAGAGCACTGACTGCTCTCCTAGAGGACCTAGGTTCAGTTCCTAGCACCTACATGGGAGCTTACAGCTGTTTGTAACTCCAGTTCCAGGGGATCCAGCACCCTCCCTCTCACAGACATGCAGGCAGGTGAAATAACAATGTACAGGAAATTAAAATAAATTTGCATTTTAAATTAAATTTTTATTATTATCTTGTGCATGTGTGATGTGGAGGAAGAGAGAGTGAGGTGCACAGGCAACAGACAGCTTCCTGGAGTCAATTCCCTCCTTCTATCTGAGAGTTCAGGAGATTAAATTCCAATCACCAGATTTGAATGACAAGTCCCATTCCACTGGTTCACCTCCCTTCTTTTTTAAGAAAGGATCACTGTGTTGTGGGCTAGCTTCAAAGTCAACATGTAATTGAGGATAATCTTAAACTCCAGCTCTGCTAAGATTGCCTTCCTACTTGAGCCAAACTAGGATTGAAGATAATCTTAAACTCCAATTCCACTAAGGTTGCTTGCCTACTCCACCCAAACTAGAAGTTTACTCACAGCCAAGCTAGATCATGAGTCTGATAAGCTTTAAAGCAAACAGGATGTGAAACAGATGAACTCACCCAGGGTTTTGCTGAGGAAAAGACAAACATCAGGGACTGAGGGAAAGATAGGTCCTAGATAATGTGTAAGATTGTATGTCCCTGATTATTCACGAAAGGGAGAAAGGGCTGTGCCGGGCTTTATAAACATCCCTGCATTCAGTGCACCTGCCGTGCAAGGCTGATGCTCAACTCTGCAAGGTCTTAAAGCAAACTGATGCTCCTTTCCCACTTCTCCAGTGTTCTTAAAAAGCAAGGATCACTGCTTCTCACATTCTTGCTTCTCTTCTTGCCCCTACTTACTATCATTTGAATGGTAGCCTCACTGTATGGTCCAGGCTGGCCAGGAACTCACAATCTGCCTCGTTTAGCCCCCTAAGTGCATTGCCATGCCTGGCTCCTATGTGACATTGTAGGGGCTCTGGGTTTGATTCCCCAGCAGTAGAAAATTCAAGGTAGCCCATGAGTGTAATCCCAGAATACAGGAGGCAGAGAAAGGAAAATCAGCCATTGGAAGGAAGAAGATCAGTCACGGCTATATAGAGGTTTTTCTTTTGTTTTGTTTGTTTGTTGTTTGTTTGTTGTTGTTTTTGACCAGCCTAGGCTACATTCCACCATGCTTTAAAAGCAAGCAAAACAAAAACCAAAAAAATTGACCCAGGAGGTAAAGCTAGGTTTCTCCCTATTCTTAGCCAGATATTTCTCCGACCAGGGGACCCCAGGTTTCTAAAAAGCTCAAAATTAAACACCACGGGAGCAAATAATTTGTCAAAGAAAAGGCAGATGAGCTAAGCAAACATTGCTCAATGATCAGTGCATGCAGAAAGAAATGCTCAACATTTTTGCCATCACAAAAATGTAGATCAAAACCCTTGAGAGTGCACTCCGCCTACTCAGACTGGCCATCATGAGGAACGGGTAGAGGAATCTGTCTTAGTTTGGGTTTTTTTGCTGTGAGGAGACACCATGACTGTGACAGCTCCTACGAAGGACAACATTTCACTGGAGCGGCTTTACAGTTTCAGAGGTTCAGTTCATTATCATCATGGTGAGACGCATGTCCCTGTGTAGGCAGAGATGGTGCTGGAGGAGCAGAGAGTTGTACATCTCAATCTGTAGGTAACAGAAGAAGACTGCCACACTGGGTGTAGTTTGAGGATAGAAGACCTCAAAGCCTACCCCCACAGTGACACACTTCCTCCAACAAGGCCACATCCACTCCAACAAGACCACACCTAATAGTGCCAAACATTCAAACACATGAGTCTTTGGGGCCCACACCTATTAAAACCAGCACAGAAGAGAACAGGGAGCCATTTTATACTGTTGATGGAAATATGACTCAGTATTATCACTGTGGAAGTCAGTATGGAAGATGCCTCTAAAATTATATAATAGCCAGAAGCTGGAAAGAACCCAGATGTCCCTCAATGGAGGAATGGATACAGAAAATGTGGTATATTTACACAATGGAATATTACTACTCAGTTATTAAAAACAATGAATTCGTGAAATTCTTAGGCAAATGGGTGGAACTGGAAAATATCATCCTAAGTGAGGTAACCCAATCACAAAAGAACACACAAGATATGCACTCACTGATAAGTGGATATTAGCCCAGAAGCTTGGAATACCCAAGACACAATTTACATATCAAATGATGTCCAAGAAGAAGGAAGAACAAAGTATGGATACTCTGGTCCTTCTTAGAAGGGGGAACAAAATACCTACAGAAGGAGATACAGAGACAAAGTGTGGAGCAGAGTCTGAGGGAAAGACCATCCAGAGACTACCCCACCTAGTGATCCATCCCATATATAGTTACAAAACCCAGACACTATTATCGATGCCCACAAGTGCTTGCTGACCAGAGCCAGATATAGCTGTCACCTGGGAGGCTGTGCTAGTGCATGACAAATACAGAGGGGGCCACTCTCAGCCAGCCATTGAACTGAGCACAGGGTCCCCAATGGGGGAGCTAGAGAAAGGACCCAAGGAGCTGAAGGGGTTTGCAGCACCATAGGAGGAACAGCAATATGAACCACCCAGTAGTCCCAGAGCTCCCAGGGACAAAAACATCAACCAGATAGTATACATGGTGTTACCCATGGCTCCAGATGCATAGGCAGCAGAGGATGGCCTTGTTGGACATCAATGGGAGGAGAGGCTCCTGGTCCTGGAAAGGCTAGATGCAGCAGTGTAGGGGAATACCAGGACAGGGAAGCAGGAGGGTGTTGATTGCAGAACGGGGGAGAAGAGATGGCTTATGGAATTTTCGGGGGTGGGGGTGGGGTGGAACCAGGAAAGGGGAAATCATTTGAAATGTAAATAAAGAATATATCTAATAAAAAGAAAATAGAACCAGGTATAGTGTCACACACTTGGAATTCTAGTAGTACTCCAAAGTTGAGAAAGGAAAATCGTTATTTTAAAGCTAGCTTGGGTTATATTATGAGCTTTTGTCAAACAAACAAAAACAACCACCACCTCCACCAAAACCCCAACCCACCAAACAACATCAAAACAAACAAACAAAAACAACCACCACTTCCACCAAAACCCTAACTCACCAAACAACAACATCAAAACAAAACAAAACCCCCAAAAGACAGGGTATCATAGCCCAGGCCTTTAAACCCAGCACACTGGTGGATTTCTGTGAGTTCAAGGCCACCCTTGGTCTACAAAGTTAGTTCTAGGACAGCCAGGGCTATAAAAAAAAAGACTCTGTCTATTTAAAAAGAAAATCTTGATTGGTAGTATAGGCTTGTCAACCTAGAAGGGTAAAACAGGAGGGTCACAAATCCAAGGCAGCATGGACAACTTAGTGATCCCCCTACTTCAAAAAAAAAAAAAAGCAGACTAGGGAGATGACTGGGTGGGTAAGGGAGATGACTGGGTGGGTAAGGGAGATGGCTGGGTGGGTAAGGGAGATGGCTGGGTGGGTAAGGGAGATGGCTGGGTGGGTAAGGAAGTTCTTGCTGCACAAACACAAGGATCTGAATTCAGATCCTCAACACATACAGAAATGGGACGGACGTCTGCCCTCTGATGACTTGTCTGTTGTAGGAGAAGCTGCCACTGGATTTGAGGGTTTGTCCTAGGTGGGATGGGCGGGCTTTAGTCTGGCCCATCCTTCATGGAAGCAGACCTTTAGCACTGCCCAGAGTGCTTGTGTGCTGCAGCTGTTTAGTATTATGTCACTTCCGCTGGAGACCATCAATGTTTTCCTCTTGTTCCTCTCTTTGGGCATAAGTCCATTTTTTTCCCCCTTTTCCTTTCTCTCGCTCTCCTTCACCACCTCATACATAAACAGTCTCTATTCTGTCATTGCATTAGTTTAATTTGTTTTCTGTTGCTGAACACCATGACCCAAAGCAACGTGAGAAGGAAATGGTTTCTTTTCGTTTCCAGGTCATACGTCATCATTGAGCAAATTTAGGACAGGAACCCGGACAGGAACTGAAACTAAGACCATGGAGGAACTCCGCTTACTGCCTTGAATCCAGGCTTATGCTCAACCACCTTTCTTAGACAGTCAAGGCCCACCTACCTAGGGATTGTACCACCCACAGTGGGCTGGCTTTCTTACCTCAATTACCAATCTGGAAAATACCCCACAGAGGTGCTCGTAGACATGCGCAGTTTCCTGAACTGATGTTCCCTCTTCCCTAGGCGTGTCAAGCTGACAACTAAGCAAACTGTGAAGTTAGATTACATTAGCTTTTTCTCATTAGGTTTCATGTGTACTTAGTTTGGGAGCCCAGGGTCGCAAGGACGTAAAATAGGAAGTCTGTAGAAGTTATTTAAGCTCAGCTTCCGTGTGTTCTTCTTGCTTCCTTCTTCCCGTTGTATGGCCCATATGTTAAGGAGCAGCATCACAATTGCCGAGACCTGATTTGGCCGTGCTACCTGTGGCTGGGATCCGCCAGATTCAGGACGCATTAGCTTAGTTTCCATATCGCAAGTATGGAAGTTACTTAAGAACCGCTAGCACGATGCCCACCGGAAGAATTCACTGCCTTGTTCTGTGTGCATGGAATCTGAATCGCAGACTGCAGACCTAGAGGTTAAGAGTCAGAGTTTGAATAGGTCCTCTGGAGCTGAGTCCTGCCTGGGCACTTGGCTGTTCCTCTCCCTCACATTTTTCCTGTATGGTGTAGCTCTGCCCTTGCCGTCAGTCTTTTTGCCACAGGCAGACACCAGTCCAGAAAGCACGGAGCAGAGCTGTTCAGTTTTTCAGGCTCCTCTTGCCAAGTCATCTCATCACCCTGACTTGCCACAGCACGGGGGTGATGGTCTGCATGGTCTCTCACTCCTCACCTTCGTCCAAGAGCCCAGTCCATTCTCGGTGTCTGGCTGCCACACACATTTTTTTTTCTTCTGGGAGCATGATCAGTTTAAACCTTTGTCTTAGTCATGTTTCCATTGTTGTGAAAAGTTGCCGTGGCCAAGGCAACTTATAAAAGAAAGTCATTTAATTGGGGGCTTGCCTACAGTTTCTGAGGGTTAGTCCACGACCATCATGACAGGGAGCATGGCAGCAGAGAAGCAGGCATGGTGGAGAGCTCATGTCTGATGCACAAGCATGTTTGTGTGTGTGTGTGTGTGTGAGAGAGAGAGAGAGAGAGAGAGAGAGAGAGAGAAAGAGAGAGAGAGGAGAGTGCCAGCTTACCCTCATGTCATATTAGCCCATCAGAAGAGCTACACCAGCATTCATTTTTTTCCCCTAGGTGGACACTAAATGGAGCAATTGCCTTAAAAAGTCCCTGTGGGTGGGTCTTGGAAGGATGTCTGCCTTGAGGTTCGAGTAGATCTTTGGGAACAAGGAGAAGCAACTGCCTGCACTCCTGTCAGCTGAGCAGTAAAGCCTCAACCTCCTCTGCCTCTCTAGAGCAGCACTTCATAACCTGTGGGCCACGAGTCTCTTGGGTGTTGAATAGCAGATAACCTCACATCAGAAATTTACACTACGATTCCTAACAGCAACAAAATTAGTTATGAAGTAGCAATGAAAATAGTTCTATGGTTGGTGGTCACCACAACGTAAGGAACTGTATTAAAGGGTCACAGCCTTAGGAAGGCCGAGAACCACTGATCCACAGTTTAGACTCCACTACCTACCATGCTCTTGAGTGTTTTCTCACTTCAGGCTGCAGTGGCTGTACCTGTGCCTACACACGGCGGGGGTGGGTGGTGGGGGGAGGACAGGGGCGGGGATAGGGAGGGTATAGAACGATTCCTTAAGCCTAGTAATTCAGCCCCACCTGGGCAAAATGGAGAGACCCCCCCCCTATCCCTTTTTGTTTGGTATGTTTTGTTGAGGCAGGGTCTCAAAATATAACCCTAGCTAACTTGGAACTCCCAGAGATCCACCTGCCTCTACCTCCCAAGTGCTGGGGTTAAAGGTGTGCCACCATGCCCGGCAAACCCCCATCTCTTAAGAAAAATAACTTCTTATAATGAAAAATATTGTATAGGGTGCTATGAAAGATAGACACACCTGAAATCCCAGCATTTGGGAGACTGAGGAAGGAGGATTGTGAGCCTCAGCCTTAGCCTGACCTGCATAGTAGGACTTTGTCTCAAAAATACTATTATATAAATAGAGTGATATGGTATGGGATATTTTAGAATAGGCTTTTGCTCTCATAGCAAAATTCCCTTGAGAGTTATCCAAACTACGATATGGCTTTATTTTGTTAATGTCTGGTTGTTATTAATCTAAAGCCTATGCATTCAAATATTCATCTTTTAGACATTTATGCAGTCTATTTTAGTAACTAAAATCTATAGATATGGATCAAAGAGGGCAACTAGGCCATTTCTGAGCCAGGATACCCTGCAAATGTCTGGAACTTTGTCTCCTCAACTTTAGAATAGGTCGGGTAACCAGATCTTTATAGCACATCACTATATTCCCACTGTTGATGGGGACTCACTGTGAGTGTTCCTTGTCTCCTTATTTTCTCCCTCTGGCTGAGGATGGTATTTGGAGCCACATGTGTACCAGGCAAGTGTTCTACAGCTAAGCTGCCTCTCCAGCCATATACAATGTCCCAGCTACAGAGAAACTTCAAGTCCCAGTGTTTGGGGGCTGGGGAGAAACAGAAGGTTAAGGGCTGAAGAGAAGGCCCAGCAGTTAAAGGTGCCTGCCACTCTTGCAGAGGACCGGAGTTGAGCTCCCAGCTCCCAACTCCCCACATCCACATTGGGGGCTCACAACCACCTGTAACTCCAGCTCCTGGGGAATCTGTCTCCCTCTTCTGGCCTCTACGGGTACTTGCAGATATATGTACATTACACACACACACATAAATAAAAGTAAAATAATCTTTAAAAAACATTAGATTGACCTTTTGTGAGAGTACATATCATTCACACGGTCCCACAGAGACTGGCTTGCTGATTCCATGTGGAGAGTGTGTAGTGTGCCCAGCCAGACTTTACAATGAAGTCTTCACTTGTGGATCTGTAGACCTTCTCCTTGGTTGGTCTATGACAGCCATCCCAAACCAGGCTTGCTTAGGGAGGTGATGTCCATGTCACATAGGTGTCTGGCTAAAATCCCACATAGGACAGAGGGTAGCTGATAGATGTGTATTGGGAATAGAGTTCAGTCCTTTGTAGGCCAAGCGCAGGAATTAATCTATGCAACATGGTATGTAATGAAAAATCTCTGTTCAGTTAAAGTTCTCAGAAGGGGACTTGATTTGACAGGAATATGGGGCTTAATGGACCCCATCACAGACAACTGTTTGACAAGGTTGTTCTAAGGAGCAAAATTAATAACCAAGAAAATGTTTGGCCAAACATGAGTCCTATATAAAATACTAGCATTTCACAAAAGTCACCTGATTTACCACAAAGTCAGTTCTCACTAAGTAGCTTTTTGGCTAAGTGCCATTAGGAAAGGGAATTTCTGATGTGTGTATGTGGAGATTTTAAATGAGAAGTCAGTTTTCCATAACTAGGGAGGACATATATATATATATATATATATATATAGAGAGAGAGAGAGAGAGAGAGAGAGTATGTATGTTTGTGTGAATGTGTGAGTGTGTATGTGTGATTATGTATCTGTATGTATGAATACGTGAAAGCATGTGTATGTATATGTGTGTCTGAATGTGTGTGTGAATGTGTAAATGTATATGTGTCTGAGTGTGTGTCTGAATGTGTAAATGTATGTGTGTGTCTGAATGTGTGTGTGTCTGAATGTGTAAATGCATGACTGAAGTGAGTGTGTGTGTGTGTGTGTGTGTGTGTGTGTGTGTGTGTGTGTGTGTGTGGTTTCCTGGTTATTGTGAAATTTCTGTTGGAAAATCTCTGTGTTGCCAAGGGTTACAAATAGCCGTCAGTCAGGAACAGCCAGTCACCAGGCATATCTGAGGTTCTAGACTGTGATACATCCAGAAACAAACATCAAATAAGAACAGCTTAAATGTTGCTGGTCCTCAGACTCCACATCTGATTCTCACAAGAACCAGACCTTGTCTTTGGAGCTTACAGTTTTCCTCCTTCTCTGGTTAATTTTTGTTGTCATTTTGGACTTATTTATTTTATTCTATGTGCCTGCATATATGTACGTGCACCACATGAGTGCCTGGTACCTGCAGAGGTCAGAAAAAGGTTGTTGGATTCTTTTGGGAACAGAGTTATAAATGGTTGTGAGCTGAGATGCCACTCTTAGCCAAAGAGATCTAGTAACTGAGGAGAGAGAAGGCCAGGAGCAGATTTCTCCAGAGACTCTGGGAGAAACTGCTACTCTGCACACACTTTGATGTCTACCCTTTGAAGTCCATTCCAGCCTCTGACCTCTAGAACTGCAGAAATATATACTTACATTATAAGATGTTATCATAAACATATAAAACAACAAGTGGGTGGTAATGTGTTAAACTGTTAGACTCATATGGAGTCTCCAATCTCAATCGTAGGTACGAGAAGAAGACAGAAAAGGAAGCCAGACTTACGTGAGTGCCTGATAACAAACTGCCAGGACCACAGCCTTGCCCAAAGGCCATGACAGGAAATAATCCTACAAGGACATCTGCCCAGCAATTGTTTGTTCAACTTGAACCCAAGGAGACTGGAGGTACCCTTGTTGATGCTTGTAGCCGAGGCTGACTGAGGTTGGTGGAGACTCCCTTTGCTTCAAACAGTATCCTCTGGCCTCAGCCTCTTTGATCAAGTACACAACTTACTGCAGATTTGTATTCCCATTGCAATACTATGCCCAGTTGAATAGTAAATATTGGAGAATTTCCCTGTTTGCTGTTTAGGTTTTGAGAATTAGAAGCAGCAACTGGAATCTAGTACAGAGGCTAAACTCAGAGAGAAGGAAGGAAGGAAAGAAGGAAGGAAGGAAGGAAGGAAGGAAGGAAGGAAGGAGGGAGGGAGGGAGGGAAGAAGAGGAGGAGGAAGAGGAGGATGATGAAAAAGAGCAAGGGGGGAAGAGAACGGGAGGGGAGGGAGGGGAAAAAGAGGAGGGGAAAGGAAAGGAGAGGAGAGGGGACAGACATACCCAAACCCATAAACCCAAGAAGGAAATGCCCCTGTTGGAGAAGCTGAATCAGTGTCCAAAAAGACCATCATTCCATGTCATCCTGGAGCAAAAGTAGTTGCCAAAGTAGATTGATGCCTATAATCCCAGCACCTGAGAGGTAAAACAAGGATTGAAAATTTAAGGTCATGTGGCATGTGGGCTACAAAATTAAGAAAGGGAGAGGGGGGAGGAAGGGAGGGAGAGAGGGAGAGAGGGAGAGGGAGAGAGAGAGAGAGAGAGAGAGAGAGAGAGAGAGAGAGAGAGCAAGAGAGCGCTATTAAGGTTAGAATTAGAAAGAGGTTAGTCTCTAACCTCTTAAATAGTGAATGGGTCCAGTAATTTTGAAGGAATTACAGGATATGGTATAGACTCTGGGTGTGAGACCCTCTCCTCAATGTTCTCTATAACATAGATTGCTGATTGCAAATGAGCTCAGTCAGTTTCTTGACCCAGAGTCATTGCTAGGATTAAAAAGCACATGCCGTTCACCTCACATACAACCTGATGTATTTTAACACCAAGAACAACAGCATCCACTCAGCCTGGAGCATTTTAAAACTTAGAATTTTGAACTGGAGAGATGCTACTTAAGTTTAATTCAGCAGTTAAGACTGCATACTACTCTTCCAGAGGAAGTTCCCTGCATCTATTTTGTTTGTTTGTTTGGTTGGTTGGTTGGTTGGTTTGGTTTGGTTTTCAAGACAGGGTTTCTCTGTGTAGCTCTGGCTGTCCTGGAACTCACTCGAACTCAGAAATCTGCCTGCTTCTGCCTCCCAAGTGCTGGGAGTAAAGGCATGTGCCACCACTGCCCGGCAGTTCCCTGTATCTATGTTGGGTGACTCACAGTCTATAACTACAACTCCAGGGGTATCTGATGCCTCTGACCTCTACAGGCACCTTCTCCTCCACATACCCATACCCACGCCCATGTCTGTGCCCATGCCTATACCCAGACACATTCACAGGCACAGACACATAATTAAAAGCAAAATAAAACAAGGACATTGCAAATGGGACATCTATATCATATTCCCTCAGCCAAGGCTCAGGGACCATCATGGAAGAGGAGTGGAAAATTCTAAGAGTCAGAGGTCAGGGAGGACTGGGCAGAAACAAATTCTACTTGACATTGCAGGACAACTCCACCCATGACCTCACAGCAGCTGGAGTTGCCTACAAAAGACATGCACAGGGTCAAGCCAGTCAGCACTCCAGCATGGAGGGGGAAGGACTCATGAGCCCCTACCCCTAGCTGATGGCTTGGAAGTTGATGGCTTCCGAAGGGGGTGACAATTTTCTTTAAGGGTGTGGTCCATGGTAGGCCCACTCTACTTCAGTGCATGGTCTCACATACATAACAACATGGGAAGCACAGATTGGGAACAGTGGACTATAGAAATAAGAAGAGGTCAGAAAGGTTGGGAAGAGTAGGGAATGAGAATGGACGGATCTAGGAGGAGTTTGGGGGAACAGTGTCGGGGCAGTGAATGTAGTCAAAATGCATTGTGTGCATTTGTGAAATTCTTAAAAGATTAATAACAATATTATATTTAAAATGATAAAACAAACCAGGAATGGTGGTGCATGTCTTTAATCCTAGCACCCAGAAGGCAGAGGTAGAGAGATCTCTGAGAGTTCAAGTCCAGCCAGGGTCAACATATCAAATAGCCAGGGATACACAGTGAGATCTTGTCTCTGAAAGTAATAATAACAATAAAACAAGAGTGTTGAGGGACCTCTGTTATCCACATTGTCTCCATCATATCCAGAGGCTATGGTAAATGATGACAAAATTAGAGAGAACCAGCCCTAGATGGTTAAACCACTTAAAAAAATGGATATTTCAAAATAGCTATGAAAGAGCTGTTACTCAAGCTTGGGCCTTCTGAGCACAGTGCCCAATTGCATAGGCTGTGCATGTAGTCAGCCAGCCAGGAAAGAAGTAGACCCTTCTCCTGATGTAGGAGAGAAGGGAGGGGGAGAGGGAGTGTGATGGTTGGAATATGCTTGGTTCAGGGAGTGACACTATTAGGAGGTGTGGCCTTGTTGAAGTAGATGTGGCCTTGTGGAGGAAGTGTGTCATTGTGGGCGTAGGCCTTAAGACCCTCATCCTAGCTCCCTGGAAGCCAGTCTTCTCCTAGTGGCCTTCAGATGAAGATGTAGAACTTTCAGTTACTCCAGCACTGGGCCTGCCTGGATGCAGCCATGCTTGCACCTTGGTGATAATGGAGAGAACCTCTGAACCTGTAAGCCAGCCCCAGTTAAATGTTGTCCTTATAGGAGTTGCCTTGGTCATGGTGTCTCTTCACAGCAGTAAAACCCTAACTACGACAGGGAGTGAGGGAAGAGAAAGGGAAGCAGAGGCAGAGACAGAGTTAACTGCAAAAACTAGAAGTCAAGAGAAAAACCAGGGGAAATGGTGTAAGGGAGAATGCAGTAATTATCCAGTTAAAAAGAATGTGTTCCTTGGGTTCCCCATGTTTCCTCCAGTGTGGAAGGCCACTTTATACTCTTGACTGAAAAAGTGAAAAATTACATTGAATGATCTCTAGAAATATTTCCAGTTCTGAGACACAATTATTCTATCAAGTATTTTAGGGAAAGGATTTTGAGTCCCCAAGCTTTTTTGTAAACAAAATTAGTGGAAATGTTGAGCATGCACCTGCATCTTTCCTGATAATCATGCTTTTGGTAGATAAATGTTTTTCAGTTTTAGTTACATTTTATTTATATTTATTCATTTATTGTGTGTGTGTGTGTGTGTGTGTGTGTGTGTGTGTGTGTGTGCACGCAGTTTAGTTCACAGTGGAAGCCAGAGGACAGTTTGCAAGGTCCATTCTGTCCTCTCACCCTGTGGGTTCCCAGGACCAAATTCAAGTTGTTAGGCTTGACAACAGGAGCTACCCACTGAGCTGACTCACCCCAGCTTCTCACTCTCTTTTTAAAATTTGTGTTTATTTATTTTAGTGTGTACAGGTGTTTTGCCTGCACATATATCTGTATAACACATGCATGCAATGCCTCAGTAGGCCAGAAGAGGGTGTCAGACCCCTTGGGCCTGGACTTAACAAAAAGTTGTGAGCCATCTCATGGGTGATGGGACTCAAACCCACTTCCTCTGGAAGAGCAGCCAGTGCTATAAGGGCACTCCCCCCCCCATCATCTCTCCAGCCCAGCATAGTTTGTTTCTTCTATCTATCTGTCTGTCTGTCTGTCTATCTATCTATCTATCTATCTATCTATCTATCTATCTATCTATCTATCTATCTGTTTTATTTACTTTTTTAGAGACAGGTCTTTCTATGTAGAGACTGGCCTGGAATTTGTCATGTAGGCAAGGCTGGCCTTGAACTCACAGAGATCCATCTATCTCATAGCCTCTTTTTCAATCTCTCCTCTCTCCCTCTCCCTCTCTCCCTCCCTTTCCCTCTCTCCCTCCCTTTCCCTCTCTCCCTCCCTTTCCCTCTCCCTCTCTCCCTCCCTTTCCCTCTCCCTCTCCCTCTCTCTTCCTCCCTCCTTCCATCCCTTCCTCCCCTTTTTCCTTTCTTTTACTAATTATTTAAGTTAACACAAAAAATAATGGGTTTTGTTATGAAATTGTTCTAGTAAAAAATATTTATCGAGCGTGTGTATGTTTGCACACGCACAGGTCAGAGGCCATCTTACAGGAGTTGACTCTCCCCTTCCCCACATGGCTCCTGGGGACTGAACTCCAGGTCTGCCTTGGCAGCAAAGCACTCCTCTGCTTTCTCACTGGCTCCACCGAGACGGTTTTGTTCTTTTCTCCATCTTCGAGCCTGTGTTTTTAGTTTTTATGACTATTGTAATTGCTTAAGAACACTTTCTAATGTTTGTGTGTTTTCATGACTACCTAACATTCCACTGAGTGGACACAGTACAATTTATTACTCCCTAGGTAGTAGGTGACTCAGTTCTCTTCAGCGTTTCATTATTACAAAGAGCAGTGCCCTAGATTTTTTTTTTGCACCTACTACAGCTCCATTTTACTCTTAAAAAGTACTTAAAAAGTTTGCACACACACACAAAAATTTAGAACTCACTTAGTCACAAATTCCAAAGCTCAAAGCTCACTGGGGTCACCGGGGGAGGGTGATTGGTAAGTTATGACAGGCAAACATAGACCCAGAAAGACTCCACAGCAGGTCCCTCTCTGGTCTGACTTTCCCCAGACTGGCAGTCTCCACTCACTCCCAGTTTCTTCTCTCTTACAACTTTGGCCCCTGAGAGGCTCCAGTCTGCTTTGGAACTGGCCACCCAGGTCTCCACTAGAGAGTTGGGAGGCAACATTACGTGACCAGAGCTTTTTACTCTTTGGTATCAGACTTCTGATAAGGGCAGATTCCCTGCCCTTGTGACCTGGGTGGAACCTTCTGTTCAGTGCTGAGGCAGGATTACTTAGTGTCTGCTATGTTCTACTCTACACAGACACATCAACAAGACAGGGCTCCTCTGAACTTGTGTGAATCTAACACCCACATCTACTGAATAAGCCCATACCAAAGTTCCCTTTGTGTGTTAGATCTTAGGGATTTGGTTTTCCTTTTATTGTACACACACACACACACACACACACACACACACAATTTACTAATTTAATCATTCTACGTGGACAATTTAGTAGTCTTCAGACCATATCTACTGTTGTGTAAACATCACCCCGTCCACCTGCAGAATTTTGTCACCCTTCCAAATTGTAGTCTTTTAATTACCATTTTCATAATTCCTTTGGATGTAGTCCCTGAGTTCATTGTTTAGAGAAATATGCAGGTATCCACCTCCCCAAAAAGAGGGGACATGATAGTTGGTCACTCCAAGTATATACTGAAAATGCCCTTTAAAAGAATCATTATTTGCCTGTTTTATAATGTGTATGTCTGCATGCTGGTGCCCACAGAGTCAGAAGAGGGCATCGAATCCCTGGGCGCTGGAGTTGTATAATTAATTGTGAGCCACCTGATGTGGGTGATGACAACTGATAAGCACTCTTAACCACTGAGCCATCTCACCAATCCACCCCCCAGGAATAAGATCTTTAGTGGCCAGAACACTGGTGTGCATTATTTTATGTGCCCTTGTCCCACCTGCCACAGGCCTTTTGCCTGCTTGGGTGTAGTTGTTCTTCAGTGTTAACAGAGTCAGGCTCCCATGCACACCAGTGTGTGCTTTACCACTGAGCTGCATCCTCATCTCACAGGACTGAAGTATGGGGAGGGAGTCCGACCTGTTCAACATCTCCCATCTTACTGAGAGGGTTCACTTGAGGTGGGGTCTTCTCATTCCCAGGATGTTCCTCTTCCATGACATCTCAGAGATATATTGTGCAATCAGACTCCATGACATCTCAGAGATATATTGTGCAATCGGACTTCAGGATTCCGAGAGCCCATTTCTTACTCTTTCAGGTTGTAAAATAGGAAAGAAGGTCTCCAAATTTGAAGTCAGTGACTGGGCTCTGTAAGCATAAGCCCACAAGAAGTCTGACGGCTGCTTCAATCTACTAACTCCCACCTCAACACACAGGATTTACGGTAAAAGTGTAATGTTGTACAATGTGGTGATTTTGTAAACACCAGAGTGGAGAATCAGTTAGTGACCCCTTCACTTTTACTGTAAAAGTCCTAAACTATTCGCTGGTATTACTAAGGCAATTTTTTAAAATGATAGAGAAACCATTAAGAGGAAACATGCACTTTTGCTGGTGTTTCATGGCTTGTTCAGAAAAACATACTGTGCCTAATCACCTTTGATTGCTTTTTTTTTTCTTAAGAGAAAAATACCTTTGCCAAAGATTCCATTTTAAACAAAAATCATAGGAAGAAAGCTCTTGTGGGCTGAAGCTGCCCCGCACCTTCCTAACAGCTCCAATGGTGTTTGCTATCAAACAATCTTTCCATTAAATTAATGGATATATATTAGATTAGACACTCACCTTCCATTTGTCAGTCACAGCCATTTCCTGACACTTACTTGAAAAGGAAACTACTCAGGGGAGTTGAAGGAGTTCTTGTGATGGCCTTTATGTCTTTCCTGACCCTTCTTTTTGTTTAAGACTCACACAGTCTACTTGCGTTCTTCTTTTTGCCCATCAACCTGATGCTACTTCACAACTATAATTTTGCTACTCTTATGAATCATAATGTAAATATTTTGTAGATAGAGGTTTGCCAAAGAGGTCAAGACCCACAGGTTGAGACCCTTTAAGCAGGCTGAGCAAGACATGGGGAACAAGTCAGTAAGCAGCATTTCTCTGTGGAGTCTGCCTCAGTTCCTGATTCCAAGTTATGCCTTGAATTCCTGCCTTGACTTTCCTTTATGATGGACTGTTATCAGAAAATGTAAGCTGAAATAATTTTTTTCTCCCTGAGTTGCTTTAGAAATAGTAGAAACCTAAGACAGACTGATAATGTCAACTTTAAGAGAACATTACAACCCTAGCCCCTTTAGAGCTTTCTTCTTCTACTATCCCCAGGATGATGGTCTTATTTTTATATTTTGCATATAGTTGCTGGAAGGTCAGCCACCAGATTTGTGTTCTAGGTAAGATGGAGCAAAGGATAAAGGTTAGGTCTTCCCACTGAATTTGAAAGACCCTTTCCAGAAGCCTCATCCTACAACTTTTAACAAAGAATCCAAAATCATAGAGTGGAAAAGGGCGAGAGCATCCTCCACAAATGGTGCTGGTCTAACTGGATGTCTGCATGTAGAAGAATGCAAATAGATCTATATCTATCACCCTGCACAAAATTCAGGTCCAAATGGATCAAAGACCTCCACGTAAAACCAGATACACTAAATCTAATAGAACAGAAAGTGGAGAATAGCCTTAAACTCATTGGTACAGGAGACAACTTCCTGAACAGAACACCAATCACTTATGCATGAAGATCAACAAATTAATAAATGGGACTTCATGAAACTAAAAAGCTTCAATAAGGCCAAGGACATTGTTAATAGGATAAAACAGCAGCCTACAGATTGGGGAAAGATCTTCACTAACCCTACATCAGACAGAGACCTAATATCCAAAATATATAAAGGACTCAAGAAGGTAGTCCAACAACCCAAATAACCCAATTTAAAAATGGGATGCAGAGCTAAACAGAATTCTCAACAGAAGAATCTCTAATGGCCAAGAAATAGAGAAATGGTCAATGTTCTTAGTCATCAGGGAAATGCAAACCAAAATGACTCCGAGATTCCACCTTCCATCCACCAGAATGGCTAGGATCAAGAACTCAAGGAATAGCACATGCAGGCAAGGATGCAGAGTAAGGGAACATTCCTCCATTGCTGGCGGAAGTGCAACCTCCTGCATATTTCTTACTGGTCACCACATGTATCAGAAGAGAGTTTACTCCTGAGTATGCTAACTGACCCCAATCTTATTTTGTTTCCAAGAAGGATAACAGTGGGATAATGATGTTTGTCCCTGAAAGCCATCCTTAGACTTCTATATTTTCACAGCACCCAGTGGGTCCTCTGTAATTCTGGTACACATCCAGACAGAGAAATAGAGAAGGAGGAAATGAGATTTTGAACATTGATAATAAGGACATTAAAAAGATGGTGGTTTCTAATTTATAATCGCTTTGCTGAAGAAAAACAGACCCAGTTGACTACTCCCTGCACCGCCCGAAACTAGGGCTACATCGCAGGCTGCTCATAAAATTAACATGGGCATTAGGGAAGTGCAGTCAGGCCGTTGGAAATTATTTGAAGTCCATTTATCGTGTTTCCTCTGTCTTTGTTCTTTGCATACATTTTGTTTCCATTTGCAAAATTGGTATCATAAAATGTTCCGATTTGCAAGGGAAGTCTCAGTCATAAACAACCCCCTCTGGCAGCGTGACTGGGCTCTTAGGGCAGAGTGCTCACAGCTCCAACAGAAATGACTGCTTTGCTGGAACTCTCCTGATTTTATTTTAATTGAAAAATAATTCAAAAGCTTGAAAGGAAAAAAAAAAGCTTTGATAATTATCTAAAATATGTCCCCAGCCCCAATATTAACATCAAGAGAGGGCCTTTGAGATTAAAAACACATTCCTAGAATTTTCATTTTGATACAAATTTCAGGTGTCGGTACCCTTTGCCTGGAACTGTTGTTATTTGGGCTCATCATTCACTTCTTTTTTTTTTTTAAATATTGGAGGCTACATGTGTTTGAGACCCCTTAAATATTTCAGAATATTTACTGGGAAAAGAACACTCTGATATATAACCAGAGGAAAAGATCTAAAACAAAGAATTATAGACTGACAGATCATATCAGATGCCATTACCTAAATGATTCATCGATTGCTCCAGCAATGTCTTCTTGGTATTTTATTTTCCCAGGGGAGAACTGGGGTTCAGAGCAGGTTACCATTGGTTACCATTTCTTTGATCTGGAACAATTCCTCAGCCCTTCTCAGACTCTCTTCAAGTTAGCATCTTTTAAGAAGAGTTGTTTTTTGAGAGTGTTCTCTGGTTTAGTTTTTGTGGTTTTACCTGATAGTTCAATTATACTTGGGTTGTACCTTCTTTTCTTTCGTTTCTTTTTTTACGGAGTAGGATCTTGGGGTCTGCAGAGGTGGCACAGTGAATAAAGTGTCAGCCTGTGTAGTCAATTGGTGAGCTACATGTTAAGTGACATCCTCTGTCTAAAAACATAAGGTAGAAAGCAATAGACAAAAATGCTTGCCTTCCACATCTGGCCTTCGCACACACCACACGTGTGGGACTAACGGCGACCATCATCATGCATGGTTCTGTGAAGTGACTCTTAATTGTAGTCTCCCTTATTCTCAAATGCTGAGTGGATTTGATCACCTCCTCCTCGTGGAGCACTAAAGCCATATTTTTATTTGTTGATATTGAGCAAATTTGGCAGTGAATTCCATGCTTGTGGTTGGGCGTGTGACATCAGGTACCTTCAGGCCTATCTCTGCACCATAAAATAGGATGCCCCAGGATGCTGTGAAGTGGTGTTGGGAGGACGCGTATGTGACAACATAGGTAAGTGAAAGTAGTCAGCAGAGATGATCTCATCTCTAACTTAGAATTCTAGTTTTGAAATGTACAACATCATTGTTCCTGTCAGGAACAGTGATCTTAGAAACAGGGTTTGCATCAATCAGAAAGTGAAAGGATTAGTGGAGTCTGCTGACTTGTGCATGATTTGTGTGACTACAACAGTTCTTCCTCCTCCCTTCCATTTTTCCCTTCTTCCTCATCTCCCTCCTCTTCTCTCTCCTCTCTTCTTCCCTCCCTTCTTCCTTTCTTCAACTGGACACATATTTAATGCCATCTTCTACTCTCCTGGGCTATAGAGGTAGAAGAACAGACAAATTTGAAGTCAATTCTAACCAAAGGAGACAGATAATAAATAAAGAACTACGCTTTTAAAAACAGGATAACAAACAGAATAACAACAACAGGAGGGAATGAGGATTGTGAGCAGAGACACAAAGGAGCGGTTGTGTGATTTTCAGTTTCAATTAAGTTGTACAATCAAGATCACCTGGGAAGAGAGTCTCTGGGACTGTATAGGTCAGGTTGGCCTAGAGGCACGTCTGTGGGGGAACTGTCTAGATTATGTTAGTTGGCAGGGGAAGACCCAACCCACTATGGGTGGCACCATTCCCTGGGTTTGCATCCAGAACTATGTAAGAGTGGAGAAAATGAGCTGAGCAGCAAACACCATGCACTCATTTCTCTCCGATCTTAACTGGTTGTGATAGACTAGCAAGCTGTTCCTGGCATCTTGCCTTCCCAGCTCTGATGGACTGTAACCTAAGACTATGAGCTAAAGTAAAGCCTTTCCTCCCTAAGTTGATTTTTGCCAGGACCTTTTATTACAGCAATATAAATGAAATTATGATAGGAGTCTGAGAATAAAACAATTCCAGGCAGAGGAAATAGTTCAGAATGGCACAGGACTGAGAGTTCACATGAAGAAAACGTGATAGAAGTGGTCAGGCAGTTCTGTGGAGCACAGCAGCCTTTAGCTTTCCTCTGAAAGCTTCATTATAGGTGAGAGCCGAATTGTGAGAGGTTGTGGTGTTGGACCTCTCTTCTAGAAAACCTGCCATTGACCAAGGTGGTTCATACCTATAATTCATAGCTCTCGGGAGACTGAGGCAAGAGGATCATGAGTTCAAAGCCAGCCTGGGCTACATTGTCAGGAGCCATCATAGGAGAAGCTAAAAACTACCAGGTGATCTTCCTGAGACAGGTCCACCTTGGATTAAAATCTATGACTGATTTGCTCTGGTAGGCAAGTCCCAGGAGAAATCCACTTTATGAAATAGTCCTACTATTAATATTAATATTCTTTTTCTGTTATTATTAAACATGTATAACAATCACTAGGTATTAGCCCACCCTTTTGAGCAGATTTCTGCAGACCTACAAAGATGCAGTATCTTGTAGTGATACTATATAGACAAGTAAATAATAATAATAATAATAATTCTATAGAATTCCTGATTTGATTCAAATAATTTTTAGGAAGAAAGTTTTTAGAGATGGTCTTAGTTGCTAGAAAGATGTAATAAAGTTAGAACCAAGAATAAAATGTGCCCACTCCTCAGAATAGTAAATAAAGACTGCATAATAAGAAATACAATGAACTTTCATAATCATACTAAAAGAAGAAATAGGACAATTTTGTGTTCAAGGAAAAACATTTAGGTCCAAGGATAAAGTCACAGGTGTGCACTGAGATAAGGCAAGGCCATGCGAAAACTGTTGCTATGAATTTTTAATAAGTATATTATAATGAAACACTGCTTTGAACTTAATATTTACATGCTTATGAAATTCCCACTGTATGCAACATTTTATCTCTGAGGTAATTTTCTGTTGACGTAAATCTCCAACCCAATCGTGCCCAGCAAGGAAAACACAACTCAAATAATATGAATGCATGCTGTGCACCTAGATTGGGCAGATCTACCACTACACTACCATATTCCCCATCTATGAGACCCCTTATAACTTGCTGTTTCTCCAGGCCAGGTGCTTCTGCTTCTCCTCTCTCCCTCTCCCAAAACCTTTATCTCCTCCTCCTGCTCATCCTCTCTCTCTCCCCTTCTCACCCAAAACCTTCTCCTGCTCAATCACTGACTCTAGCCTTTATTTATAAATTAAGGTGGGAAGCAGGTTTACAATAAATCACCTGAGTGCTGACTCATTCCTTGTTCGAAGCCTCTCACAGGAGAAGCAAATTAGCATCAAATACAATTAGCCCCAGGGCTATCTACAACAATTTTCTAAAGAACTTTTTGTCTAAGTAGGTATAAAAAGACCAGAGAAAAGAAATAAAGTGGTTGGTTGAATGGTTTGGTTTGGAAGCTCTGCCCCATCCATCCATCCATCCATCCATCCATCCATCCATCCATACATACATACATACATACATCCAAATGTACATGTCTGTTTGTCTTTATGTTCATGTGCAGGTATATGTGTATGTATGTAAGCATGCATGAATACTTGTGGAGATGGTTGTGACAGATGGTTCCTGGCTAGAGTGTGGGTGTATGAATTTTTGAATGTATGTGTCTGAGCATATTTGCCTGTACAAAACATTTCATTCTTTTCCTTTCCTTCCTCTCTTGTTCACAAAGAGTTAACCAGTAAACCAGAGAGGTTTCTGGCTGACTCACCAAAGAGTACTAGCAATAAGTCCTTTTACTTATTTCCCTGCTGCTACACAGCACGTGTTACTCACCAGTTATTAGTACGTTCAATGAAGCACAGAACAGTAAGAAAGTGTTAGGTTCTTAGCACAGATCACTAAGAAAGATTTAAGTTTCCCTATCGCTTATTTAAGCATAAAGAGTTTAATAAAGCACAGAGTTAAAGAGAAAAGCCAGTGATTTTTTTTAAGCCATAAAATAAGCAAGGAAATTGTTAGAATCTTTTAGAAGTCATAAGCAAGCATTCAGTATAATTAGAGACCTAGAAGGCCAGAGATCATCAGTCTTTTTTTTTCCCTAAGTTTTTTTATTTACATTCCAAATCATTTCCCCTTTCCTGTTTCCTCCCTCCCCGAAAGTCCCATCAGCACCCTTCCCTCCCTCTTTTCCCCATTCAACCCCCTCTCCCTTCTCTGTCCTGGCATTCCCCTACATCCAGTCTTTCCAGGACCAGGGATCTCTCCTTCCATCTTCTTGGAAATCTATTGATATGCGAATTGTGTCTAGGGTATTCCAAGATTCTGGGTTAATATCCCCTTATCAGTGACTGCATACCATGTGTGATCTTTTGTGATTGGGTTACCTCACTAAGGATGATATTTTCAAGTTCTGACCATTTGCCTAGGAATTTCGTGAATTCATTGTTTTTAATTGCAGAGTAGTATTCCATTGTGTAAATATACCACATCTTCTGAATCCATTCCTCCTTTGAGGGACATCTGGGTTCTTTCCAGCTTCTGGCTATTATAAATAAGGCTGCTATGAACATAGTGGAGCATGTGTCCTTATTGCATGCAGGGAAAGCCTCTGGGTATATGCCCAGGAGTGGTATAGCCGGATCCTCCGGGAGTGTCATGCCCAGTTTTCTGAGGAACCGCCAGACTGCTTTCCAGAGTGGTTGTACCAGCTTGCAAGCCCACTAGCAGTGGAGGAGTGTTCCTCTTTCTCCACATCCTTGCCAACAACTGCTGTCTCCTGTGTTTTTGATCTTAGCCATTCTGACTGGTGTGAGATGGAATCTCAGGGTTGTTTTGATTTGCATTTCCCTAATGACTAAGGATGATGAACATCTCTTTAGGTGCTTCTCAGCCATTAGATATTCTTCAGGTGAAATCAACATCCAACACTGTGTCCCACTTCAAGCCAATTCCAGGCCAGGCAGACTCTCAGCATCTAAATAATGGGTTCAAGACCAACCTGATCTATACCAGGAGTGCAATATTTTTCCCAAGCACCCTCACTTACTGAGTGTAATGGGGTGGTAGGAAATAAACACTACTGTCTAGCATGAGACTCCTTTAATGCTATCTTTATGAGAGCTCATTGTTAGGTTATCTTGATGCTTCTATGGTTGTTGTACAGCCTAAAATTTTACCTCCCCTCCCATAAGACTTTCTTCCTCTTTGCCTGCCATGATCAAAAGCTCCTAAGGCTTATCTGTTCTAACTAGCACTTGTTTCCTTTCATAGGTATTACTAATTTACTAAATATTCATTATATTTCTTGTATTTCCAACTCTATTCTGCTTCCCAGGTAACCCGACCAACAAGAAGGTAGAGCAAAAATGCACATGAAGAAATTGTTCTTGGATTTCACTGCCTATGAAAGCAGGTTTCAAGAGATATAGAGAGGCCAATCCAGGTCCTCCTAGGGGAAAATTAAAGTTTCCAGACAGTCCACATCTGAACCATCCCAGGTAGCACCAACCCCGTCGAAAGCTATTTAGTGAAGATGTAACCCATTTCAAAAGCAGCCTCTCTGGAAACCTCTTATCCAGATTGCTGCCCTAAGAATTTCTTACAGTGAAATTCTGGGCTACAAGGGCCTAGTTTCCACCCTTCAGCAAGTTCTAAGGAATAAAGTACCCACTCTGTAGATATGAAATTAGTATTCATGGGGTGAGGGGTGATACTCACTCCCACCGCTGGAAGTCAAAGCAGGGGAATTTACTGCCTCCACTGACATTCTGGGAGCCTTACTAATATGGTCCCCCGTCTTCTGCTCAGACTCTTTGAAGGATACTTCCAGAGCCTGGCTCACTGCACAGTAATGGCACCCCTGAAGAAGCCAATCTTGGGCTTGAGAGAACCAGAGATGGGAAGCCCATGGTAGATATTTGCTAGTTTTTTGATACCCCAGCATACACATTTTTTTTTCGTAAACCTATTTTTCTCCCTAGAGAATTTCCTCTACCCTCCTTGTTTTGTTGTTGTTATTGTTGCTTGTTTGTTTGTTTTTAGGTGAGCTTTAGTCCTGCCTTCTCAGGCACAGTAGTGGGAATTTCTTTGTAAACAACCAGAACCAATATTTGCTACTGGCAGAGACAACTTTTCTCTCCTCTTTGGGATGAACCTGAGAGAACTCGAGGCTGGGGTGACTGGAGCTGCGAGAACTCAGCCAGGAAAGGTGCACACACGGCAAGAGCACAGCCAAGTGATGAGTAGGCAAAAAAAGATCAGGTTCTGGTGGTGCACACTCCCAACTCTGCATCAAGCCAGAACCACTCCCAAGATTGTTTGGTTCTATGATATAGCCAAGCCCATGTATGCTTAAGCTAGTGTGTTGGATTTCTGTGGCTTCTTTTGGTTGAAAGGTGCTAAGATAATTACAGCAGTCCCACCCTGCTTAACTGAAAAATACCACCCAAATCAAAAAATGGCCAAAGGATCTGAATAGGCACTCATCCAAAGAAAATGAACAGATTGCCAATAAACTCTTGAAAAGATGTTCATCGTGATTGATCACCAGGAAAATGTGAATTAAAAACACAATGAATAGAACTTCATGCTCTTTAACATATGTTTAATATAAGAAATTTGGTCAATAACAAGTGCTGGTAAGATTGTAGAGAAGTTAAAAGCCTTGTACATCACCACTGGAGATGGACATGAGGAGCACAGCCTGGGACAATGAAGGAGTTACCATGTGACTTACCCCTGGGTGCATGCCCAGAGGGCAGGCAAATGCATGTCCACAGAAGAAATTGCATGAGACTATTCATAAGCTGACTATGGAGGTGATGTTATGCAATCCCAGCATTCAGTAGGCTGAAGCAAGAGGACAACTACTCCAAGCTACTTGGCTACTTAGTAAGTTTCAGGCTAGTCTGGGCTAGTTCGAGGATGTCTAAAACCAAAACAAATAGAATGCTCATAGCAGTTACATTCCTAATCCCTAAAAGTCAATGTTCATCAACAGAACAGATCAACGCATTGTGGCATACTTTTAGAGAAAGTGGACACAATGAGAAAAAAAAGAATTACTAATAGGCAAAGTCATGGATGAATCTGGATGTGTGCTGAGTGAAAGAAAGCAGACATAATACACATGGCTGCATTTCACTTCCATGAGGTCCAACAGCAGGCAAACTTGCCATGGAGACAGAAATTAGAAAGTGTTTATCTCACTTTAAGAGCTAAGTGGCGGAGGCATAAGGCGAGGAGTTTGACTAGAAGGAGACAAAGGGGTGAATAACTTTCTGGAACTTTCAGTGGTAGTTATATGGGTATGTACTGTCATTAAAGCTTCCTGGATCTTAACATTGGCATGCCTCACTTTTAAAATATTGAACATTATACTGTTGTGTGTAGCTTTTCGTATTTCGCCTATGATCCAGGAATGGACCATGCTACCAGGCCCCTACCCCAACTTCCTTTGAATTCATGGATAACACACACACACACACACACACACACACACAGAGTTGTTCATTTTTAACTTGCCTTCTGCACAATTGCTGAGCGCTGCTATCTCCTGCCTGGAAAACGTGCCTTTATCATTATTCTTAGCTCCACTCCTTCCACCTGCTAAACATCTCTGATCACCCTATAGGAGTGGCCACAGCCCACCAATCCTCCGGAGACACATGGCTGTCCACTTCTCTCTCCAAAGCATGGCAGGCCTTCCTCTTTCTCCCTTGCTTCTGTCTCCCTTTCTTCCAGGGACTTGGCAGTCCTGCCTGTACCTTCTACCCAGCAATTGGCTTTCTTTACTAACTTATTAAGAACCAACTGGGGAACAGGACCTTAGCATCAGCCCCACACCTACATTATACTTTAAATGTTTACTGTGTTTTCACCTTAGATGAAGCCACTCACTCAGTTTATATGACCTTGATGTCAAATACTCTTTTATGACAAAATACCTTTTCCTACCAACTTAAGAATAAACTAGATGGATGTCCCCTCACCCCTCCTACCCATTTCCTCCTTGATATACAGCATTGAAAACCAAAAAAAAATGTTTTGTTAATTTTCTTCATTGACCATCTCAGAGAAGCCCTAATACACAAAGTTGCGTGTCTCCTTATCAAGGTACCCTAAGCAACAGTTAACTAAGGGGAGAGAGTTATGAAAAACTTTCAGAAAGCTTTGTGACAATTCTTCATCTCATTGCTCCTAGCTCAGGATAGCTGGTAACTTCTAAATGTTTAGAAATATAAAGGATAATAAAAGAAATAACAAAATATAAGAAATGCATTCAGGTGGTTAGGAATGCTGGAGTGCTATTAACCTTCACAAACCGCTCTCCCTTTAGCTGACTCATCCTCATTTCTTCAGTTCATTTTTGCCTCATCCTGCCTCCCCCTCTGCCTCATCATTTGCCACTTACAGATCAGCTTAATGGGCTGTGGAAAAACTGTGGTGATCCCAAAATGCAGAGTCACCTCCAAATGTCCTCCTACAGCTCCTGAAATCCCTCGGGTGCCGCAGGTCCATTTCGATGGTGTGTTGTAAACTGAAATGAGCCCTTAATTGCTTCCCTAACGTTGACTTCACTGTGACCAAAAATAAAAGCCACAGTGAAAGCTCTTTGGGGGAGATGGATAGGAAATGTTACAAAAGAAAAATGGAATTATTTTTCAGTCCCGAGGAAATTTATTAGCAAACACATTGCAGTGCATTTGAGTAGTCATCATGCTGAGGAATTATTTTGGAGAAGGCTTGGCTTTGGAAAAGCACAGAACAGAAACAGTTCACTTCTGTAGCTTGCCAGTTAGTCAGCAGGATGACAAATGTCTTATTATTCCCCACAGTGACTTAGTATTCACAGGACATCTGGTACTATGTGTTTTGCCTTCCTCAGAGTCATCTTTATCACCATCTAACATTATGTTATTGCTGTTTCCCAGGTCTGCTTGTTATGGTGATAGGACTCAGATGTCAGATCAAGAGATGTCTGGGTGGGTGAGGTGCCTTCTGCCAAGCCTGACGACTAAGTTCAATCCCCAGAAGGAGAGCACCAACTCCCACAAGTTGTCCTCTGACCTCTGTGTGAACACTGTGTTCTCAGCAAACACACACACACACAGAGGCACACACACAGAGGCACACACACAGAAGCACGCATACAGAGGCAAACACACAGAGGCACACACACAGAGGCACACACACAGAGGCACACACATGCATGTACGTACCATACATGCAAGAACACACAAATGCAAGTGCATGCACACATACACACACACATGTGCACACACACATGCATGTACGTACCAAACATGCAAGAACACACAAATGCAAGTGCATGCACACATACACACACATGTGCACACACATATACAAATACATGTTCACACATGCACACACATGAACATAAACACATGCATGCAGGCATACCTACAAACACACACAGGCACATATAGTAAATGAATAAATGTTAAAGAAAGAAGCAGATGTCCTTCTCCTGGGTGTCTAATAGTCAGAGGTTGAGTGTCTAGTCCCAGTTGATATACCAATGATGCAAATTTGGGCAGATATCTCAAATCCATTTGCTTTTGGTGTCCTCATCTAAAAATATGAAGTATAATTGGCATGGTTCCAAAGAAATGAAAGCTAAGCTCCCTCTGCTCCTTCTCTCAAGCCATATGACTAATTTAGAAAACTGTTGCCAGATCCTTACTAGGAGCTGATTAGCTTGCAGCTACACGAGGGAATGGGTCAGGGTTGGGTATGTGTCAACTTCTTGGCACTGTGGTCTGGTCAATGGACAAGTGCAGCTGCTAAGTAAAGCAAGACTATCCATGTCCCACAGCATGGATACACAGTGGAGTTTGGACCTCTCTAAGTACACTTGAGAAAAGTGCAGCAGAAGCAAATTCAGTCCTACATCCTGGCACAAGGATGGGGGAGATGCCGCATGCACCCGAGATGTTGTCAGAAGTGGGAGAGAGGGAGGAAGAAAGCACAGGGATGTCAGCTTGAGCTTGTGGTGAGCTTCAGAAGCAGGGCAGTCCTGACTTGGCCCTGTGTTAGCTGGCCATCTTTTCCTCTACCCCTCCCTCTGTTGTTAGAAGAGAAACCCTGCAGATGGCTACTTTTGGGGGATCAGGTAGGCATGCTACCAGCTGCTCAACACTCTAATTCTGTTCTTCACCCTGCTGCATTCTGTGTATGTCCCTAGGAAGCCACATTAGTGGTTGTCTATGGCTTTCTAACTTTAGCTGGCTCCAGCAAAAGAAAACATGGATAGCTAATCAGAGGAATGGAGCGAAAAAGGGAGGGAAGAAGGGAAGGAGTGAGGAAATCAAATGCATCCTTCTTCTGGGACATGGGTTGGCTCCACCCTGTCACTAGTCACCATAGCTCTTAACTAGATGCTCCCTCACTATGGCACACCTCATGGTTCCAATACTGATCTTTTCTTCCCTTGCTCATTCCAGTCTGTGGGTGGGAATAGCTTACTGAAGCTAGGCTATTTTACTCTCGCCTGCGAATTTCTCATATCATGCCCACACCTTCATAAATAGTTCCTGTATTAAAATCTCAAGTTACCGAAGTTTTATAAATGATTTCTGTAGGAGCCCTGACTAATACACAAGTTTCTCACTGGAGCACCAGAACCAAAACCATACTTTGTCAAATTACCTTTTCTGTTGTTACTTATGGATTTGTGACAAGGGTCTCGCTGTGTAGACTTGGCCATCTTAGAGGTCATCTATAGACCAGGCTACCCTCAGACTTGCTGTGCTCCTGCTACCTCAGCCTTCTGAGTGCTGAGAACACAGATGTGAGTTACCACACCCAACCTTATGCAAATTGTCAAATTAGTAAGATGAGTCATGGCTAATGCATATAGAAAAGCACCAAAATGTAATTGCAGTTTAAGGAATATTTATAAATCATTCCCCCACATATTCTGTGTTATCCAGGCACAGAATGTCTCTGACTACTCAGAAGAATCACCTTCTATCCCCACTCTCTCCTCACCCTCTCTTTAAGGTCTCTTTGATTTTGACATTCATTGCAATGATTACTGCTTTTCCATAGTCCCCCAGGACTTTTATCCAAGGCACAAGCATCTTTCTTTTTCTTTTTTTTTTTTTATTTTCTAAGTTTTTTTTTTATTTACATTCCAAATCATTTCCCCTTTCCCGTTTCCTTCCTCCCCGAAAGTCCCATAAGCCCCCTTCCCTCCCTCTTTTCCCCATTCAACCCCCTCTCCCTTCTCTGTCCTGGCATTCCCCTACATCCAGTCTTTCCAGGACCAGGGGTCTCTCCTTCCATCTTCTTAGAAATCTATTGATATGCGAATTGTGTCTAGGGTATTCCGAGATTCTGGGTTAATATCCCCTTATCAGTGACTGCATACCATGTGTGTTCTTTTGTGATTGGGTTACCTCACTAAGGATGATATTTTCAAGTTCTGACCATTTGCCTAGGAATTTCGTGAATTCATTGTTTTTAATTGCAGAGTAGTATTCCATTGTGTAGATATACCACATCTTCTGAATCCATTCCTCCTTTGAGGGACATCTGGGTTCTTTCCAGCTTCTGGCTATTATAAATAAGGCTGCTATGAACATAGTGGAGCATGTGTCCTTATTGCATGCAGGTAAAGCCTCTGGGTATATGCCCAGGAGTGATATAGCCGGATCCTCCGGGAGTGTCATGCCCAGTTTTTTGAGGAACCGCCAGACTGCTTTCCAGAGTGGTTGTACCAGCTTGCAATTCTACCAGCAGTGGAGGAGTGTTCCTCTTTCTCCACATCCTCGCCAACAACTGCTGTCTCCTGTGTTTTTGATCTTAGCCATCTTGACTGGTGTGAGATGGAATCGGCAACCAACTAACTGGGAAATGATCTTTACCAACCTTACATCCGACAGAGGGCTAATATCCAATATATACAAAGAACTCAAGAAGTTAAACTCCAGAGAGGCAAGTAACCCTATTAAAAAATGGGGTACAGAGCTAAACAAAGAGTTCTCACCTGAAGAATATCTAATGGCTGAGAAGCACCTAAAGAGATGTTCATCATCCTTAGTCATTAGGGAAATGCAAATCAAAACAAGCATCTTTCAAATCACATAACGTATCATCTTGTGCTTCTATTCTTGTTGACAACATGCTAGGTTCTTCTGTGTCCACTGTACTGTTGTAGCGTCCTTTGTTGTAATCACTGCTGTGCACACTTCCTATGAAACAACATTTGATTCTTCTTTGTTTCTTCCACTGTTGGGGGTGTGTTCATATTGCTCTATGGTTTTAGCTATTTAGGAAAATATTGCTAAGAGTCTTGTGCTTAACTGGAGATCTGCAACATTCTCCAGGACAGAGGCTTTGATATCAGGACTCCCTCAGGGTGCGTGTGTGTGTGTGGGGGGGGTGTTCTCTCTCTCTCTCTCTCTCTCTCTCTCTCTCTCTCTCTCTCTCTCTCTCTCTCTCTCTCTCTCTGTGTGTGTGTGTGTGTGTGTGATGTACACATGTGTGGAAGCCTGAGTTGTCTTTCCTCAACTGCTCTTTACCTTTATTTTTTTTCCACTTTTCACGCGTGTCTTTGGTGTGCATGTGTATATAATGTCATGCATGTGAGTATGCTTGTATGTTTACAAATGCATGTGTGTGTAGGTACACATGGAGGTTGATATCCGGAGTCATCCTATATCTCTCTTCTACCTTATTCCTTTTTTTTTTATTGAATATATTCTTCATTTAAATTTCAAATGCTAAAACCTTTCCCAGTTTACCCCCTCCCCGAAAACCCCCAACCCCTCCTCCCACCCCCTGCCTCCAAGCATGTGCCCCTCCACCCAAACCACTCCCATCTACCCCCCACCCCTCAATTTCCCTACACTGGGGCACTATAAAGTCTTCACAGGACCAAGGACCTCTCCTCCCACTGATGCGCGACAAGGCATTCCTCTGCCACACTTTTGGTTGGAACCATGTGTACCCCTTGGTTGATGGTTTAGATCCTGGGAGTCCTGGGGTGTCTGGGTGGCTGACATCTTTGTTCTTCCCATGGGGCTGCAAACCCCTTCAGCTCCTCCAGTCGGCCCTCCAACTCCTCCCCATTGGGGACCCCACGCTCAGTCCAATGGTTGGCTGCTAGCATCTGCCTCTGTATCTGTAAGGCTCTGGCAGGACCGCTCCAGAGACAACCATAACAGGCTCCTTTTGGTATGCACTTCTTGTCCTCCATAATAATGTCAGGGTTTGGTGACTGTTTATAGGATGAATCCCCAGGTAGGGTAATCTCTGGGTGGCCTATCCTTCAGTCTCTGCTCCACACTTTGTCTCCATAATTGCTCCTGTGAGTATTTTGTTCCCTTTCTCAGAGGAACCAAAGCACCCCCAATTCAGTCTTCCTTCTTGTTGAGGTTCCTGTGGTCTGTGAATTGTAACTTGTTTATTTTGAGCTTTTGGGCTAATATCCACTTATCAGTGAGTGCATATCATGTTTGTTCTTTTGCGATTGGGTTACCTCACTCAGGATGACACATCCATTTGCCTAAAAATTTCATGAATTCATTGTTTTTAATAACTGAATAATACTCCATTGTGTAAATGTACCACATTTTCTGTATCCATTCCTCTGTTGAGGGACATTTGGGTTCTTTCCAGCTTCTGGCTATTATAAATAAGGCCACTATGAACATAGTGGAGCAGGTATCCTTATTACATGTTGGAGCATCTTCTAGGTATATGCCCAGGAGTGGTATAGTTGGGTCCTCAGGTAGTACTGTGTCCAATTTCCTGATGTACTGCCAAACTGATTTCCAGAGTGACTTTACCAGCTTGCAATCCCACCAACAATGGAGAAGTGTTCCTCTTTCTCCACATCCTCTCCAGCATCTGCTGTCCCCTGAGTTTTTCATCTTAACCATTCTGACTGGTGTGAGGTGGAATCTCAAGGTTGTTTTGATTTGCATTTCCCTGATAACTAAGGATGCTGAACATTTCTTTAGGTGCTTCAGAGCCATTCAAGTTGAGAATTCCCTGTTTAGCTCTGTACCCCATTTTTTAACAGGGTTATTTGACTCTCTGGAGTCTAACTTCTTGAGTTCTTTGTATACATTGGATATTGGCCCTCTATCAGATATAGGATTGGTAACGATCTTTTCCCAATCTGTTGGTTGCCTTTTTGTCCTATTGACAGTATCCTTTGCCTTACAGAAGCTTTGCAATTTTATGAGGTCCCATTTGTCGATTCTTGTTCTTAGAGCATAAGCCATTGGTGTTCTATTCAGGAAAATTTCCCCTGTGCCCATGTTTTCAAGGTTCTTCCCCACTTACTCTTCTATAAGCTCCAGTGTATCTGGTTTTATGTGTAGGTCCTTGATACACTTGGACTTGAGCTTTGTACAAGGAGATAAGAATGGGTTGATTTGCATTTTTCTGCGTGCTGACCTCCAGTTGATCCAGCACCATTTGTTAAAAATGAAGACTTTTTTTCCACTGGATGTTTTTAGCTCCTGTGTCAAATATCAAGTGACCATAGGTGTGTGGGTTCTTTTCTGGGTCTTCAATTCTATTCCATTGATCTTCTTGCCTGTCTCTGTACCAATACCAAGCAGTTTTTTTTTTAAATCACTATTGCTCTGTAGTACAGCTTGAGGTCCGGGATACTGATTCCCCCAGAGGTTCTTTTACTCTTGAGAATAGTTTTTGCTATCATGGGTTTTTTGTTATTCCAGATGAAATTGAGAATTGCTCTTTCTAGATCTATGAAGAATTGATTTGGAATTTGATGGGGATTTCATTGAATCTGTAGATTGCTTTCAGCAAGATGGTCATTTTTACTATATTAATCCTGCCAATCCATGAGCATGGGAGATCTTTCCATCTTCTGAGATCTTCTTAGATTTCTTTCTTCAGAAGCTTGAAGTTCTTGTCATACAGATCTTTCACTTGTTTGGTTAGAGTCACACCAAGGTATGTAATATTGTTTGTGACTATTGTGAAGGGTGTCATTTCCCTAATTTCTTTCTCAGATTGTTTATCCTTTGAGTAGAGGAAGGCTACTGATTTGTTTGAGTTAATTTTATATCCGGCCACTTTGCTGAAGTCATTTATCAGCTGTAGGAGTTCTCTGGTGGAAGTTTTGGAGTCGCTTAAGTATACTATCATATCATCTGCAAATAGTGACATTTTGACTTCTTCCTTTCCAATTTATATACCTTTGACATCCTTTTGTTGTCCTGGCTCTGGCTAGGACTTCAAGTACTATATTGAATAGATAGGGAGAGAGTAGGCAGCCTCGTCTGGTTTCTGATTTTAGTGGGATTTATTCAAGTTTCTCTCCATTTCGTTTGACATTAGCTACCGGTTTGCAGTATATTACTTTCACTATGTTTAGGTATGGGCCTTGAATTCCAGATCTATCCAAGACTTTTATCATGAAGGAATGCTGAATTTTGTCAAAAACTTTTTCAGCATCTAATGAAATGACCACATGTCTTTTTTCTTTGAGTTTGTTTATGTAATGGATTACATTGACAGATTTCCATACATTGAACCATCCCTGCATCCCTGGGATGAAGCCTACTTGATCGTGGTGAATAATTGTTTTGCATTCTTGGATTCGGTTGGCCAGAATTTTGTTGAGTATTTTTGCATCAATGTTCATAAGGGAGATTGGTCTGAAGTTCTCTTTCCTTGTCTGGCCTTTGTTTGGTTTAGGTATAAGTGTTATTGTGGCTTCATAGAATGAGTTGGGTAGTGTTCCTTGAGTTTCTATTTCATGGAATAGTTTGAAGAGTATTCGTATTAGTTCTTCTTTGAAGATCTGGTAGAATTCTCCACTAAACCCATCTGGTCCTGGGCTTTTTTTTGATGGGAGACTATTAACAACTGCTTCTATTTCCTCAGGACTTATGGGACTATTTAGATTGTTTATCTGATCTTGTTTTAATGTTGGCAGCTGGTATGTGTCTAGAAAATTGTCCATTTCGTACATATTTTCAAATTTTGTTGAGTATAAGCTCTTGTAGTAAGATCTGATGATCTTTTTGAATTTTCACAGTTTCTGTTGTCTCCCTTTTCATTTCTGATCTAATAAATTTTGGTAGTGCCTCTGTGCCCTCTGGTTAGTCTGGCTAAGGGTTTGTCTATCTTGTTGATTTTCTCGAAGAACCAGCTCCTGGTTTTGTTGATTCTTTGTATAGTTCTTTTTGTTTCTATTTGGTTGATTTCTGCCCTGAGTTTGAGTATTTCCTGACATCTACTCCTCTTGGGTGTATTTTCTTCTTTTTGTTCTAGAGCTTTCAGGTGCACTGTCAAGCTGCTAGTTTAAGCTCTCTCCATTTTCTTTTTGGAGGCACTTAGAGCTATCAGTTTTCCTCTTATCACTGCTTTCATTGTGTTCCATAAGTTTTGATATGATGTGTCTTCATTTTCATTAAATTCTAAAAAGTCTTTAATTTCTTTCTTTATTTCTTCCTTGACCAAGTTATCACTGAGAAGAGCATTGTTCAATGTCCACGTGTATATGTGTTTTCTGATGTTTTTGTTTGAGCTTAAGACCAGTCTAAGGCAGTGGTGATCTGATAAGGTGCACGGAATTATTTCAATATTTCTGTATCTGTTGAGGCCTGTTTTGTGACCAATTATATGGTCAATTTTGGAGAAGGTACCATGAGGTGCTGAGAAGAAGGTATATTCTTTTGCTTTAGGATGGAATGTTCTATAAATATTTGTTAGATCCATTTGGTCCATAACTTCAGTTAGTTTCACTGTGTCTCTGTTTAGTTTCTGTTTCCATGATTTGTCCAATGTTGAGAGTGGGGTGTTGAAGTCTCCCACTATTACTGTGTGGGGTACAATGTGTGCTTTGAGCTTTAGTAAAGTTTCTTTTATGAATGTGGGTGCCCTTGCATTTGGAGCATAGATGTTCAGAATTGAGAGTTCATCTTGGTAGACTTTTCCTTTGGTAAAACTTTTCCTTGGTAGACCAGTATGAAGTTTCCCTCCTTATCTTTTTTGATAACTTTTGGTTGAAAGTTGATTTTATCCGATATAACAATGGCCACTCCAGTTTGTTTCTTGGGACTATTTGCTTGGAAAATTGTTTTCCAACCTTTGACTCTGAAGTAGTGACTATCTTTGTCACTGAGGTGGTTTTCTTGTATGCAGCAAAATGTTGGGTCCTGTTTACATATCCAGTCTGTTAGTCTATGTCTTTTTATTGGGGAATTTAGAATATTGATGTTAAGATATATTAAGGAAAAGTGATTGTTGCTTACTGTTATTTTCATTGTTAAAGGTGGAGTTCTGTTTTTGTGGCTATCTTCTTTTGGGTTTGTTGAAAGAAGATTGCTTTATTACTTTTTCTAGGGTGTGATTTCCTGCCTTGTGTTGGCATTTTCCACCTATTATCCTTTGTAGAGCTGGATTTGTAGAAAGATATTGTGTAAATTTTGTTTGTCATGGAATGTCTTGTTTTCTCTGTCTATGGTAATTGAGAGTTTTGCTGGGTATAGTAGTCTGGGCTGACATTTATGTTCTCTTAGGGTCTGTATGACATTTGCCCACTATCTTCTAGCTTTCATAGTTTCTGGTGAGAAGTCTGGTGTAATTCTGATAGGTCTGCCTTTATATGTTACTTAACCTTTTTCCCTTACTGCTTTTAATATTCTTTCTTTGTTTAGTGCATTTGGTGTTTTGATTATTATGTGATGGGAGGAATTTCTGTTCTGGTCCAGTCTGTTTGGAGTTCTGTAGGCTTCTTGTATGTTCATGGGCATCTCTTTTAGGTTAGGGACGTTTCCTTCTATAATTTTGTTGAAGATATTTACTGGCCCCTTAAGTTGTAAAGCCTCACGCTCTTCTATACCTATAACCCTTAGGTTTGGTCTTCTCATTGTTTCCTTCCTGGATGTTTCGGCTTAGGAGCTTTTTGCATTTTGCATTTTCTTTGACTATTGAGTCAATGTTTCTATGGAATCTTCAGCATCTGAGATTCTTTCTTCTATCTCTTGTATTCTGTTGTTGATGCTTGTATCTATGACTCCTGAATTCTTTCCAAGGTTTTCTATCTCCAGAGATGTCTCACTTTGTGATTTCTTTATTGTTTCTACTTTCACTTTTAGATCCTGGATAGTTTTGTTCAGCTCCTTCACTTGTTTGTTTGTATTTTCCTGAAATTCTTTAAGGGATTTTTGTGTTTCTTCTTTAAGGACTTCTGCCTGTTGACCCATGTTCTCCCATATTTCTTTAAGGGATTTTTGTGTTTCTTCTTTAAGGGCTTTTACTTGTTGACCCATATTCTCCTGTATTTCTTTAAGGGAGTTATGTCCTTCTTGAAGTCCTCTATCAGCATTATGAGATGTGATTTTTAAATCCAACTCTTGCTTTTCCGATGTGTTTGGGTATCCAGGATTTGCCATTGTGGGAGAACTGGGTTCTCATGGTGCCATGTTGCCTTGGTTTCTGTTGGTAATGATCTTGCATTTGTCTTTTGCCATCTAGTTGTCTCTGGTGTTAGCTGGTCTTGCTGACTCTGACTGTGGCTTCTCTGCCCTACAAGCCTATGTATCTGTACTCCTTGGATTCCCGTTCTCTCAAATGCCCTGCATGCGGCTGGTTCTCCAGGAAGTATCAGGAGATGGGGTCTTCACTGTGGCAGACCCTGTAAGGGTCTACCACAGCAGAACGTGCAGGCGGCGGCATAGGAAGGGGCTACCTTATTCCTTGAGGCAGGTTTTTTCAGTCAAACCCAGAGCTCACCAATAGAATTCCTTTGGTTAACCAGCTTGCTCTATGGATACCCTATCTCTACCTACTGAGGCTGGAGCTATAGAAGAGTTTTTAAGCAGATTTCTAGGGACCCAAGCTACCAATCCTTTCATTTGCTCAGCCAGCCCTTTAAGAACTGAGCCATCTCCCTGGCCCTCTCTGCCTTTGTTTGTTTGTTTATTTATTTATTGAGACAAGATCTCTCCCTGAACCTGAATTTCATTGATTCCACAAAACTCTGTGGCCAATAAGTTTCTGGGACCCACTTATCTATGCCCATACCCAACACACACATACCTAAGGCTGTGTGTGTGTGTGTGTGTGTGTGTGTGTGTGTGTGTGTGTGACACATGTATGTGTGTGGGACATGTGTGTATGTGAGCACAGGTGCACTCAGGGAAGTTGGAGGACAACTTCAGGAGTCCATCCTCTCCTCCTCCCATGGCATTTGGGGATAGAACTCAGGTTGTCATATTTGCTGGGTGAGAGCCTTCGCCAACTGAGCCAGCTCACCAGCCCACTCTCAGGAGGTCTGATAACTTTTTCGTATATTCTGAATCTCTGAATTTGTATGTTGTGTCCTGTCAAGTCCTGTGGCCGAAATCTTGTTTCCTAGCTGTTGTTATTTGTGGCTGGTGTGTTTGC